>CAKNYM010051860.1:93046-112572 GCA_932195095.1 Andricus curvator | reverse complement strand
ACAACCGCAGGATTTCGCCAGGAGCGGGTGCTAATCTGAAAAATTGCACCCGCTGCCAGCGAAATCGCTGTAAAATTTCAGCTGTAACCACGTCTCACGACCGTGAGATAGGTGGTTACAGTCTGCGGCAAATTCAATACGGTGATCCAGCAAAAGTCTCGTGCACCCTGAGTACACGGAGCGACCCAAGGACGACCGTCTTCTGCATTTTCCCCGCAAGTGTCTCAGCATTTTGTTGACACAGAGGGATGCTGTTCAGGCTATTAACCAGTGAAACCTTGGCACCTTCAAGAGCGCCGATGATCAAGACGATTAGCTTAACAGAATATTCCGGGTATAACCGTCGCAACTCCCTTATAAGGTCTTCACAACTCTCTTTCTTTTCTTTCTCCTTGGCTGTGACGTTTTTGTCAGCTGGTGCCAAAAAATCGATAACGAACATGGTTCGTTTCTCGAAGTGAAGGAGAACTATGTCAGGCCTCGAGTGCACAGCAGAAAGAATGGTCGAGGATATGAAGTTCCAGCATATGCGCCACTTCTCATTTTCGACAATTGACTCTATTTCCTTAGGAGCGTTTAGCGGATCGGTATTTGGCCTAATGCCGTAAGAGTGACAGAGATGGTAATAAAGCACTCTTAGTGCCGCATTGTGCCTTTAGATGTAGTTCGTTCCCGCATGAGTTGAACAACTAGAAAGTATGTGTCCTAGATGCTCGGGGTGTGCATGACACGCTCTGCAGCTATCATCGGGAATGTCTTGGCTCAAAATGTGGCGACGGTATGCTAGAGTGGAAATGGCACCGTCTTGACATACCAAAATGAAGCCCTCCGTGCGCGACTTCAATCCGGGTGATCTAAGAAAAGCAAGAACTCAAGAGAAATTATACCTGATATTGAGAATGGCACCTGAGTGAGGTGTCTCAAACGGTGTCTCTGCGATACCGGGCGACCTCTCAGAGTATCAGCCTTATCCTTGCACGCGGGGAAGATTTTATCCATTCACCCAGCCATTGAGAGAAGCAAGAGTTCCAGTTCAGTCAGAAATCTAATGAGCAAAAGCTCATACGACATCGACTGATATTCCACATTTCTGTGGCAGATGCCGCGCATCCTCTTGTCGAGGAGCTGTTCGCGGAAGTTCTTCTCCTGTGCTTTCTTAATCCGGCCCTTCAGGAGTAAGTATTCAAGATGGATAAGATTTGATGCATTTTGCTCACCCCTGATATTGAAGTCAACGCCGAGTGTTTCAGCAGCCTCCTCCGCTGCTTTGTACAGAAACGCCCCTTTGCCCACTTCTTCGTGTTTACTGAACATTTTAAGAAGAAGGTCTTGTCCATTTGCGACTATATGTGCTGTACCCAGAACAATCCTGTTGTGAAAACATTCAAGATTCAGTATTCCGCGACCACCTTGACGGCGTGAGATGTAAAGTCGTGGAACAGAAGACTTAAGGTGCATGCTTTTGTTCATGTGCATAACCTTTCGGGACCCGATATCGAGGGATCTGAGCTCGTCCTTCGTCCATGGAACTACTCCAAATGAATAGAGTACTACGGGGACGGCAAGCATGTTTGTTGCAGATACTTTGTTCCTCGCCGACAGTTCGGAAGATCATATCCGTCGGATGAGACTTTTATATCTGCATCGGAGAGTATCCTTTATAGATGTCACGTCCTGAATGCGGCTCTGTGGCACGCCCAGGTATTTATAGGTCTCTCTAGCGCAAAGGTGTCGTATAAAGCTTCTGTCAACGAGCTCAGGATCTTAGGGGATGCCATTAAGTTTTCCTTTCTTCAAATTAACCGTGGCGCATTTCTCTAACACGAACTCCATTCCAATCTCTTGAGTGTACTCTTGGACAATTTTTATAGGTAGATGTAGTTTCTCTTGATTTCTAGCATAGATCTTAAGATCATCCATGTAAAATACATGAGTGAGCTTATGCTTTTGGTTTCCAGGTTTGCTGCAGAGGTACCCTTCGGAATGGCGAAGTGCAAGAGATAGTGGCAATAATGTGAGGCAAAAGAGGAGAGGGCTCATGGTGTCGCCCTGAAACACACCTCTCTGAAAGGTGATACTGTTAGTGATCACACGATGTTTTCCAGATGAGATAGTAAATCTGGTTTTTCAAAGCGGCATTAATCTCTCTATGCACCTCACGATGTGCGGATGAACCTTTGAGCTTTTCAACAGACAGATGATAAGTCTATGGGAGGTTGAATCGAAAGCTTTCCGGTAATCCATCCAGGCCATCGATAGAAATCGCTGATAGGATGCTGCGTCTTTACAGACACATCTATCGATGAGCAAGTTCTCCCGACATCCTGCTACGCCTTTCTTTGAGCCCTTCCACCAACAACTCCGGAATAGGCTCTTCCGACTTTAGATATGAGGTGAAAATTCGGGCCAGATGCTGGTGGGTTGAAGGAAACTTCTTCCACCAGAAGGTCTTGATACCATCTGGTCCCGGGGCGGAATAGTTCTTCATGCCTCTTAATACGTTTTTCACCTCCTCGGTAGTGATAGGTGGGCATTCCTCCTCAGCTGTTATGAGGGCATTGCGCAGCTCCTTAAAGCTATTTATGTTCTTTGAGCCTTCTTCAAGTGGATGTTGGACTTCGTAGACTTCTCTCAAAATGCTTCGACCTCCTCTGGTTTGGGCGGATGATCGACAGTAGCTGGAGGGTCTAGGAAGAGTCGAGATGATTCAGACAAAAACTGTTGATTTTCTCTGACCTACCTCTCTCACCGCTTTAGACTTCTTGTAGCGTTAGATAGTACTCGTATTCTATCAACAATATGCTGCCTGATGGTCAGTAGCTTTGACTTGTTGATTGTGTGATGAAGGATCCGCAGTTCGCACGCAAACTGTCGAACCTTGACAGTGAAAGTCCTGCCAGATGTTATGTAGTCAATCACACACTGAATGCGGGACGCGTACTGTCTTGCCCAGCCTATCTTTGTGCTGAGTTGATGCATTCGTCTTTTGGTCTTATAATCAACCGTTAGTTTTGTTTTATGGTTTGCATCTGCCAAAGTACAGGATACAGGGACCCTCTATCCGCAACACGAGGACGCGTTCGGTGGCTTTGTCATAGGCCCTTTGGTTCGATTCCCAAGGAATCAAAACCGAATATATATATATATATATATATATAATAATTTCCACTTATACAAATTGTCATACACAATGTCTACGTAAAGACTATATTCGTATATCATAATGTCTACAAAAAAACTTTTTCACGTATATTAACGTCTACGTATACATATCCTTACACACATTGTCCACGTAAAAACTATATTCGTATAACAATTTCCACGACCATTCTTTTCTCACATATAATGATGTTCAGGAATAGATTTTCTTATATTAATATCTATGTATAGATTTTAAACTATCCATTTACTAATGTATTCCCAATATTTACATCGATGTTTAAAAATAATAATTAATAACTTATAAGAATCTAATGTTCAATTATGAATCTAAGTATTCAAAAATTGTATATACACAATATTTTTAATAACCTTTTTAGTGCAAAAATGCCATTAACAATAAAAATGAAAAATTTGTGGAAAAACGACAAAAGGTACGAAAAAAAATTGATAAACAAAAGTTGTTCACCCAAAAAAGAGATACAAATTGGTTATAATTGATTACATTCTCATCATTTGTGATTGAGAAAATATAAGTATTGTCTGAAATTTGACACCACATAACTTAAATTTCGAACCAAGCGACGCAAAATACGAAAAAAAGTTTTAGAGGGCAATTATAGCTTTTGGAAATTCCTACAAAATTTCTTTTAACCATTTTTCAATAGGACTCGCTATTTTGGTTTTATTTATCGAAAGTACTATGCAGAAAATCGAAAATTTAAATTTCGAACCCAAAGGCGTGCGATAAGGAAAACAATTTCAACGAGGAATTGCAGCTTTCAAAAAGTCCTACAAAATTTATCTGAACCATTTTTTTAAGGACTTGTCATTTTGGTTTTATTCATCGAAAATACTATGAAAAAAAGTCGAAAATTCAAATTTTGAGCCAATAAACGGCGCAAAATATGGGGAATAGTTTTTGGAGGAATTTCAACGTTTAGAAATTCCTACAACATTTCTTTGTACAATTTTTTGACAGAACTCCTCGCTTTTTAATTTATTTATTTTATTTATTTTATGTCTGTAAAAATCAAGCGCGTAGCGCGAGTATGACGATGAGAATGTGTTCAAAGCGTACAGAGCTTTAAGCAACTTAATCTTTAACTATACTTAATTACATAGAAAAATCCGAATATGAAGACGCATATAAATACTGGGATCTAACAGAGATCTTTTTAATTAAGTTTCATTCAAGCATTCCAAGTGCAAAGAATAGGTAAATATCCGAGGGCGAAACGCGAAGTCTAAATATGCTCGAGCGCGAAACGCGGGGTTACCCATTATCGAGCGCGAAGCGAGATATCCAATAGACGCAGCTTTTCAGACAGATCCAACAGAGACAGATTTGTTCAATTAGTGTAATAAAATTAGTTTAATACAATAGTAATTTCTAAAAGCACAAAATTAAAATAAAATTGATTTTTGAATGTTTCTAAGCAGTATTGATAAAAAAGAGAATTTTAATTGTAAATGACCTATTAAAATTGAGAACTAGTTATGTTAACATTTTGCTACCGCACTGGTAGCGGTAAGCAAAAAATTACTGGTGCTGACAATAACATTTCTGGGAAAAGTTAAAATGATTTAGCTTGTACCACCACTTAATTTTTATTTAGTTCTGCCAATTTCGAAGTAAAACATGAGCTGCGTTTAGCTCTTCGTTTCTGTTCGAATAGCAGAATTAATTTAAATTAAATTATCTTCAAAAAAATTACAATTCAAGATCATATAAATTAAATTAAAGCATGAGCTGCTTCTAGCCCTTCATTTTACTTGATTAGGAACTTAAGTTTTGATTTTTGTTACCTTCGAGAATTCAGCTCTGATTATATTGCGTAAGTTCAATTAAAAAATGAGCTGCTTTCAGCTCTTGATTCTTATTTAACTAAAAAATTACAAATTAGATCAATTCCATCTGGATAGTTACAAGCTTAATTTGTCCAGGAGAAATCAAATGCTGGGCTGTTTTTAGTTTTGGCTTTCTTTTATTTCGGGTTTAATTGGGTTCAGAACGTCCATCATTTCTTCAAAAAATGATATGTTTAATTAAGCTTAACAAAATTGACTCAAAATTTGAGCTGTTTATAGACCTTGCTTTTATTTCACGTTATAAGCCAAATGCATGATGTTATTTACTGAAGAAGTTTCAACTATGGGTTAATGAAACTTTGCGTCCTGTGCTAATCAGATCAAAATATGAGCTGTTTTTAGCTCCTGTTTTTCCTGGGCGTCGTGGTTCGTATGTTAAGAGAATTCAATTAGAGATCATTGATGTCAGTATTTAATTTTCGTGTGACATTAAATGTTGACTATTAGAATAAAGTGCGATAAATAGTCAATTAACGAATTGATATTAGTGCCTTAGATCACCCACAAATAAATTCGACTATTATTTGGAGGCTAAGAATCCTTTAATAGTAACATTTAGCAACTAATAGTAAGGCCTCATTCGGCATGCATGTTTCTATTAAAGGGTCTTAGGCGGTGTAATAACAATTCATTAATCAAAATGACGTAATTTCCTAACAGCAGTCTTAGGAAAAGTTGAATATATAATGCCAATTTAGAGTGCGAAATTATTTCCATTGTGTCAACGATCACATGTGTGAGGTAAAATCTATAACGTGTGTTTTCGTGTATGCACATTAATGCACTGGAGTGTGCTAACAACCAAGTGAGCTGTAGGGTGAGAGAGAGAGCGAGAAGTGCATGCCATGCCTAACATCTCCCATCCCCGTGAAACAGCACATAAGAAAAAGCATCGTGCCGGCGCGGCAGAAAAGTACGTGAACGATACGAACGTGTTATGGCACGTAATTCAGCAGCGTCTACTGAACAATCACAGCTACATAGTGAGACAACCCTACGTGAACCTAACTTCAAAATAAAATTAGTGGAATTAGACGGGAAACAAAACTCAGTTCTAGTAGCTCAAAATAGCGATTTTGAAAGTTTGGATGACGTGATTCAATAGATGGAAAATCATCTTGAAAATTCTAATGCTTGATAAATAATGGGAAGCATTTTTCCTGCCAATTAATAGGAAATGGCTGATCAATTAAATGCTTTGAGGTCTGCTTGAAAGAAAATCAGCTGGACGCGTGGGTAACAAGTCACGATCACAGGTAAAACCAAAAGAGGCTGAGATCGAACCTCCGCCTATGATACAAGAATCCACATCTCCAGCATCTCAAAATCAACAGGTAGTTTTTGTGAACCCTCCGCCCATAAATCTAATGTTAGAATTTAAAAAAATTACAAATGACAAAGGACAAAGGATTTCATGCGATGTTTCATTCTTTGTTTGCTAGGGCTGAAGCTTTGATGTCAGTAAATTACCGACGTTCAGATCGCCCAACTAGAAGCCCTAATTTATATCACGCGTGGTCTCAATTGTCCTTATAAGACGTTGGAGTGACTTATAGCTCACAACGAAATGTTGGTTTCTATTTCGGAACCAGAGCAAGCAATAGTAACTCCTGGAAAGCGTTTAGTACGATCCACTAGTGATTTTGAAGGTTTTTTTTGTACGACATATTGAAGGATGTGAAAAAGTTCATAAACATTTTATTAGAAATTGTAGACGAATTGGATAAATATTGATTCTCGAACAAATCACATTACAACAGGCTACATACCACATCTCTCAATTTTACGGAAAGAACATCACCTTGAAAGAGTTCTTGCAAGAAATAGTTAATGGGGGTGTCCACGTATCATCAGATAAACAAGCTCCTTTTACTACGATCGTGCTCAGCAAATTAACAGGTGTCGGCAGAGAACGTGCGAGGGATAAGAGGTCCAACACTGTAGATGAATTAGTGAAACATTTAAATAAATGTTTTGCCCCCTGGTTATCCCTGCCCGGCTTTCCAATACCCAGGCTATCTTTTAAAATGTCCATATTACTCATACATCCCATACACTGATTCTGAAACAAAGAAAAAGGACGCAAATTTGGTCAGAATCGCCCCCTTCTGGCAGCAACGATCGGAAAAAATTCGACTTCAATCTAGCTCGCCAGTAGGACGTCTCGACGATATCCAAGCCTCAGGAGCGTCAGCGAACTTTGAAAAGTCTGGAGAACTTCACAGGGTCTTCCGCACCCGGAACCATCTAGAAGATTCCCCGTTGGTAATGCTAATTGCCACGGAATTTCGCAATCCGAAGGCATCCTTCCTGGTTGATCCACGATCAGGAGTCAATCTGATAAAACTTCAAGTGTTACAAAAAGAAATCGTCATTCCACCGAACAAACTTACTACAATGTATGGAATAACAGAGAACGACGTGGAGACTCCAGGCACTATCGAAATTTTTGTTTTAGTGTGCCCGGTCGAATTCAATGTAGTGAGAAATAATTTCCCTATCTCTACAGATGGAATTCTGGGCCGACCCTATCCCCGATAGGTACAAGTCTAAATGCCTTTTAGACATAACACTATTCTTGCGGTCTCCAACCCAGAAACACCAATTCCGTTTGTAGATGAAGAATCCAAGAAAACAAAAAGAAAGTTAAAACCGGAAATTGAACCGTTTGCTCGCATATTAAGGATTGAACCAAGAACTCGTCAAGCAATCGCGCTAGATGTATCAAATCCAGAAGTACAAGAGGGATACTTACAATGTATCAAGACTCGATACGGAATATATTTAGGCGAAGCCGCAGTTACGAGCCAAAACGTGAAGTGTCGGGAAATCATCCATTTTGAATGCTATACGATTCAAGGGGAGAAATCTTCCGATTTAGAGCCAACAGAAACGGATGAAGACACAGACAAGAAGGAGCAAACCCGCGCGGAGTGCGTGTTTAAAGCTCTCCCGTTTAAATGATAAGAAGAATATGTTTCCCAATGAACAAACGCGTTTCCGGATATCTTCCATTTAAATGGCGAGAAACTTACTGCAACCTACTTGGTTCAATACTGAATACCCATGACTGAGGATATAGTCATACAACGAAAACAATATCAACAGGCTCAAGATTCAGCCGAAGATGTACGACAGGCAGCCGAAAAACTACTCAACAGCGAAATCATCGGACCATCAAAATCATCCTATAATTCACCACTAATGATAATCCGTAAGAAACTTCACGCCTCAGGACAAAACAAATACCGGGTTGTTATCAATTATAGGGCGCTTAGCGAAAAAATCATCAAGGATGCATAACCCTTACCAAAAATTACTGAAATACTGGACTATCTAGGGAAAGCATAGTACTTCTCTGTCTTTGATTTGGAAAGCCGATATCACTAATTAGAAACGCACCCCGACGATCGAGCAAAAACGGCCTTCTTCACCCCTCAAGGTCACTTTGAGTACCTCCGAATTATCAATAGGCATTAAAAGTACCGCGGCAATCTTCCAACGTCTAATGGACAAAGTATTGGAGGGAATGCATGACACGGAGGCCTTCATATATCTTGACGACGTAATACTGTCAGTGTATTATAGGCGATTAAGTCAAGATTACGCCAACATAGCCAAGCCGTTAAATGATCTCCTCAAGAAAAATATTGAATGAAGATGGGAAAAAGAGCATCAGCAAAGTTTCGATAAAATCCGAAACTACCTTTTTCGAGAGCCTATCCTTCAATACCCGGATTTCAAAAAGGCGTTTAAACTCAGTACAGATGTCTCAGAGTACGACGTTGGAGTGATTCTATCGCGAGAAGAGGACGGGATGGATATGCCTGTCGCCTGTTATTCAAAAGCAATAAGCGCTTGTGAAATAAACTGCGATAAGGAGGAAATAGAGTGCCTCTCGGTACTATATGAAGTACAAAATTTTTGGCCCTACCTTTACGGAAGGAAATTTATATTAGTATGTGATGATCAGCCAATTCACTGGATGCTCTATATTGAGGACCAGGGCGCCAGACTTCTAAAGTAGCAAATGAAATTGAAAAATTATCATTTCACCTTCGAATACATGAAACAGAAAATACATCGCTGGTTCTAGGCCCTGTCTCAAAATCCAGTGCTCAATGAGCAATCCATTTTCGTGTCTGGTATGTCGGAATCAGATGATGACCGCGAAAATCCGAGACTAAATGCTTCTTAGCAACAACTAAGCCTTTCGGCAAACGATGCTGTATCCTGAGAAAAGACCACTGGAGTCTTGCCTATACACACGCGTTCGTCAACAGTTAAGGAAGAAACAAAAGAATTAAGTTCGACCAAGCCAACCCCCACCGCGCAGAAGGATTCACAGCTCCTCCCGGCAGCTATAAAAAGCCGACTATCATGAGATCTAGCCAGTTCGCAACTAGTAAAACAAAACCGGCTAATCCGCTCGAACAATCCACGAACCCAATTACCAATGAATCAGAAGAAAGTACTAGACACCCGGAAGGGTCTCAGCGGAATTCGAGAAAGAAGGCAAGGCAAATTCTAAATCTAGACGACAGTTTCAGACCTCCAAGAGGCTTCATGGCTCCTAATTTAGACGGGAGCACAATTGCATTAAGGCTACGGAGTCGCAACCATCGACCCAAGGACCCAAAATCTCGCTCCCCTAGTGAAGACTGTTCTTCATCCTCCAAGGGCAAGAGCCCACTAAAAAGCGCACCCCCGCGTTTACCCTCTAAAGCTTCATGGATACCTGCCTGATGCGATCCCTATGTAGATAAATACATCGACGGAGCAAAAGGTCCTGTTCAGTAAGGCAACTCTTGAGTCGGAATTGGCGTATAGTTTGGCAAAAACCATCCTCTAAACGTCTCACAAAAAGTTACAGGACACCAAACAAACAACGCGGCAGAAATCAAAGCGGTCACGTTAGCAGCTCAGAGAGTAACAAGCGCAGGAATCCAACTGGATCTGGATGCCTAGACCGGAAGAAAACGGCTGGGAAACTGCGGCACGATAGCGCGTTGTCAAGAAAGCTGAATTCCCAGAGCTAAAAGCCGCTTCAGAAAGCTTACAAATAACATGGAATTATGTTCCTGGCCACCAAGGGATAGAGGGAAACGAAGAAGCGGATGAACCAGCAAAGGACGGAACAGGGCAGGATTCCGTACAAAAAACCAACACCTTTCAGGCATAAAATTTAAGTTTTCATCATAAAAACTCTACACTTCCGCAACAAGTTGTAGTTGATATTAGCCCACCTCAGGTGTACAGTGCGACAGCCATGTCAAAGAGATTCACGGACTTATTCCGAAGGATTTAGAGAAATCATTAAACAAGTTTAATGAATCCATTGCAGAGCACCTATCCTGGTCTTGAGATAATGGAAGTCTGGATTCCATTATGCAGATTCCTTAAACGCATGTGTCTGAAGGTGAAAATGATGAACAGCTTCCTAAAAGCCTTTGAAGAACATCAAAAATCAGTGCAGGAGGTCGAAACCTTAAATCAAGCAGATCAACCAGAGCTCCTCACAGCCTCAGTTTATAGCAAGGACAGAGCAGCTTAGCGGCTAAGTACCGTGCGTTTTAAGGACATTCCTGATTAAATTTGTTCTCCCCAGATCAACGATCCCTTATCACGAAAATCACTCTTTACAACCCCCTTGCCTTCTGTAGCACCAGCAGCACGGTCCACATCCATTGCAAAGACAACTATTGGGGAGGAACAGCTCAGCAGTCCAACAAGAGGAAAACAAGAATTTCAACCACAACGGTTGCAACTTCCCAAAGTGGCCAAGAGATGACATTGCTTTCGCCTATCGGTACACTCAACCTCAAGGTACCCATCTAGACCCTAGCACGAAAAAGAAGTCTCCTCCAAAATCTAGTCAGATCCAACCGAGGATTCTAACATAAACCGTCAATTGAAAGAGCCATTGACATATCGCCACAACAATTACGCCCATTTTATTTCAGCCGTCTGCGAACCTACGAATTCAATCGCCAAACTCCTGGTGGCGACCGAGTGTCTTGATCTCCAAGACATCTGAGAAAGCCGATCTCATAAGGGACAAGTCCTGATTACTCCTAACACTCGATAAAAGACGTATTCTATCGTTATAAAAACGAAAAATTTCAGTGGATTTGACTGGGAGAACGTGATTGCTGGACTAAGGAACCTTCGCCTCGCTCCAGAAAGAGGCGAACAGAAAATCTGCCGTATGGCAAACTCAGAAGACTTGCTTCGTTCGCTGCCTCAAGATAAAATTGACGTCTTGTTGGCCCCTATTGTTCGGGTTGTAACATCAAAGTCACCCTTTTTCATGGTAGAAATAAAGTGCCCCCGGAAGAATAGGCGTGTCCGTGAACGATTCACATGGCCCAGCATGCGGGACCAAATAAACAACTACATACGAAGTTATCGTAGTTGCCTAGATAATACGCTCATGCAAGCCTGCACACACGAGCCAATGGTGATTACCGATACACCATTTGGTGTTTTTGACCAAGTGTCATTTGACACTGTAAGAAAGCTCCCTATAACTCCGAATGGGAACCAGCACATACGAACTATGCAGGTTAATTTCAGCAAGTATTGCATAGCGGTACCCCTTCCAGATGTAAAGACTACCGCCATTGCACATGCCGCACAGTGGGAAATTCGGCAAAATTGTGTGTCAAAATCATAGATCTCGGGATCGGAGCAAGTTAGAGCGATCAAATTTTTACGACAAGTAGGTGAGGGGATGAGGATTAGAGAAAAAATTGTCCGGACACGTTGAAAATTTTTTTTGGCTTTGATAGAAGGTCGCAAATTTGCGATTTTTAAACAAATTTTAATTTTTTCATTTTTTTGAAGGTTATAAAAATTTTGTTTTCAATCACATGATATACATTTTCGGTGTATTTTTTTACGCAGAATACGATGACGCTATTGTTTTTTTATAGAACCCACCGGAAAAATTCTGGGAGCGGATAAACATTGCAAAAACTGGTTTTTCGTTTATAGTGCTTTCCATTCAGGTTCTACGACGAAACCAAGACCACCATCGTGTTCTACGTGAGAAAATACATGGAAAACATGTGTTACATGTTTTAAAATGACGTTATATTCGAGAGAATTGAGAAGATTCTAGAGAAAATCACCTAACCCCGGCTTAGTTAGGTATAGCAAATCATCTGGTCTGATAACCAAACTTATAATTTTATTTTCAAAATGCGACACACGTCTCCGATGTATTTTTTCACGAAGAGTGCAATCGTGTTATGGGTATTATTATAGAATTTATCTGATATGTTCATTTTTTGAGAATATTATTATTAAAATTTATAAAAATCTGAAATATATATTATGTCTACGTAGTTTCCTTTTTTTTGAAAAAAAATTGTCGGCGTAAAATCCTCATTAAGTATGTTTCAAGCTACAAGGAATCAAAATACATAATTTTAAAGAGTTTACTGTATGTATGTGTGTGCGTGTACTATGTATGTATATAGTCGTCAATAACACGTATTACATTGGATCAAATCCGTTGTGCAAAGGCTCATCTTATTATAGTGTGTTGAAGCGCATTCCCGAACATAATTGAATACAGTGGCGGATTTAGAAGTCGTGTGTTTTTCTTCAATGTTTGGGGGGCTATCGCCCTCTATTTGTCCTTTGTTTCCCAAACATTGCAGAAAGACATATGATTTCTACATCCGCTGCTGATTGAATATATAATAAGTGTAGTAATATATATATATATATATATATACCAGTTTGAGCATATATTTAGCAACAAATATTATTTTTTTTTTAACGTAAAAATATTCATGAAATACTAACAGCAGTAATTAAAAATATTGTGAGTTTTAGTGAAGAATAGTATTCTATAGTAATAGAGTGCATTTAGCTAGTCTTGTTTCCGAGGGTGAGTATTTATTTTTTAATTATATTTATGGTATATCGAAGAAAGCTTAGTCACTGAAATTTACAAATTACATATAGATTCATTCATATGCCTTGAAGAATGGCTAAAAACTCAAAAGCCAACGAAAAAAACAAAGGAAGCGGACGTCCTAAGAAGAAAACTAAAAATAGTGTTAACAGTGGCAGAAAGCACGTTTCTGCTGCGAATGCCTCAAGAAGGACGATGTACAGACGCGCTACAGCACTATTGTAGTCTGACTTTTCAATAAAAGTTTTTCAGTAAAAGTTTCAATAAAAGTCAATAAAAGAGGAAATAAGAATACTGTAAATAATAATCCAATGGGTGTACAAGGTAAAAATTCGAGCGAAAATGTTAGAGAAAATAGTGTAAAGAAGTTAATAAGACATTCGAATGAAAGTGCTTTAAGATTCTACGTGGAATATCGTTACAGTAAAGAAATCTACAGTGGTTTAGTGACTGACAGTATACAACACGGTGCACCAATTTACCCCTGCTACCCACTAATGGAAAAAGCTATGGAAGATTGTAAAGTTGAAAAAAATATTATACTAAGTCCGATGTTGAAATATCAGTGCCTTTACAGTTAATGTTAAATAAGACTGCCGAACGATTTTGTGAAGGTATTGCTTTGGAATGGGATGGATTTGATCTACTGAATTTAGAATTGAGCTAATCTGTCGCGCATGTGATACCATGTTTTTTCTATATAGCTTGTGCCAGGATTCATTTGCGTCTTCAGAGTAATAAGCCATGGGCAATTTGTGCAATTTGGGCAATTTGTGTACACTTGGTTTCATTCTTGCCCACGGATATAGCTCGTAATGCAATTTGTATGTTTCCCAACAAAATTTCTCAAGCTCGTTTAATTTTCATTTCCTCTTGCTTTTGAAAATCAAAAGTATTGTAGCTATACGGGATCCAAAGCGATCACTTATTTCTAGGGCATCAGCAAATAATGAAGGGGTTCCAAAGCATCGTCTTGCCACATTCCCCGTATTTGTGGTTCCGTGTCCCTGTAAAACTTGGTCTACTCTAACGCCAATCTCATCGAAAATCCTTTGTTGAACAAGCATCTTCTGCTTAGCAAAATCTTCTGAAAGCATAAACAAAAGTATATATAAAAATGTTATTTATAAGTTTTTAAAATGCAAAATTATTATTCACTAATGTAATAAAAAATATATTACATTGATCTCGATTGAGTAGAAAAAATTATCTTACCTTTTATTGGTCCGCGGATATCCCAAGTTTCAAATGGCTTCCGGTCTCCAATGTGCAAAACATGTTCGAATGCATGCAGTTCATCATGTAGTAGTCCCAAACCATATAGTAAAGAGCTCTCATTCACAGGAAATTCATCATCTAAATTGCCAAACTGATGTGTAGTTCGAAGACACATTGGGCAACGACAAGTTGCATTGTTGCCTACAATAGTATTTATACATTTACCATCGAACATCGTTTGCGTTACATTGAATGTTACTTTGACACTTTTGCTATTCATCAATTTAAATTTATGAGGCCTTAATTTTTTAATCTCATCATTCAAACGTTCAAATTCTCCAAGAGTAGCTGGCTTGTCTTCTATCTCAAGAGCTATTCTAAGGAAGCTGCAAAATCGAACACTCTGCGGAGTAGGATTAATCCACAAACATTCACTTTGCGTCTTGCTTTTCAATTGAATAACAATAAAGCTGCTCACAAAAAGTGATTGCAGGGGGCTACTTTGTTCCTTATCGGGGTTATTGCACTTTTGTTGTGAATTAGTGTGCCCCGAAGAACTGTCAAATCCTAACGTGGCGCTCAATTCTAAATTCAGTAGATCAAATCCATTACATTCCAAAGCAATACCTTCACACAATCGTTCGGCAGTCTTATTTAACATTAACTGTAAAGGCACTGATACTACAACATCGGACTTAGTATAATATTTTTTTTTCGACTTTACAATCTTCCATAGCTTTTTCAATTAGTGGGTAGCAGGGATAAATTGGTGCACTGTGTTGTATACTGTCAGCCACTAAACCACTGTAGCTTTCTTTACCTTAACGAGATTCCACGTAGAATGCTAAAGCACTTTCATTCGAATGTCTTATTAACTTCTTTACACTATTTTGTTTAACATTTTCGCTAAAATTTTTACCTTGTACACCCATTGGATTATTATTTACAGTATTCTTATTTCCTATTTTATTGGCTACCATTATAGCATCTTCACTATAAACGTCAGACTGCAATAGTGCTTTGGCACGTCTGTACATCGTCCTTCTTGAGGCATTCGCAGCAGAAACGTGCTTTCTGCCACTGTTAACACTATTTTTAGTTTTCTTCTTAGGACGTCCGCGTCCTTTGTTTTTTTCGTTGGCTTTTGAGTTTTTAGCCATTCTTCAAGGCATATGAATGAATCTATATGTAATTTGTAAATTTCAGTGACTAAGCTTTCTTCAAAATACAATAAATATAATTAAAAAATAAATACTCACCCTCGGAAACAAGACTAGCTAAATGCACTCTATTACTATAGAATACTATTCTTCACTAAAACTCACACTATTTTTAATTACTGCTGTTAGTATTTCATGAATATTTCTACGTCATAACAAATATAATATTTGTTGCTAAATATATGCTCAAACTCGTATATATATATATATATATATATATATATATATATATATATATATATATTACTACACTTATTATATATTCAATCAGCAGCGGATTTAGAAATTGTATGTCTTTCTGCAATGTTTGGGAAACAAAGGACAAATAGAGGGCGATCGCCCCCCTATGTTTCCCAAACATTGAAGAAAAACACACGATTTCTAAATCAGCCACTGTATTCAATTATGTTCGGGAATGCGCTTCAACACACTATAATAAGATGAGCCTTTGCACAACGGATTATATCCAATGTAATACGTGTTATTGACGACTATATACATACATAGTACACGCGCACACATACATACAGTAAACTCTTTAAAATTATGTATTTTGATTCCTTGTAGCTTGAAACATACTTCAATGAAGACTTTACGCCCACAATTAAAAAAAAATAAATAAATAAAAAAAAAATACGTAGACATAATATATATTTCAGCATTTTAAAAATTTTAATAATAATATTCTAAAAAAATGAACATATCAGATAAATTCTATAATGATACCCATAACACGATCGTACTCTTCGTGAAAAAATACATCGGAAACGTGTTAATCTAAAAAAAATAAAATCCTTTAAAAGGCTCTCTTTATACATTCTGAAACTTTTACATTAACTTGACACCCAGGAACCCAAACACCGATAAAAGGGTTCGAGATGACAATCTTGTCGAAACAAGTGCCTGCGCACTTGTTTTGATTTGGTTCCACAGGAAGGCAGATACCGTCGGGAATCTAGTTACCGGGATCTTTTTTGGGGTCGTAGGAC
The DNA here is from genome assembly GCA_932195095.1 of Andricus curvator. Classification (NCBI taxonomy): domain Eukaryota; kingdom Metazoa; phylum Arthropoda; class Insecta; order Hymenoptera; family Cynipidae; genus Andricus; species Andricus curvator. The sequence goes on along the minus strand of CAKNYM010051860.1, from coordinate 96,187 downwards.
GATAGATTTCAGCCTTGCTGTCGGGCTCCCCCGGAGGGCTTTGACGTCGATGTTCGGATGCTCAGCGTAGTGCTGATACCGGAGTTCGTTTTCCCTCACGGCTGAAAACTGCCTTCAGGGCCTGCTGCTTGTAAGGAGACTCGTACGGATGTAACCGGGGTTGACTATGAGCAACCGGGTCGTTCTGGACGAAAGTATGAAGGAGAGAACCTCGATCCTCGAGAAAGGACCGTTGGATAGAGTAAGAACCTCGATCCTCGAGAAAGGACCGTATGATAAAATCAGTACCTCGATCCTCGAGAAAGTACCGTAGGAAAGAATAAGAAACTCGATCCTCGAGAAAGGACCGTAGGAAAAGAGAGAACCTCGATCCTCGAGAAAAGACCGTAGGAAAAGAGAGAACCTCGATTCTCGAGAAGGACCATAGGAAAAGAGAGAACCTCGATCCTCGAGAAAGCACCGTAGGGAAAGATAGAACCTCGATCCTCGAGAAAGGACCGTAGGAAAAGAGAGAACCTCGATCCTCGAGAAAGGACCGTTAGAAAAGAGAGAACCTCGATCCTCGAGAAAGGACCGTAGGGAAAGTTAGAATCTCGATCCTCGAGAAAGGACCGTCGGAAAAGATAGAACCTCGATCCTCGAGAAAGGACCGTAGGAAGAGATAGAAACCAGATTAGAAAGAGATTAAGTTTATTATAAATTTAACCTTGCGGCTAATTAATTTTTTTAGCTCAGCGTGGCGCTCCCCAGTATCCGAGCGGGAAAGGTAATAGTTCTTTATTAAATGTTCCACATACTTTACGTTTAGTCCACGAAGGAATCACATTCTAGCACTGTAACAATCACTCGGGTTACCATTCTTGATTAAATATCAAACTCACTTTAAGAAATTAGACCAAACAGGGTAAACACAGGAATTGAAACTAAATTATGAGGAGAGTAAAAAATAACTGTTTGTGACTAGTAGATCAGTTGAGGGAACTACTATTTGACTATAGTACAGATAAATCTAGCGTAAGATCCTTCCTCCTGAAAAATTACGTTATCAATTTAAAACTTTCGACAAACTGAAAGTTTATTCAATAAAAAAGCATCAGACTAAAATCAATATACAGTAAATAACATCTAACTAAATCTACATACAAAAATAAGTAAGTTGAAAATAAAATACTTTCGGCCGAAAAATCGCTGGCACCCACAACCCTTACTTTGACATACAACCAATTGACATCATGACCTAAGGATACTAATAGGCATTAACTCCTAACGCACCAAAGATAACGGCTTACGGGCTGCATTCATTGCCGTTATCAATTTATTAAATTAAGCCCAATACACAATGCAATTGATTTAAAAAGCAGCATGCTACCAAATCTTATAAGTTTAGGTTGAATTATTTTCCTGAAAAAGAGTTCCGGGGTGGTAGAAAAATCTTGATTTTCCTAATCACCAACATTTTCGGTATAGATCACGATCCCGTGTAGAAATAAAAGTTTGAAGGTTGGAAATTATAAAATACGAAATTGCGACATTATACGTAACTAAATTAGTTCAACTGAAGAGACGGATTAGGTTCGAATGAATTAAAAAAATTTCGATATTCACCAGGAATTACTTTGTCTCAAAATCATTCCGGGCTGGTGAATCGCTCAAATGTTTTTTTTTCTCTCTATAATTGACTTAAATCATTCGAGGGATAACAAAACCTACCACAAAATATCTTTTATAATTATTTCCAAAAACTCCTCTACTAAAAACATACAGAATTATTCGTTCCGAAATAATTATGGTGTGGCGATTAAATTCTTGGCCACCTTAATCCAGAAATAAGGGTTGTGAAAATACAGGAACACGTGTCGATGTTTTCTTTTATGTGTATTTACTATTTCATCCCTTAAATAAATCTTGTACTATAATCAGATGTAACTTAATTAAAAGTACATGTAAACTATAATTGATAAATTGTAAACTAAGTAAACTAAAGAGTGTCCAAACGCAAACTCTGTTCATAGGCGAAGAAAGTAAAAGCAGAAGTTGTTTAATTTTCCTAAAATGTATGGCCCGTGTCTTTGGATCCTTTTATATTATGTATATGCATCAACCGGCATTGGACAGGACAAAACTCTGTACAGGATCACTCCCCTTATTAGCAGTACCGGAATCTACTACGATAAGGAAGAATTCATGCGAAGAAGTGTTGGTGTCTTGAGACTAACAATTTTTATGGAGTTCAACAATATCAGAATTACCCAGAGACATATGGACGTAGCAACAAGTCTCTTCTGGTAAATTGCAAATTGGGACTGGGAGAAGACTGCATCAAAATTTTCGAATTTTACCAATTCACAAGAAAACATGACGTTGCTGGAAAACTTTTGAAGGACGTTCGACTTCAGATGGAAGAGTTGGAACGTAGGGCCGAAAACCTTCATCCACAAAACCTACCAACGAACACCAGACAACGGACAGCATCTCCAATGCTAGGCTTTTTGGGAAAAATAATCAGACCTGTCGCAGACTTGTCACCTATGATGATGAGAAAATACTAGACGCGAAAATTAACGAGGTAAATGATGCGCAAAAGAACTTATATCACCTCATTGAGCAACAAACCCATGTCTTGAGGGCTGATCTTGAGCAAATACATTGGAGAGAAGAAAATCAACAAAGACAGCTCAATCAGATTAAAACTGATTTAACCACTACTACAGCGATGCTCAATCAAATTAGAAACTATATGACACGAATAAACTTCACAAATACTTTGAATCAAATTTTAAGAATAATCGGAGCCGGATTCGGCGGCTACACAAGATCAGCCGACAAACTCCTAACTGCCATACAGGACGCTAGAAGAGGACATCTACATCCCTCTCTGTTAACTGCCAACCAACTAGAGTTTGTATATAGGGACATACAGGACCATGCTCCTAAACTTATGTTTCCTACTCGAGGACCAAAAGTCAGTATCGAGGAATAGTTATAATTATGTTATATATTATATTATATTATATTATATTATGTTATGTTATATTATATTATATTATATTATATTATATTATATTATATTATATTATATTATATTATATTATATTATATTATATTATATTATATTATATTATATTATATTATATTATATTA
>CAKNYM010051860.1:76712-93036 GCA_932195095.1 Andricus curvator | reverse complement strand
TATATTATATTATATTATATTATATTATATTATATTATATTATATTACAGCAAAGGTGAAATGCTATATGTAATAGACGGGATAGTAGACGCTTTAAAAGACTCTTTTAAAGAACTATTAGGAGGTGAAGATATAGGACAACAAAACTGCGACATAGAACATAATGCATTAGAAAACGCAACTGAAAAATTCTGTGTCACTGAGGTCAGAGACATAATAAAGAACTTGAAAAACGGTAAGGCTGCTGGTGCAGACAGTATTAGCGCTGAAATGCTTAAATACGGTGGCGAGTACATGCCTCACAGGTTTTGCGAATTGATAAATTTGTGTATCGAGACAGGAAAAGTCCCAGAAGATTGGAGAAAAGCGATTATCGTACCAATATACAAAAGAAAGGGAGACAAAAGCAACTGCAGCAATTACAGAGGTATCAGCCTACTAAGTACCGTAAGTAAAATATACTCAAAAATACTTATTCGTAGGGTAATGGAAATCACAGAAGAAAAAATATGGGAAGTCCAAAGTGGATTTATGCCAGGAAGATCATGTACAGATCAGATATTTAGCCTAAGACAGATCACAGAAAAAAGCTTGAGAGTAGGAAAGAAAGTTTTCTGTGCATTTATTGACCTAGAAAAAGCATTTGACACGGTAAATAGAAGTAAACTTTGGGAAGTTCTTAAAGAGTACGGAGTAAATGGAGGGCTTCTGCAAGCAATAAAAACAATATATACAGGTAGTAAAGCGAGCGTAATGGTAAACGGGAAACTGAGTGACTGGTTCGATATTACGCAAGGCGTGAAACAAGGATGCGTTATGTCCTCGTGGCTATTTATCATATTCATGGATAAGTGCCTAAGAACTGCACTCTTCGACGAAGAAGGGGTAGATCTTCAAACAGTTAAGGTACGTGGGTTAGCTTTCGCAGATGACAAGATTGTTATGGCAGAATCAGTCGAGGACTTGCAAAGAATGTTGAATAAACTTCATACAAGCATGAAGGACATGGGACTCAAAATTAACGTAAATAAAACAAAAATCATGGTGTTTGAGGGAAACAGTGAGAAAACAATGTGCAACATTGTCCTAAATGATGAGAGATTAGAACAAGTTGACAAGTACGTATACCTAGGTAGTCTATTCACTAGCGACGGAAAAATAGATGGGGAGTTAGATAGGCGCATAAATAAGGGTAAGCAGATTATCGGTAGAGCAGGGTCCATCCTAACAAATAAAAACATATCAAAAAAAGCTAAAATGGCCATACATAATTCTATATTCGTACCGACTGTACTATACGGTAGCGAAACATGGACATGTCAAGAAAAGGACAGGAGTAAAATTAACGCGATCGGCATGAGACCTCTGCGCATAATATGCGGGAAAACACTGATGGATAAAGTCCAAAACGAGACAATCCTCAAAGAATGTGGTGCAAAAGAGACAATAGTTGACACATGGGAAAGAAATCAGTTAAGATGGTTCGGTCATCTTGAAAGAATGAAAGATGAGCGACTGACCAAACAAGTTTACAAAGGTAAAGTAAATGGCAGAATGCCTAGAGGTAGACCGCCGAAAGAATGGTTAGAATCGGTAAACGAGACATTAATCCGAAGAGACGTAAGAAGCCATAGAAACACAATAGCTTGCATGAAAAAATGCATGGACGTGAAGGAAGCTAGAGTAGTATGCCAGGACAGAAAAGTGTGGCGACAAATTGTTTGTAAACAGAGTGACAATAGAATGAATGAAGCCTGAAACAAAGACCTTGGATTCTAATGGGCCCAAGTGGGAAACCATACATAACAATTTTGTGAGGCTCTTCACTTGGGGTGATCGCTAGAGAGATTGATCAGCAACCTGGGTCGGAGCAGTGTTGCGGAATAAACGTGTCATTTGAATAAATGACACGAGAATTCCAGATCAATCTAAAACATATATACCTAACACCTATATACCTATCTAACTCATACCTATATACTCTATACCAATACACCCATATACCCAATACTATTTTCCAACCGAGCTAGTCACGCATATTATATTATATTATATTATATTATATTATAGTATAGTATATTATATTATATTATAATTATAATAATAGGATAGTTATAAAGACAGGTGTTTCGTTTGAGATGATTGATGATTTGAATTTCAAGCTTGTTGAATCTATGAAAACAGAAGCATCGACAGCAGTTTGATATGCCAATACTCATATGCCAATGCTGCCTAAGAAGGGAGACCGGAATCACCCAGCGAATTAGAAACCTATATCTCTGATAAACAGCATAATTAAAATATTTACAGAGATCCTGCATGGACGTCTTATAGATTGGGCTGACACAACAGGTCTATTACCAGAGTTTCAATCCGGTTTTAGAAAGGGAAGGGGGTGTGTAGATAACATCTTTATACTGAACTCTATTATACAGATTCATTTAAGACGTTGGAAGAGAAATGTATGTGCTCTGCTTATTGAGTTCGTTAGAGCGTTCCCTTCTGTTAGTCATTCATTGTTATGGAGTAAATTGTTCAAAATAGAAATAAGCTCAAAATTTATCCAAATTTTTAGAAGCCTTTATGAAAGAGCGAGTGTCAGGGTTCGTACGCCAGAGGGCCTTGGATATTACGGAGGGTATACTACAGGGAGAAGTCCTGAGTCCTCTTTTCTTTGCTTTATTCCTCCACAACTTTGAGGACTATTTCAGGGAGAATGGATTCAAGGGTATTTCGATTGACTCGTGGCACGATCTTCTGACCATTGCTTATGCGGACGACTTGGTTATGTTTTCACATTCTCCAGTCGATATGCGAAAGAACATCAAATGCTTAATGAACTATTGTGAAATTAACGGACTTAAAATAAACGAACAAAAAACTAAAATGGTAATTTTCCACAAGAGAAGGCTTAAAGAGGACAGATGCACCTTACTCTACGGAGAAAAGCCAATCGAGGTGGTGAGGAAATTCTGTTATCTGGGCGACTTTCTGGAGTTCGGGTCTACCTTCTAAAACAGAAAAAAATGCAGAATCCTCAGTCAATGTTGCGACAGATTCGGTGTTAAAAATTCTATGGAGCATCAAATCGGACTCCTGGGAAACGAAAGAAACTCTATTTCGTACGTTAATTACGATTGACGTGTTCTACGGTATAGAAATCTGGGGAATGAGGCATTTAGATTAGAAAGATACTGCTCAGAGCATGTTCTACAAAAGAATTCTGGACCTGCCTAGGTTCTGTCCAAGCTACGCGATAAGAAGGGAGATAGGAGACCCTCCAGGTAGTAAATGAAATTCATAAAGGGTGAAAAGATGCGTTGCAATCTCAAGACTTCTTGATTGTCGCTAAACAAAAAATTATTGAAGTATATATCGATAAATTTGAGCAAGAAGATAGAAAGAGGGTCCAGCAGTCGAGTAGTCTTGAGGTATATCCCCATTTGAAACTAGTTAAAGGGCAACAACCGTACATATGTTTGTAACTACCCATGAATAAATTATTATAAAAATTATGGCACAATGTCGTCTCATGACTACTAAGTTTGCGAGTATTACGATTTATGGCGAGCAAATTAGATTAAATGCAGAAGAATACTGCAGATTTTGTAATCAACATAAAATTTTAACCTCACTAGAGGTATTATTCAGGACTCTAAATGCGTACACGAGAGAGGATGTAGTGAAATTGTATCAATTCCTGCTAGAGATAAGTAAAGTCCGTCTAGCGTAATTTTAGCACGACAATGAAGAGCAAAATACAAAACTTTTCTTCTAAAAAAATATACAATGTTAATTTAAGATTTCATATAAAATCAAAACTTTGAAGCACGTACCTACCGACCGACGCGACACCTCACTTGTACAGGCACATGCCAACACAAATTAATAAATATATATAATTAAATTCAAACTAGAATTTTAGTCTTCAAATTAGCATTTTTGTGAAGCCAGAAATTCGGAAAATAGCTTCCTTCCATATTCCTCTCCCTATTTGTCGCTTGACAACGCCCACCCAATCAAAATTAGCGATTCTTGCAAAAATGCCCTACCTCACCCATGCATTCGGACCTTCGAGTCGGTCGCAATCAAAAATTGCATGGCAGTTCTTTTCTTCTTATTTTACCGACTAGAAGTACTGAGGAAAAACACGGTTTCTGTTGCCCATATGCACTCGACGCGAAACTGAGCTGGGCAGCGATGTTAGTAAAAATTGAATCCAGTCATTGGTCAGAAAAGGCGTTTTCAAACGGTACCACCGCCCAAACCCTTATTATTGATTAGATATCAACGGACGTTGCCCTCAAAACGGCACCAACCCGATAAGAAGGAGTTGATTGGGATGCATAGACTGGCATTCCCAAAAAAACGGACATTTCAATGTCTTTAAATGCGTACCAATTGCATTTTTGTCCGAAATGACATTGAATGCGCTTGACTGTACAAAACTCGTTTCGTTTCAATCATTCTTAATGCGCATAAACCTTAAGTTTATGCGCCATTTAATGCCATTCAAATCTACTCGGCGAACCGCCGAATTGTATGCCATGCAATGCCTTTCACGAACCAAGTATTGAACCGTGTTAATGCCATTTAATGCTGTCGCAAAATATTGAATAGAATCAATGCCGGTCAATGCGATTTAATTATTTTCCAGGCAAAAATGTAATTGGTATACATTTAAAGGTATTGAAATGTCCGTTTTTCTTAATGCCAGTCTATGCGTCCCAACCAACTCGTTGTTACCGGGAACGGACCCACGTTTGTAGCAAATTCAGACGAACCGGGACGGTATCAATTGACGAGATCATCGGACTTAATTAGACAGATTTAAATGAACCTCCTAAACAGATCTGCAAACAGACGTAAAACACGGTATGATCTTTAGTCTCTTCCCTGAGGACAACCCTTTTTACATTCTCATCATAATGAGAAGGTATTGATTTTATGTCAAAAATGACCTTCGTGGATTCAATAAAATGTCGGCGTTTTGAGGCCCCCTAAGTCAGAAAAAATAGTTTTTACGTCGGTGTCATTCTAGCTGTCGTCGTCGTTGTCGTCGTTGTCGTCTGTATATTGGATAAGTTTTGAAAGACTAATCGGACTGAATTGTGCTTTGTCACACAATTTCCAGGGCCAAAAAGAAAGATCGAGTTCGTTAACCAGCTATTTTGAATAGAAATCCATAAAGTTAGAGCATTTAAAAAAATTTCTAGACCATTTTTTTCAAAATTCAGAAATTCTATATAGGGCTATCCGTAGTACTAAAAATTAGAACAATTTATTCTCACGACTTTTTTCGATGAAAAGGAAATTGTCAGAGTTATAGGATTTTTCGAAATAAAAAAAAACGAAAATTAACATTTTAAGCGAAACAAAGCAGAATTGAATAGAGATTCCGTAGGGGTGTTACTGTTGGCACCCTTTATCGCTGTAATTGCTACATCTCCTGTTCGCTCTGCTTTTTGAATGCGGAAGGTAAATGCATGTAGTGCATAAACGGTAGATTTGCCTTTCTGTAAGGCAAACTGATTACTATGAAGGGGCTTATCCAGTAAGATTTCCTTCTTCATATGAAAATCGACTACCTTTTACAATGTTTTCAACACAAAAGAATTTAGGCTAATTGATCTGCATGATTTGACCTCATAGTAAGAGTCCCTCCCTGACTTTGGTATACAAATTGCTTCCATCTTCTTCCATGCCACAAGAATATATGCCATAGCTATGCATTTCCTAAAAATGTTACACAGTGGTCCCATCAAAACATCCAAACCTTCTCGAACCATTTTCGGGACTATGCTATCTTCCCCAGCGGCCTTGAATGGATTGAAACGCCGAATGACCCACCTAATTTTACGTTGCGTTATTATCCGGCTTGCCACCCTCCAGTCATCCCCACTGGCCCTATGATCTGGGCCGTAAGAATCCAGGTTCTAAACCAGGGAAGTACACCTGCACTGGATGTTAGAGAATTTCACTAGCCGCTTCTGTCATGTTACCTGTTGGCAAAATTAATGCCCTTAGTTAACATGTAAGATTTTTCTTTAAGGTTCTCAGGATTTTTGCAGTATCTTGATCGGGGCCGACCTTGTTTTTAAGCAAAATAAGAGGCGTTCGCGTTGTTTTTGAGATAACCCGAGGGGTCGACTGAAGGTAACTCAGGTTTCCCTAAAGCGAGTCCCCCCGAATCGAGCTTGTTTTTATTACCGGAGGGCATTCCTTCGCAAAGATTTTTGGACCTTTTGATCATTCAAAGGGGCTGAAACGAGTATACTGGAGGTAATAATCTTGAGCAAGCATCTCGCGTTTTAAAAATGGCCGTTGCTAGAAGGCGAAACGAAGTTACGCGCCATAAAGCCCAGGCCTGGTGAGAACAACCACTCTTGGAAAAATGACGTTCAATGAGCGATTGGCGAAGAGAGCTATTTACGTAAAAAATACATTTCATTAAAGCACTGATATAAATTAATCCGAAACCTTTCTAGGGAGTTTTAATTAATGACTGATCTGAAAGTTACGAGAGGAAAGGAGAAACCGAACTAATGTTAACATAGGAACCGTTTACGACTCTAGATCGCACTAGTTGTAAAACCGGTGAGCAAAATGTTTTGGTAACGGTTCAGAGCACTTCTCTCAAACATTTAAAGCAATTCCTCACCGGTGTTGCGGATTTTCGTACTGGCCTTCGCGCACAGTGCGCAATCAGCCATTTTCGATATCTGTAAACATTCGGAAAAGGAGGGATTTGCATGTATGTGTAACTAAATAGTATACTGTGCATCTAGGGATGGGAATGGGCGCACAATCTTGTAGTTTTTTTCCTCTCCCTGGCGGACCGGCTGAACGCAAGCGTTACGCTACAGCGGAACCATAAAGTAACCCTAAAGTAATCTTAAAGTAATCTCGAATTATAATGAATAAAAGAAACGAAATAAATATCAATCAATGTCTTCCTAGAGCAGGATATATCCAGGATATATGCTGTCGTTGGTGAACCTGTTTATGAAAATTGTGAAAATAGAAAATAAAGTCCGTAAATGATCCAATATTGTGAAATTATGCACATTTGGAGGAAGTGTAGTGCACAGAGGTCCAAGACACCCACAAAGTGTCATAAATTCAAATTTGTGATCCAATATGATGGCTATTTTCTCCAAATTCTTACATTTTGCCATGAAACTCAGTACGTGGTGATTCCCGAAGTCACGAATGTCGAATCCTGAAATTGATGCCGATTTTCATGATACTTGGTGCATGCATTCGCTAAATTTGATTAAAACCTGTATAAATGATATACCAAGTTTTATAACAATTTTATGGAAGCTAGAATTTGTGACACATGTGGGGGTCTTCAAGACCAATGTGAATTACACTCATGGCATGCAAGAAAACGATGAGTTTACGAGCCTGTGATGCGGTCTGGACATAATCAATTTGCGATCGGGGAAATAAAAAGAAGAAAAAACTCAAAACATAATGCCATCTAGTTTTGGTTACCAGTTATAATGCAAGTTATACGAATAAACCCTTTCTTTAAGTATAACAGAATAACACTATTTAAAGGCGAATAATTTTGCATGCGTATTGATTTTTTTCAGTCTTATACGGACGATTTTAAAATATATTTCAATTTTGGCATCTGCGATTCGAACAAAATAAAGTTCTAAATAATGTAATAATTGTTATCAGTTTCGACATATGTATATTCTAAGATGTAATTTATGAAGTGGAAATGCTGTTTGACCTAAATTACTTTTGTATTCCACTCATAGTGCATTATTTCTCAAGTGTATCATCCACTCAAAAAGTTGAATTTAGCATGCCTCTCTATTTTTGTAGATATCTTAGTGAGAAATTAGGTTAGAAAATTTTTTCAAAGCACCAATAGAAAGATTATTGAATTTCGAGACGATTGAGCCATAATTGAAGTATTTCAGAATAACAGGGGCCGAGATAGAATGTGAGAAAGATCAACAGATTTTCCGTTTTTGACCAATTTTCGATTCTCTACTTCCTGCCTTCTTCAGGGAAGTAAATGGAATAAATTGAAACTCCGCTAAGTTACATTTTAAAATATCCTCTTTAAAATGAGACCAAGAACATCACAAAAAATGTTGCTGGTTCTCGAAATATCATGAACAATGTGGAAGTGTGACCAATAGGCCAGACAACGAAGGACTTCCACTTCGGATTAATTCTAAATTAGCTGAATTTTTGTATATAACTCATATTTTCGAAGTGTCTCTTGATTTTCATGAAATCGTTTCATGAAAATGTTCGGTATCTTATTTATGCACAAATGAGGTCCTCTCGACTTTTTTGTATAGTTAACACTTTATCTAATTTTCCTCTATAAGCATTTCTCCAGGTTACCTACCACCTCATATAAAGAAATTTGCGATAAATTAATTAACACCTTAGTTAGTACATTTTTTTCGTCCATCTTCAGCCTTAAATTTGGTACACTTAATTTGGTGCCTGAGGGCAGGGACTTCGCAAAAAACTTGCATTACATGTGTACAAGATAACTAAAAAGTTTCAATAATTTACCATAATTTTTTATAATTGCAAAAAGCCTTTCATGAAGCTTTGTCAAATTTCTTGGAAAACTCCGACCTCTTACACTTGCTCGTGGTATATATATAAGTTTTAAAAAGGGCCAAACAACCACCGCAGGGTCCCACTGAGAGTAGCTCCCATCTCCAAATGACACCGGCTCCCAGTAGAACCGCAGTAAATCACACTTATGGTCACGTCTCACAACCGTGAGATGGGTGGTCACAGGCCATGATGAAATCACAACGACAGGCCGGCGAAACCCTCGTGTATCTTGAGGACACGAAGCGACCCAAGGATGACAGTTTTCTGCATCAATCTCGCAAGTGCCTTGGCATATTTTTGGCACGCGGGTATGGCTTTAAGGTTACGAATCAGTGACAGTGTCGCACCTCCGAGAGCACCTATCACAAAGACAATTCCTTGTACTGAATATTTTGGGTACAGTCGTTGTAGCTCCCTTTTAAGATATTGATACCTCTCCTCCTTTTCTTTCTCCTTGGCACTGATGTTGTATTTGGACGGAGACGAGAATTCGATCACCAATATAGTTCGCTTCTCGAAGTCTTGAAGAACGATGTCAGGCTCGTTTTGGACAATTGACTCTATCTCCTTATACTCGTAGGGCCGCATTATGTCTGTAGATATACGTCGTTCCTGCGTGTGTGGGATATCCCGGTAATATGTGTTCTAGGTACTCAGCGTGTGCATGACACGCTCTGCACCTATCGCTGGGAACTTCTTGACATAAAATGCGGTCACGGTATGCTAAGGTGTAAATGTCACCGTCCTGGCATGCAAAAATAAAACCCTCTGTACCTAAATTAAGCTCTGATGATCTGAGGAAAGCAAAAGTTTGCTCCTTCGACAAGGACTTTCCTCACTTCTAATGTTAAAATTCAGGCCAATGTCTCGGCTCCTTGCTCCGCGGCTTTGTGAAGAAACGCTCCTTCGCCAATCATCTCGTAGTTCCTGACCGACCATTTTTAAGCTGTACTTAGAACAATTGGGTTATAAAGACACTGGAGATTCAGAAGTGCGCGTCCGCCTTGACGGCGTGAAATGTATAATCGCGAAACTGACGAATTGATATGCAAACTTTTATGCATGTGCATGATCTTACGTGTGGCGATATTAAGGGCCGTAAACTCGTTCTTCGTCCATTGAACCATCCCAAACAAGTAGAGTAGAACCGGGACGGCAAGCATGTTAGTCGCAGATACCTTGTTCAACGCCGCCAGATCGGAAGACCAAATCTGTCGAAGAAGATGTTTGTATCTGCTTCGGAGAGACTCCTTCACTGATGTTACGTCCTGAATGAGGCTTTGAGGCATGCCCAGGTATGTATAGGTCTCTCCAGTATTAAGATGTCTAATAACACTTATATCCACAAGCTCAGGGTCCTTGGGAATGCCAGTAATTTTTCCTTTCTTCAGATTAATTTTGGCACACTTGTCCAATCCAAAGTCCATCCCAATCTCTCCTGTGTACTTTTCGACGATATTTATATCTGTTTGAAGTTTGCTTTTACCAGAGTTATAAGATCATCAGGTCATCCACATAAAATACATAAGTGACCTTATGCTCGCGCTGATTAAGTCGCCACAGAGGTATTCAGAAGAATTTCTTATTGCGAGAGATAGAGGCAGAAGTGTGATGCAAAAAAGCAAAGGGCTCATGTTATCACCCTGAAAGACGCCCCTCTGGAAGGTGACGTTGTTCGTTGTCACACGATAATTTCTAGATGAGATAGTAACTCTGGTTTTCCAAAGAGACATCAATCTCTCTATGCATCTCACTATGTGTAGATGCACCTTCAAGCTTTCCAACAGACGGATGATAAGTCTATGAGAAGTTCAATCGAAAGCTTTCCGGTAGTCAATCCAGGCCATTGACAGGACGCGCTGATGGGCTACAGCGTCTTTACAGACACACCTGTCAATAAGCAGGTTCTCTCGGTAGTCTGCCACACCTTTTTTTGAGCCACGTTGTTCGTACATCTCTCGTCACACAGGCTCAATTTGTCGGACAATCTTGTTGTTTAGGACAGCTGTAAAGATCCTATACAGTGTGTTCAAATAAGTTATTGGTCTGTAATTCTCTGGGTTGGACAAGTTGCCTTTTTTCGGTAGGAGTATAGTGCGTTCTAACACCAGCCACTGCGGAATGGGCGAATCCCACTTTAAATATGAGGTGAATATGCGGGCCAAATGTAGGTGTGTAGAAGTAAACTTCTTACACCAGAAGTTCTTGATACAATCTGGTCCAGCGGCGGAAAAGTTTTTTCGGGATCTTGTATACCTCTCTCCAAAAATTATCTACCTCCTTGGGCTTGAGTGGATTTTTTACAGAAACAGGGAGATCGCTGAAGAGGCGCGATGGGTCAGCGAGAAACTGTTGATTCTCCCTGATCCATCTCTCCCTCTTCTGTATTCTCCTCCTTGCGTCAGATAACACCCGTATTTTGTCAACAATATGCTGCTTGATTGTTAGCAGTTTTGACTTGCTCAGTGTGTGATTCTAGATCCTCAGTTCTTGGGCGAACTTTCGAACCCTTTCCGTGAACGGTCTACCAGATGTTATGTAGTCAATCACACATTGAAGACGGGACGCATTCTGTCTTGCCCATCCAATCTTCTTATTCAGTTGTTGCAAGCGTCTTTTGGTCTTTTGATTCATCTTCGGTTTTAACCTTCGATTTGAATCAGCCAAAGCTCTCGCAGCACCATAAACTGAGCAATTGATGGTCCAGAGGTCGGACTCTTGCAAGATATCTCTACGAAGGGAGGCATCCATTTCAGCCAGATCTTGGAGCTTAGGAGGAACTTGCATGTTAATGTTCCTCCTTGTTCTGAAATCGCGATCATCTCTCAGAACGTGCCTGCTTTCCGCGGTTGGTTTGAAGCTCTGGGTGTTTCTGTGTTCCGTCCATCTTTGCAGAGCCTCGCGTGAACAGGGATAATGCTGGCATCGTAGCAGTCTAACAAGTCATCCTTGAGTTGATCTTGAATGTGGGCGTTTCGCCAGTTCGTCGTCGTGTTTTCATCTAAATTATTTTCAGCACCCCGAACTCTAGGATAATCGGCATTGGTTGCCGGCCCATTGTCGGGTGCTCTGCGCGTTCGATCGTTTTGAACCGCATCTACAACATTTTTGTGTTTTGGTGGTGTCATTGTTGTTCCCACGAGCAGCTAGGGAAAGGGTTCGTCCATCCTTCTAGAGCCCCGCGTGCAAGGATAAGGCTGCATACTCTGAGAGGTCGCCCGGTATCCCAGAGTCACCGTTTAAGACTGCTTATTAATCATTGTAACCATATTCAGCAGAAACCCTTGGTACAGGGACCCTCTATCCGCAACCCGAGGACGCGTTCGGTGGCTTTTTCATAAGCCCTTCAGTTCCATTTCAAAGGAATAGAAACCGAAACCAAACATTATATATATATATATATATATATATATATATATATATATATTCGACTTTGAAATGCTGCTCAAAATAAGTTTAAACGTTATTTGAAGTTTATAAATAAAATGTCGTGTCATTGAACCGGATAAAAGTACACTATTTGAAAGATATAAATATTTTCCTAACAGTTTTCTCAAATTTGCCCGGATAATCCGGAAACCCCATGTCTTTTTTAATTTATTTCAAAACGATAAAAGGTCTTGCGAAGGGTCTATTAGGTGTCTTATCAAATTTCAGTAAATTTCAGTAACAATTGCGACTGAGTGAATCGCTTTAATAGTTAAAAAATGAACCAATTAAATATATTTCTCAGCATTTCTGAATTTTGGGACTTTTTTTATTGATAAAAATAACTCCTGTGAATCCTAATTTTTGCACAGGTTTTCTGAATTGTCTATTATGTATCACATCAAATTTCCGTAAATTTCAGTAACAATTGAAAAGAAGGAAATCGCTTTAAGTGTTAAAAGGGGGATCAATTCAATCTTTTTGTTAAAATTTCTGACTTTCGAGTTTATTTTTATTAATAAGAATAAGTCATATAAATCCTGATTTTTGCACAGGTATTGCGAGAGGTCTATTTATTGTCACATTAAATTTCAGGACATTTCAGATAGTCGCCAGTGGATCCCTAAGATGACAATAATAATAAAAATAGTAATTTAAAAATTAACTTAAAAAGTAAATAAAATTATAAGAATTCAAGAAATAACAAATAAAAATACATAACTAATGATTAGAATAATTATTTATGAATTTCTAATTATTTTTCTCTTGGTTTTTCAAATAAAATTGTGTTTTATAAAGAACTGACAGTAAAATAATAAAAGAATATTTTGAAGTTTAAAGTGGTATTTATTTTAAACTTTTAGCAACATTTGCCCATCTATAAGAAAATGATGAGATTTTTCTCGACGCGTTGATGGACAATCTAATACATAACACTTCTGTTTGTCACTTGGAATCTGTCGGGGTTTGATGGTTAAATTTTCGATCAAATGAATTTGCTGAATTTTACCGACATAACTGTTAAATTCAAAAATTAAAACAAAGAACTTCAAAGATACTTCAAGATTGGCTATCTATAGTGACCAGAGGCTGGGGATGAGAAAGGAGAATATACAAGCTTAGAAGGTGGAAAGGAAATGGTAATTGATTATGTGATATGGACAACGAGGTAAGGGAAAAAGCTAAGAAGCAAAAAGTATTAATAATATGAATTTGTTGCAAAGTTAATAAATAATGAGTAATTATTAATTGATGATTAAACAACCAGAAGCTCGCGTTATATGGACGACAGTGCATGATTCATTGACGAGAGTGTGTGCGCAAAAAAGCTGTGGCCGTGTAATTTTAAATTTGCAGGAGGTTGTGAATGTCAACGGTGCAACTTCACACGGCAACTGCGCGGCGAGATATTATATCACGAAGGAATACTAAGGAGACCGAACTGTCATGGGAAACTGTTTCGGATATGCTACGAGCAACGGCACCGTAAGTGCCAGGCCTGTAAGTGAGACAACTTTTAAAAGTAAATATAATGAAGTATGTTTGGCAGGTTATGCGAGTTTGTTTTCTTTTTGCAAACCGGCAATTTTTTCGCGCTGTCAACTTATGTGAAAAAGGAGTTTTATGAGATTGGGATAATGAAAGGAGTGTATCAGAAAAGTGGTAAGTATAGAATTATTTACGGATTTGCTATTTTGACCACTGAAATAAAAAAAAGGATTGCATAACCTCATTTCGCCTGCATGAATCGCACAAATATATCAATATAATGATAATCCACCTTGAGAAAAATAAAAAATATATAAAATTGGTTTTTGACACAACTGTAAAAAGCAAAAATGAATTCTCACGTCCAGGAAGAATCATTCGTATGATGATCAACAAACGAGCGTAACCTCTCTAACATACGCTATTTTTAGAAGCTCTCACTCGCGCAATTTCAGGTGTGTGTACAGAGGACACGTTGGCCTCTTTTAAAAAATCGATAAAAGTTTTTCTTTAAATTCAGACCTTGTCTGTTGTCTTTGCTGATCGAAAAACTACCGAAAAAACTTTTAAAACTTCAATTTCAATCATGCCACAGACAATAATGTATTATTTCCTGAAAATAATGGGTAGATTCAATAATTTCCAATTTTGCTGACATTTGGCCTCTTCTGAAATGTCGATAATAGTTTTTCGTCAAAGTGAGACTTTGTCGGTTGTCTTCACAGTTTGAAAAACTACCCAAAATATGTGTGAAGCATCAATTCCCATCATGCCACCGAAAGCAATGATGAAGCGTAAATAATTTCCAACTTGGGTGGTATTTGGCCTATTTTTAAAAATAGGTAAGAGTTTGTCGTCAAAATTGTCCCTTATCCGTGTTTTTCGACAAAATATGACTTTGTCTCTCATCCTCTCTGTTTAATGAACTACTTAAAATATTTTAAACCATCAATTTCAATGAAGTCACATTAAGGGTGTTGGTTCAATCCGACTTTGAATTTTTTTCTTGATTGTTACGGCACTGACTTCATATATATTTTTTCCTAAGTATGTGAGAACGAAAGAAAGAAAACTTGTCAAATATCCGGGGTTTTGCGAGATCGTCGGATCAATAAAATTTAGAGGAATAAAGCCTTTTGCTAAGACAATTATTATTTTCACGGAAATTATACATTTTTCGACAGGGAGAAATCTGCGAATAGCAGAAGACAGCATTTTAACGGCAAGAACAGTTCGCAAATTTCTTTTTTTACTCGCAATTCTGACATCACAGAAGCATTTTCAGAGGTCATCCGATATCCGAAGACCCAAAACTTGATGATGGTGAACCTCTATTTTTCCGAAATACGTTGCGAAATGGAGAAAAAAGCAGAATAAAATTGAGATTTCCTGTGTATGTGAAGACCATAAGACTGTAGTAGTAAGCAGCAGAGCAAACGCGGCATATAGACCAGCTGTCAAATTCGCGCTGCGATGCTCTGAAGTCCGAACAAGAAAAAGAAATGCGCGTAGAATCACTATGGGTTTGAATTATGGGCCGATAGAGTAAGCAGCGTCAGGGTAATCGGCTAAGTTCTAGGCTACAGACTCTGCCGTCATGCGTTCGTGTCCTCGTACTTTTTTCAATTTTTTTTTGTTTTTAATCCTTTTTTCAATAGATTACTGTGAATATGCATAAATATTATAAAAACAATAATAAAGAGTTTCAAAAATATATTTTAGGAATACAAAAATTGTTATTTTTGACACAACAATATTTTTATCAATCTATTGATTTTATTTATCGATCATTTCTTTGATTCATGCATAAATTTCGGGATTTCCAAAATTATAAAAACTAGTTATTTGTAAAGTTATGACAATTTTTTGAATGGGGTGGAGCAAGAAAAACCTTTTTTCTGATAAGCTTTTGGAGGGCGGGGGTGCTAAGGAATTCCCATTATCCTCCAATAAATTATCAATAAAATGAAGAACATGAATAAAGCCAATAAAATTAATAAAAGGAACAAAACGGATAAAACGATTCAAATAAATAAAATCAATAAAATCAGTGAAATCAGTGAAACCAGTATACATTTTATTTGATTGATTTGGTTGATGTTATTGATGTTGTTCATTTTATTGATAATAAATTGATTTGATTGATTTCATTCAATTTATTGATTTTGTTGATTCATTTGATTGTATTTTTTAATAAAAAAATCAAATATTCATATTGATTTTCTTTATTTCATTACAAAATACAATGAAATAAATCAATAAAATCACTAAAATCAAATTATAATCAATAAAATCAAAATTGTACTGATTTCAGTGATTTTATTGATTTATTTCATTGTATTTTTTAATAAAATAAAAAAAATCAGTATAAATATTCGATTTTTTATTTAAAAATATAATCAAATGATTCAATAAAATGAATAGATTGAAGGAGATTACTAAGATCAATAAAATCAATTTATTATCAACAAAATAAAAAAAAAACAACATCAATAAAATCCAAATGTTACTGATTTTAGTGATTTTATTCAATTTATTAATTTTATTGCTTTTCTTGATTTAATTTATTGGTTTTATTGATTTTATTGATTCTATTGATTTGATTTTATTGATTTTGTTCAATTTATTGTTTTTTTTTATTGTGAATATTTGAATTTTTTATTAAAAAGTACAATGAAATGATTCAATGAAGTCAATAAATTGAATAAAATGCTAAAATTAAATTATTATCAATGAAATCAAAATTGTACTGATTTTAGTGGATTTAGTGATTTTATTCAATTTATTGATTTTATTGCTTTGA
>CAKNYM010051860.1:39362-76702 GCA_932195095.1 Andricus curvator | reverse complement strand
TTGGTTTATTTTATTTTATTGGTTCTATTGATTTTATTGATTCTATTGATTTTATTTTATTGATTTTGTTCAATTTATTGCTTTTTTATTGTAAATATTTGAATTTTTTATTAAAAAATACAATCAAATGAATGAATGAAGTTAATAAATTGAATAGAATACCAAAATCAAATTATTATCAATAAAATCAAAATTTTACTGATTTTACTGATTTTCGTGATTTTTTTCAATTTATTGATATCGTTGATTTTTTTATTGTCTTGATTTTATTGATTTTATTGATGTTGCTCATTTTTTTTATTTATATTGATAATTATTTTATTGTATTGTTTTTAGTGATTTTATTGATTTATTTGATTTTTTTAATAAAAAATAGAATCGAATAAATCAATAAAATCAATAAATTGAATAAAATCACTAAAATAAATAAAAACAATTGATTATCAACAAAATAAATGAAATAAACAACATCAATCAAATCAATAAAATCCCAATTTTACTGATTTTAGTGATTTTATTCAATTTATTGATTTTATTGATTCATTCGATTCTACTTTTTGATAAAAAAATCAAATAAATCAATAAAATCACTAAAAACAATAAAATAATTATCAATATAATAAAAAAAATGAACAACATCAATAAAATCGAAACAATAAAAAAAATCAACAATATCAATAAAATCACTAAAATCAGTAAAATTTCGATTTCATTGATGATAACTTGATTTCAGTATTTTATTCAGTTTATTGACTTCATTCATTCATTTGATTGTATTTTTTAATAAAAAAACTCAAATATTTACAATAAAAAAGCAATAAATTGAACAAAATCAATCAAATCAAATCAACAAAATCGATAAAATCAATAGAACCAATATAGTAAAATAAACCAATCAAAGAAATAAAATCAATAAATTTCATAAAATCACTAAAATCAGTAAAATTTCGATTTTATTGATGTTGTTTTTTTTATTGATTTTGTTGATAATGAATTCATTTTATCGATCTTAGTAATATCCTTCAATTTATTTATTTTATTCATTCATTTGATTATATTTTAAAATAAAAAATCGAATATTTATACTGATTTTCTTTATTTTATTAAAAGATACAATGAAATAAATCAATAAAATCAATAAATTGAATAAAATCACTGAAAAAAATAAAATAAAATTATTATCAATACAATAAAATGAATAAACAACATCAATAAAATCAATAAAATCAGTACAATTTTGATTTTATTCATTATAATTTGATTTTATTGATGTTAGTGTTACATCCGAGGATTTATTAATTAAATAAATTCAAGGGAATGTACTCAATTAACCAAATCTGGATGGTTAAATAATAAATACTTGCATGCAAGAATCGATAATTTTAGGGGCCAATTCCCTGCCCTATTCATTCAGGGCTTTTCTAAAATGCTGTTGAGCTTGGGTTGTCGTTCGATTGTTGTAAAATAATATTTGACATATTATTGAGTGTGGTACATGGTTATATTTGAAATGACACAGGTTATATATTTATAGATTACATATCATATGTGGTTGTGTGTGTGAAGTGTAGTGTAACAATTGTCGATACTGTACATTACCAGATGTCAGGCGAAATGATGAACAATTCTCGTTGCCCGAAAGTTTTTTATTTAACCTACTCTCAATTGAGAGGCGTGAATTTAATACATTTTTCGTTTATGCACTTTTTTGAAATTTCAGGTAATATCCCCGGATAAAACGAAACGAGAAAAACCGTTAATTTGGATATTACCCTACTACAGGGCTTTCTTTCCAATCTAGGATGTACTTACTTCCCCGTGTGCTTATGCGTATTTAAAATTTTTTTGTTTTAGTCAGAAAATTTAAAAGGAATTCAGGAAACTAAAAGTTCCAAAAAAAAACCCAACTTTCCGCGAAGTTAAACTGACTCCCGTAATCTATTTTCCAGCAATAGCGGGAACACTCTTTCCGATTTTACTTGTTATTTAACGTCGGACCGCGACCGAAAAAATCGAGGCAGGTAAGGGTACAAAACCGAACGCGAAATTCCTTCCGACGGATTCTTAGTGGTTTCCGTCGGACCGTAGACTTAAGAGTGATTTATGATCGATTTTGAGTTACTGTCGTAAACTCTGAATCGATCAGTGGGAGAAGGCACTACTTTCGGCCGTAGAACACCTGTGGGCGAGCGTTTGGTCGTATTTTGCAAAATTGCATTTCTCACGCCCGATAGGTGTTCTTCCGCGGCACTACCTCCAATAATTTGATGATTCGGCATTTCGATTCCACTCCTTTCTAGAAGTTAATGAACCTGCATTCTTCACAACTACTGCCAATTTTTATTCAAAGACTCATAGGATTTGAGAAATTGGAAGGTACATTGCCCTTTTAAATTCCAATGGTTATAATTTCCTATAGTCTTTATTCGAGTAAATTATAATTCAAAGGTCAGTATTTTTGCTGATATTTCATAATTAAGTGGAATCGAAATGGCATCTATCTGAAATCCTAAATTGAATTTTGATTTGCAATTCTATTTTATATCGTCTCCTTTTCGTTTCTTTTTCTCGTCGTTTATTTAAAAATTTTACTTGTTGCCTCTTTACTCTTTTTTCGTTATTTGTAAAGATCCTTTCATTGTTCCTAATTTCCCATTTTCTGACTGTTGCTGTTTTGTTATATTAAAATAATGTAGGGAGTATGAGTGTGTAAGTCCACACACAGCTGGACGAGGGAGGCGATAGAGAAATATAAGGAGCAGTTAGGGAAGGTACGCTTCGAAGGGGAGACGGTGGAAGAGATATGGGAGGATTTAAAAGAAAAAGTGAAAGGGTGCGTGCAAAAGAAGGTATTCAAAAGGAAGAAGAAAGGAATGGTGAAGCCGTGGTGGGATAGGGAATGTAAAAAGATGAAAAGAAAGGTGAAGAGAAAGTATAAGAAGTGGAAAGAGGGTACTGCGAAAAGGGAGGAGTACGTAGAAATGAGGAAGGGGTTTAGATTGATGTGTAAGAAGAAAGAACAGGAAAAGGAGAAAGAGCTGGAGGAGGAGTTAGGAAATGTTAAGACAGAAGGGGACGTCTGGAAGATAATAAATAGGTTTAGGAAGCGTAGAGTAGGTATAAGCGACAAGATAGGGAGTGAGGAGTGGAGGGAGTTTTTTAAAGAATCATTTCAGGGCTCAGATTTAAGGAAGAGAGATGATGGGAGTAGAAGAACGGGGGAGGCAGAGATGGAGGAGTTGAATGACGAGGAGATAGAGAAACAGATAAGGAAGTTAGAAAGGTCAAAATCAGCAGGGCTGGATGGGCTAGAGAACGAAGCATGGCTGTTTAGTACACAAGAGGTTAGGGAGAGGCTGAAGGAGGTAGTGAAGAAAGTATGGAGGGGGGAGGGATTCCCACGAGGGTGGAGAGAAGGATTAATAGTGCCTCTGTATAAGAAAGGAGAGAGGGATAGGCAAGAAAATTATAGGGGGGTTACGCTAATGAATACGGCGTATGAAGTATACGCGATGGTAGTAGCGGAGAGGCTACGGAAGGATGTCGAGGGGAAAGGAATATTGCCAGAGACGCAGGCGGGCTTTAAGGCAGGTAGGAGTACTATCGACAATATCTACGTTCTGCAGCACGTGGTGGATAGAGAATTAGCGAAGAAGGGGTCGAGAGTGTACGCGTTTTTTGTGGATCTAAAAGGCGCGTTTCCGTCGGTGGATAGGGGGAGGTTGTGGGAGGCGATGGAGGAGAGGGGAGTGGAGAGAGGCCTGATCAAGAGGGTAAGGGAGATATATGAAGAAACCAAAGATAAGGTAAGAGGAGGACAGGGGATTTCGGAGGGATTCTGGATGGATAGGGGGTTAAGACAAGGGTGTCCGCTTAGCCCGACGCTTTTTGCGATTTTAATTGCGGATATGGAAAGTATGCTGGAGGACGGAGTGGTAGGAGGAGTCAGGATAGGAGGGGTTAGAATTTGGTCGCTAGCGTATGCAGATTACATAGTGTTGTTGGCAAAAAGCGAGGAGGCCTTAAAGCAAATGATGAAGAGGTTGAGAAGATACCTGAATAAGAACAGGTTAGAACTGAATGCGGAAAACTCCAAGGTTATGGTTTTCAGAAAAGGAGGTGGAAGGGATAAGGAAGGGGAGTGGAAGTGGAAGGGAAAGGCGGTGCAGGCGGTGAAAGAGTTTGTGTACCTAAGCTTCTTGTTTCGGAGGAATGGCGGAGTGGATGGTCACATAAAAGAGAGAGTGAGGAGGGAAAATGTGGTGATGAGGCAGGTGTGGGGGATGGGAAAGAAGTTATTCGCAGATGATTTTGGAAGGAGAATGAAATTGTTTGACTCACTAGTGATGAGTGTGCTATTGTATGGAGTAGAGATGTGGGGGTGGAAGGAAAGCGAAGAGGTAAATAGGATACAGGAGAGATATGTAAAGTGGACACTGGGGTTGGCAAGGAACACGCCTAATTATATTGTCAGGAGGGAGACGGGGAGAACGAGTGTAGGGATTCTAGCATGGAGTCGAGCGTGTAAATATGAGGAGAAATTTTTGGAAGAGGGGGGAAGTAAGCTGGTTAGGGAGTGTTGGTGGGAGAAGGAGAACAGGAGAGGGGGTGGGAAGATGGAGGTTGAAAGAGAAAGGTATTTTAGAACGAATGGACTGCATATGGATGAATTGAGAAGGATGCATGAGGAAGGAAGGAAGGTATATGAGTTGGTTAAGAAAAACAGCATGGAGAGAGAGAAGACAGCAGGGGAAGAGAGAATAAGAGAGACAAGGTTTAATGGGAACTATGTGTGGATTATGCCAAGGGCGAGAGCGCAATATTTGTGTGAGAAAGGAGAGAAAGGAAGTCAGGAGCTTATAACGAGGATGAGATGTGGGTGCATGGAGGGTTTCAATAGGTTCCGGCTCGCTAGGGAAAAGAGGATGTGTGAACTATGTGGGAAGGGGGAGGCAAGAGTGGAGCACTGGTTGGAGGAGTGCGTGGAGGTGGAAAGGAGTGGGATAAGCATGGAGGTATTGATGCATGAAAGGGGGGACAAAAGGGCAGTAGCATGGGTGAAGGGAGTATTGGGTAAGATGGAGAAGAAGAGAAGAAAGGAGGAAGAGGAATGGAGAAGGAGAGATTGTAAATAGAGGAGGAAGTAAATATAAGTAATTGTAAATATTGTAAATAGTAGATAAGTATTAGGTATTAGTCGCGGAGGCAGAGTTTGGTAATGCGAGGCAAGCAAGAAAGTAGGGACATGCGAGCGAGGCGAGGCGAAGCGAGGAAGGCAATGCGATAAGAGCGAGCGGCGTTAGATATAAGGTGTTGAAGGATGTTAGTTTTAAGGGTTTGTTGTAAGAAAATTCTGTAAAAAATGGAAGTGTAAGCAAGTCAATTTTTTAAGGCCAGCAGGCTAAAAAATAAACGTTTATCTATCACTAGCGCCTCAAACCGCTTAGCGTCTAGTGAGTGTGTGTATGCGTGTGTCGACCGTGCGCCTCACACATGCTAGCGTCACCGTGTGTCGACTACTCTTATTTCTATTGTTTCTTAGGTCTAGTTTAATTATAAATCCTTTTTGTATGGATAATTACACGTATATAATAACTGTAAGATGGGTGGTTGACTCGTTAGGTGCGGTTATTATTTAATTTGATAAATGTCAAATTCGCACCTAACATTTAGTCATTTTAATCAATTTATTGATTTTATTGATTTATTTCATTGTATGTTGTAATTAAATAAAGAAAATCAATATGAATATTTGATTTTTTTATTAAAAAATACAATCAAATGAATCAACAAAATCAATAAATTGAATGAAATCACTGAAATCACTAAAATCAATTTATTATCAATAAAATGAACAACATCGATAACATCAACCAAATCAATCAAATAAAATGTATACTAGTTTCACTGATTTCACTGATTTCATTGATTTTATTGATTTTATTTATTTGATTCATTTTATCCGGTTTATTCCTTTTATTAATTTTATTGACTTTATTCATGTTCTTCATTTTATTGATAATTTATTGGAGGATAATGGGAATTCCTTAGCACCCCCGCCCTCCAAATACTTATCACAAAAAAGGTTTTTCTTGCTCCACTCTATTCAAAAAATATTCATATTTATCAGCAAAAATTGTGATAACTTTACAAATAACTAGTTTTCATAATTTTGGAAAGCCCGAAATTTATGCATGAATCAAAGAAATGATTGATAAAAAAAATCAACAGATTGATAAAAATATTTTGGTGTCAAAAATAATACTTTTTGTATTCCTAAAATATATTTTTGAAACTCTTTATTATTGTTTTAATAATATTTATGCATATTAACAGTAATCTATTGAAAAAAAAGGATTAGAAACAAAAAAAAATTGAAAAAAGTACGAGGACACGAACGCATGACGGCAGAGTCTATAGCCTAGAACCTAGCTCATTACCCTGACGCTGCTTACTCTATTGGCCCATAATTCAAACCTATAGTGATTCTACGCGCATTTCTTGTTCTTGTTCGGACTTCAGAGCATCTCAGCGCGAATTTGACAGCTGGTATATATACCGTGTTCGCTTTGCTGCTTACTACCACAGTCTTATGGTCTTCACATACACAGGACATCTCAATTTTATTCTGCTTTTTTCTCCATTTCGCAAAGTATTTCGCAAAATTGAGGTTCACTATCATCAAGTTTTGGGTCTTCGGATATCGGATGACCTCTGAAAATGCTTGAGTGATGTCAGAATTGTGAGTAAAAAAAGAAATTTGCGAACTGTTCTCGTCGTTCAAATGCTGTCTTGTGCTATCCGCAGATTTCTCCCTGTCGGAAAATTTATAATTTCCGTGAAAATAATAATTGTCTCAGCAAAAAGCTTCATTCCTCTAAATTTTATTGATCCGAGGATCTGGCAAAACCCCGGATATTTGACAAGTTTTCTTTCTTTCGTTCTCAAATACTTGGGAAAAAATATATATGAAGTCAGTGCCGTAACAATCAACAAAAAAATTCCAATTCGGATTGAAACAACACCCTTAAATAATGCATTATTTTCTAAAAATCATGAAAAGTTTAAATAACTTCCAACTTCGGAGGCACTCGGCCTTTTATTCAATAAAGATAAGTGTTTTTCGTCGAAATGAGACATCACCTTTTGTCTTCTCTTTACGAAAAACTATCCTAAAGGCTTTTAAAACATCAATTTCAATCATTCCATCAGAAGTAATTCATTATTTTCAGAAATCGAGAGGTTTTAGTAATCAGCAACAATAATTCTAATGAGGCGTCAAAATGAAGCCTTGTCTGTTTAAGGAATTTATAAACATTCAGAGAATTAAAAACATATAATGTTGGGCAAACTAATTCAAAATCTATTCGAATGATTTCAAGATAATTAAAAAGCATTACAAGAATTCAGTGGTCTCGTGAGAATTTAAAAAATTCAGAACAGTGTAGAGGGTTCAGACAAACTCAAAATAATTTAGAGAATTCAGCAAATTAAGAGAATTCAGCCAATTCAGAGCATTCAGTGAATTTAAAAAATTCAACGAATTCGCAGAATTCATTGAATTT
Organism: Andricus curvator; assembly: GCA_932195095.1. Taxonomy (NCBI): domain Eukaryota; kingdom Metazoa; phylum Arthropoda; class Insecta; order Hymenoptera; family Cynipidae; genus Andricus; species Andricus curvator. The sequence continues at coordinate 69,137 of CAKNYM010051860.1, read as the reverse complement.
AGAGGTATTCGAAAAATTCAAAAGATTTCTGAAAATTGAAAATAATTCAGAGAATTTTAAAAGAATTAACATAATTCAAAAGACTTCAGACGATACAAAATAATTCAGAGAATTAAAACGACTTCAGGTAGTTAAAAAGAATTCAGAGAATTCAAAGTATTTGAGATAATTCAGAGAACACAGAAGACTTGGAGAACTCCAAAATAATTCACAGTGTATTGTAAAGATTTGAAGAGAATTAAAAAATTCTTTTTCAAGAATTCAAAGAAGTATAAGTGAATTCTAAGAATTCGTTTGAATTCTACAGAATTCAAAATACTTGAAGAAATTCAAAATAATTCTACGTGTATTCTGAAGAGAACAAGAGAACTGAGAAAGGGTAAAAGAACTAAACGAGTTCAAAGTCACTTAAAATATATTCTTATAATTTCGAGATAATTAGGAAATATTAAAAGAATTCAGTGGTCTCGTGAGAATTCATAAGATATATAACAGTTAAGAGAGATAAGACAAATTCAAAATCATTCAGAGAATTCATAAGTTTCAAAAGAAATTCACAGAATTCAAAAGGATTCAGAGAATTTTAAAATAATTAGGAGAATACAAAAGAATTCAAAAGACTTCAGAGAATTCAAAATAATTCAGACGATTCAGAAGACATCAGAGAATTCAGAATAATTCAGGAGTAAAAATAATTCAACGTGTATTCTGAAGATTTCAATAGAATTAAACAAATTCAAAAGATATAAAGGAGTTCAGGCTAACTCAATGTGCATTCTCATGAATTGAACATAATTAAAAAAACATTTGAAAAATTCAGTGATGTTATGAGAATTCAATAATTCAGAGAATTCAGAAGAATTCAGAGAATTCAGAAGAATTCAGAGAATTCAGAAGAATTCAGAGAATTCAGAGAATTCAGAAGAATTCAAGGAAATCAGAGAATTCAGAAGAATTCAGAGAATTCCAACGAATTGAGAGAATTTATAGAATTAAGAAGAACTTAGAGAATTCAGAAGAATTCACAGATTTCAAAAGAATTCACAGAATTCAAAATAACAATAAGAATACTTGGAGAAATTCAAAATAATACATGGTGTATTGTAAAGCTTTCAAGAGAATTTTAAAAAAACTTTACAATATTATAATATTATGAAATAAAAATAATTCAAAGAAGCACAAGTGAATTCTGAGAATTCGTTTGAATTGTACAGAATTCAAAATACTTGAAGGAAGTTCTAAAATTTAAAGTGTATTCTAAAGGAAAAGATATTTTCTAAGATTTAATATCTTGTCGCGCAGTTGCCGTGTGAAGTTGCACCACTGACACTCACGACAAATTGATTTTTCTTATTATTATTTTCGAGTCAATTTTTTCTAAGGAATTCAAAAATATAAAAATTTACCTTGAGTACTGGCACACCCTGTATATATTCGGACCAAATTCCCATAATAGTAAGATTAAAGGAAGAAAGGAGAAATAACAATAAGTATAGAAGAAAGTAAAAGTAAAAAACAGGAAGATGGGATTGATCATCAGAAGAAAAAGAAAAGTTTAAGGAAAAGGTCATGAAAATCAAAATTAGAGAGGGAAATGTAAACGAAGAGATGGAGCAAATGATAAGATAAATAAAACAAGTAATCGACGGCACAAGCAAAGAAGGAAGTTAGTGAAGAAGGGGGTAGAAGAGATGTGGATTTGTGGAAGGTAGTTAATAGAGAGAAAATGAATGAAAATAGTTAACTAGAATAAAAAAAAATAAAGCCAAGCACGAATAGCAGAAATAGTTCAATGAATTAGTTTAACTTTTTTTTATAAAAAATAAACGGATATTTCAAAAAAATACATTTTTTTTTAATGTAGCGGGCCTTGAGCCATAGGTCACCCCACCACGCACTTGAATGCAATCCAGTCCGTGTATGGTGGGGTAAAACATAAACCAGGCTGCCCAATATCTCCTATTAGGTATACTACTCTCATCAGATCTCTTGACTGTATGATTAAAATGCGTCCGTGACTGATGATACATACTGGGACAGCTGCGTGTAGAAAGGCTTGCACAAAAATGCAACTATATTACAAAAAAGGTGCACCCGAATGTAATTTGTTGAAGTTTATCTGTATTACCCACGAAGGAATAATAAGGAGACTGAACTGCCATGGACAAATTTTTCGAATCTGATAGGAGCAACGGCACCGTAAGTGCCAGGCCTATAAGTAGTAATGACTCTTCACTCAGTGCGCAAGCGCCACGTGTCCTTTTCTCACGCACAGTGAAAGTGCGAGTGAGACAGCTTTTGAAAATAAAGTATGTTTATCAGGTTATGCGAGTTTGTTTTCTTTTGCTACCAGCAAAAGTTTTTCGAGCTGTCAAGTAAAATTAGTGTGTAAAAGGTGTAAACTATAATAATTAATACTTTTGGTTGAGTGAATACATAATTAGGTCAAGTGTGTTTCATAAGATTGCGGTAATCAAAGAAGTTCGTTATGAAAGTGGTGAGTATAGATTGCAATTCCAATTGCAAGATTTCATGTTCATCCAATTTCATTAAATTCTATAAATCTATACCTACCACTCTCATCATTCACTCCTTTGATAACCGCAATCTTATGTCATTCACTGAACTAAAACTCGCTCTTTTCTGTGTGTAAGAAGAGGACACGTGGCGCTTGCGCACTAAGTGAAGAGTGATTAATACTTACAGGCCTGCCACTTACGGTGTCATTGCTCCTAACAAATCGCATGTACGTAGATCGGTCTCCTTATTATTCCTTCGTGGTATTTACTAAGAAAGTAATCGGACATGATCTATTTATTGAAACAAAAAAATGGTTAACTTCAATTATTTAAATACAAAACTGTAGTTAAACATAAAATCACATTTGTGCAGGTGTGCTGTTGAGTGAGGCTGAAGGCTCTAAGAAGTTCGACTTTCCTTATCAAGAAACTTGACATCAACAATTTTAAAACAATAAATACAATTATGAAGATTCTCATAATTTATAATGGAATTATATAGATAATTGTTAAATTTTGTTAATACAAAATATATAATTAATACGAAAGCAATGAAGTTGATATTTCAAATTTTTGCATAACTAAAAAAACATCATTTGCGTCCTAAACTACGACCCAAGACAGATTTATGTGTGAACATCTTCGGTAAACGTTAACTGAAATTGAAATATTACATGAAGCAAATAATAACTCAAGTGTATGTAGGAGTATCAGGGGCGCATTTACCACGGGGCCTGGTGGGACCTTTTTTTTCTTTTTTTTTTAGAAGCCAGCCGCTGGTGACCGTGCAAGGGCCCCCACATTTTAGCCGGCCCACGGCCCCACCCTAGTTTTAATAATACTAAACTGTACATTTTCTTTCAATTATTGCATGAAAGGTGATAAAAGTACCCCTTTTATGGGCATGAATGAAAGGCAGTATATGTTAATTTTATTAGAAGTTGTTTGAAAAAACGTAAAATTCTAATGTTTCCGACAAAATATCAATGAATTCGGAAATAACAATTTTTAAAATTATTTTTAGGCTAATTTTGAAGATAATTTTCTGAATTATTATACTGATGTAATGAGATATTTCTAGAATTTTTGTTCTTCGATACAGTGAAATCTTGAACTTTATTTAAGAAAGTCATAAAAAGTGAAAAACTGTTAACTCCCAGGAAAATTGGTCTTGAAAATTATTTTAAATTTTATTTTATTTAAAATCAATTAAATCTGTTAGAATACTATTCTGTTATTTTTTTAAATTCATTTATGAAGACCTGACTTTATATCAATATCGATAAGTTCTTTAAATTAAGATTAGGTTTTGACTGCATCGAAGGAAAAATTCTAGAAATATCTTATCTAGTCACTAAAATAATGCAGAAAATTATCTTTAAAATAAAAAGATTAAAAAATATTAATTGCTTTCGGATTTATTAACATTTTTCGGAAACATTAAAATTTGAAGTTTTTTAAAAATAACTTCTAATAAAATTAATATATTGTTTTCAATTTAAGACCATTGGGCGTAGAATTTTATCAGGTTTCGTGCAGTAATTGGAAGTACTCAGGTGGAAATACACCACTGGCACAGTACTGGCCCAGTAGAGATTGCCGGAGACCCAGTACCGGGCCAATACTGGCTGGTAATGCTCCGCAGTACTGGCGTGCGGTACTGGCTGGTAATGCTCCGCAGTACTGGCGTGCGGTACTACACAGCAGTACTGGTCCTGTACTGGCAAACCGCTGGCATACGAAAATGCCGAAGTTAATTTTAAAAATGATAAAAAATCATTCAATTGTTTTTAGGTCCTGCCTAGAATGAATACATATATTACATTTTTAAACAATATATTACAAATAAAAAGAGAGAGCGGGGGAGAGGGAGAGCGAGGATAGAGGGGTGGGAGAGAGAGAGAGAATAATTGAAGGGCTCCTTTGAGTGGGTGAAGAGAAGCAAGTCTCCGGTCTCTGACACACGACACAACGCATTGCATTACACTTTCGAGAAATGGTTCCACTCGACTCAGGCGCGACTCCCCATATCGAGGTCTGAGATGTTCACACATCAAAATAAAATGAACATGTTCATACTTTGCTAAAATTACTAATTGCTTATTAAAACCATTTAATATCGCGTAACAGTATCATTAACACACCTTACGATTCTCAAGAGTAACGACAAATTCTAACAAAAGTTCAAAACAAATAAAATTTCAAACGTTGACAATATTACTTCTGACTTTCCAAAACTTTTTCAGAATAATATTTTTAACTTGTGTAAAATTAAAACCATTTACTTTTTTATTTTTACGACAATATTGATAAATTTTGTTTGGTTTGACCAGGCTACTGTACGCAGACTCGAGTTGCGAATAGAGGATCTCTGTACCGAGGGTGATTGCTGCATATGGCTACAAACTAAATAAGCAGACCTAGAAAATTGTCCAGGGATGGTCCTGGAGGAAAAACCCCCAAGCCAAGGCTTGAGCAATCGTGCCGAAGGCTCCATGATACCAGGGAGTGGTTTCTTGACCGGTACCTCGAGAATACGGATGATCTCCCAGAATATACAGTAGGGCGCATCGAAAAAAATAAAGTTGTTTGCGCAAAGTTCTAATAGCAATGAAAACTTTCGTTTGAGCGTCAGAAACACTCCCCTAAAGTTTCATAAAAAAATTCCTTCTGTATCCGCATCGTAGATATAGCTAAAAATCACAAAAAACGAAGCACTTCTTCAAATTTGAATAACAAAAAATTTTTGTTTGAGATTTAAATTATCAATAAAAATAGTATAAAGCAAGTAGATTTATACCTGTATAGCGATAATTCCATTAAAATATTTTTTACCCTCCCTAATAGACTTTGAAGCTTAAAAAAATCGAAAAAAGTCGACTTTTTCGCTATTTTCTTAGATTCATGGTAAATTTCTGGACTATTTGACCATATAATGTGTGATATACGTTAATGAGAATGTATTTTCAATATGGTGTGACAAGAATATATAAGAAATGTTGACATTAAAATAATTTTTATTGACTTTGAATTACAAAAAAATATTTCAAAGTGATATATTACTCTTTATTTGACAATAAAATTAATTTTCGGTATATAAATTATCAGAAAAAATAGTTCGAAGCAAGTGAATTTGTACTTACATAGCAAAAAATGATTCAAATATTTTTTACCCTACCTAAGTGACCTTGAAATTTCAAAATATCCGAAAAAATCGACTTTTTCGCTATTTTCTTAGAGTTACGGCAATTTTCTCGACTATTAGACCACCAAATGTCTCATATACGTACTAATACGCTATGCAAGCACAAATCCACTTGCTTCGAACAATTTTTTCTGATCATTTATATACTGAAAACTAATTTTATTGTCAAATAAAGAGCAATATATCACTTTTAAATATTTTTTTGTAATTCAAAGTCAATAAAAATTGTTTTAATGTCAAAATTGTTTATATATTATTGTTACACTCTATTGAAAATATATTCTCATTAACGTACATCACACATTATATGGTCAAATAGTCGAGAAATTTACCATGAATCTAAGAAAATAGCGAAAAAGTCGCCTTTTTCGATTTTTTTAAACTTCAAAGTCAATTAGGGAGGGTAAAAAATATTTTAAGGGAATTATCGCTATACAGGTATGAATCGACTTGCTTTGAACTATTTTTATTGATAATTTAAATCTCAAACAAAAATTTTTTGTTATTCAAATTTGAAGAAGTGCTTCGTTTTTTGTGATTTTTAGCTATATCTACGATGCGGAGACAGAAGGAATTTTTTTTTTTATGAAACTTTAGGGGAGTGTTTCTGACTCCCAAAAGAAAGTTGTCATTGCTATTAGAACTTCGCGCGAACAACTTTCTTTTTTTCGATACGCCCTAATGTACAGTCTTACCCTCGCATGCGGGGCTCTGAGAGGACGGGCGAAACATTTTCCTAGCTGCTCGTGGGAACAACAATGATAACACCAAATATAGTTGTAAGTGCGGTTCAAAATAATCGAATGCGCAGGGCTCCCGACAATGAGTCGCAAAACAATGCCGACTATCAGAACAAGCCGGCAACTGACAATGAGAGGCGACGGTGAGAACAACCGCGGGCAGGCATTCATTAGAGAAAGAGAGATGATTTAGGACCTGGGAAAACAAAGCCTAAAGATCTGGCTGAACTGGATGACGCGCTTCGTGGAGATTTACTATTACTATTACTACCGAAGAGATGAAAAAAGTATTAAGACGCAATGAGAACTATTCCGTTCCGGGACCAGATGGTATCGAGAGCTTTTGGTGGAATAGCCTATTCCGGAGTGGTTGGTGGAAGGATGCACAGTGCTCCTCTCTAAGATGGGCAACTTGTCTGACCCTAAGAATTACAGGCCAATATCTTATCTGAACATGCTGTATAGGATCTCCACAGCTTTTCTAAATGATAGGATTGTTCGGACAATTGGACCTGTATGGCGAGAGATGTACGAACAACGCGGCTCAAAGAAAGGCGTAGCAGAATGTCGGGAGAACCTGCTCATCGATTGATGTGTTTGCAAAGACGCAGCATCCTACCATCGCTTCCTATCGATGGCCTGGATTGATTACCGGAAGGCTTTCGATTCAACCTCTCATAGACTTATCATCTGTCTGTTGGAAAGCATAAAGCTTCATCCACACATAGTAAGGAGCATAGAGAGATTGATGCCCCTTTGGAAAACCAGATTTAATATGTCATCTGGCTAAAATTGTGTGATAACCAACAACATCACCTTTCAGAGAGGCGTCTTTCGGAGAGACACAATGAGTCTTCTCCTTATTTGCTTTACACTATTGCCACTATCTCTCGCACTTCGCGATTCCCAAGGGTACTTCTGAGCATATCTGGATATGGAAAGCATAAGATCACTCATATACACTGCCTTGCAACAGTTTCCGGACACTTGATAATTAAACCCTCAAGTGCCCTTTCCCAATAGGATCAGATAATTTTCTAAGGTTAAACGTCCAGGAAATATACCTTCGGGTCAATCGCGTCAAATAAAGCATCATAATGCTCTTCCCGATAAGTACCGACTCGACAAGAAATGCTTTTTTAAGTGTTTTGAGAGACCCTTAATGTCTTTGAAGGTGTACCCGTCAAACGATTCCTTCGCGGCTTATTTCAATTTTGTCATATCTCCGAGCACGACAAGCTTCGTATCTTCTTGCCAAGAAAGCTTATGCATATAAAAAAAACTTGCACCTCAGGTCGTTCTTTCCGCGACTTTACATCTTACACCGTTAAGGTGGTCGCGGAATCCTGTCTCTCGAATGTCTTTACAACAGGATCATTCTGGGTATAGCACATATAGTCGCAAATGGACGAGACACTCTTCTCGAAATGTTAAAAAATTACAAAAAATTACAAATATCAGGGGTGAGCAAGATACATCAAACATTATCCATCTCTAGTACTCACTTTTGAAGTCCCAGATCGAGAAAGCACAAGAAAAAATCTGCCCGCTTCGCGGGCACATTCTCATGGCGCGCTTCGCGCGCGGCTCGCTTCGCTCGCAAGTTTGAGCGCGCCTAGGGCGCGCGACTGTTGGATCTCGCGCTTCGCGCTCGATCATATATTTATCTCGCGCTTCGCGCTCGATTATGTATTCACCTCGCGCTACGCGCTCGGGCGTATTTGCATCGCGCTTTACGCTCGGCTCCTCTAGATTTTTGAACTTCGTGTTCGACTTCGATGAAAAGAAAAAGTTTGTTTGCAAATATTATAAAATTATCAAAACCTCTACATATTAAGTGATTGTTAAATTTGTTTTTATTTTAAACTGAAAAGGAACTTTATTTACTCAAGGTTCTATCGACCTTAAGGAACACATTCTCATCCAGACCTTCGCTCTTCGCGCTCGATATTTGATTTGAAAATCATTTCAACCGTATGATAGAAACAAAAAAGTTTGAGCGCACTTACGGCGTGCGATTTGGTAAATACACTGAGCGCGCACTTTGTGCTTCGTGTTATATGTTCTTCATATACAAATTACTAAATTTGTATTTGATTTCAAATGAAAAGTAATGATATAATTTAGGCGACAAATTTTATTAGTTAAGATTTTATTTTAGCTTGTGCCGTTTATCAAAAAAGTTAATTTTTTCATTTTGAATATATTCTTACCACAAAAATTGATTACGGGTTTGTAAGTCTTTTTTGAATGCACAATTTTTGTTCATTTATATGTTTTCGTACCTTGCATTGTTTTTTCAAAAATTTGATTTTTTTTACTGTCAATGTTATTTTCACGAATAAAACAAAAACCACGCATCCTATCGAAACATGAGTCACAATAAATTTGTACCTCTTCCTTGGATGAACAAATTTTGTTTCGGTCATTTTTTCGTAGCTGGTAATATTCGTCTGAAAATTTGATTTTTCTATTTTCAATGCTGTTTTTTACGAATAAAACAAAAACTACGCGTCATATCAAAAAGTGAATGATAAGAAATTTGTAGATCTTTTTTAGGTGCACAATTTTGGTGAGATGATCTTTTCTGGTATCTTGCATAGTTTTACAGCAAAATGGCTTTTTTGATTTTTCATTAATTTTTTGTGCGATCAAAATTTGAATTTTTTATTTTTCAAAAAATTCAAAAAGTTGTTATGAAAATATTATAGGGTGTTCAGGAATCAACGTTTTTCTCCTCTTGACTTTTTTTCATATCGTGCGTTTTTCGGCTTAAAATGTTCATTTTCGTTTGTTTTTTGGAATTTTGAAAATGCTATAACTCCAGTAATTTTTTTTTTATCACGAAAAGTCATAAGAATATTTTGTTCGTCATTTTGCGTACTACTAATAACCGTACATAGAATTTTCAAATCTTCCAAAAAAGTGGTCTCAAAAATTTTCAAAATGTGCTCACTTTTTGGATTTTCATCCAAAATAGCTGGTTAACGAACTCGTTCTCTATTTTTCGGCCATAAAAAAGTGTGCCAAAGCTCAATCAAATCTGATCATTTTTTCGGAAGTTATCGTGGCTACAGACAGACAGACAGACAGGCAGACAGACAGACAGACAGACAGACAGACTACAGACAGACAGACACCTTCGTAAAAAACGTTTTTTCTGACTCAGGAGGTCTCAAAACGTGGAGATTTGATGAAAACCGACTATGTCAAATTTTACATAAAACCAATACCTTCTCATTAGAATGAGAATGTAAAAAACTTCCGCGAACAGCTCCTCGACAAGAGAATGCATGGCAGCTTCCAAAGAAATGTGAAGGATCAGTTGCATACCGTCGCCACATTTCGAGCCAAGATATTGCCGATGACAGCTGCAGAGCATGTCATGCACACACCGAGCATCTAGGACACATACTATCTCGTTGTCCAACTAATGCGGGAACGACGTACATCCAAGGACACAGTGTAGCGATAAGAGTGCTTTATTACCATCTCTGTCACTCTTACGGCATCAGCCCTGGTACCGCTCAGCAAAACGCTCTTAGGGAGATAGAGTCAATTTTGGAAAATGGGAAGTGCCGAATATACTGGAACAGCCAAAGAGAATGAATAGAAAGACTGGTATAAAGACCTTATAAGGGAGTTGTAACAATTATACCCAGAATATTCTGTCAAGCTAGTAATCGGTGCTCTTGAAAGTGCCAAGCCTTCACGGGTTAATATCCTGAAAAGCATCCCTGCGTGTGAACGAAAGGCTAGGATATTTGTGGGAAAAATAATTACGGCGGTCGTCCTTGAGTCGCTCCGTGTCCTCAGGGTGCTCGAGACTTTTGCCGGATCACATGTCACATTTTGACTTCAAAATAAAACTATTTATTTATTTTTATATCGCGTGAAAATTTCTCCCAGTTATGTTAAATATTGTGCCAAATATTGTGCTTAAAGTTTTAAGAGCACATTTTTTTTGCATATTATAATATATTCACATGACCTCCTGTTACAACTGACCTACTTTTGCATGGTTTCCCCTGCGATAAAATTATTCAATGTGAAGCTGAGGAATCACTAAAAAAATAACAATTTTTCTAATATTACCAAACGGTTATTCGAATCTGGGTGAAGAACCTTACTATTTGTATGTGTTATTCGATATTAGGAACTAGGCCTGCAGAAAGACCGATATCCTCATGACCAAAAACATGGTTGCGCAGATGTGTTTCATTTATCGGGACTTGGACTTGGACTGTCCTTAATCCTAAAACTCGTGTAGATATGCTACAAATTATGACAGATGTATTGTTTCTTGATCAGAATTTCTCGTGAATCGCTATAGGTATGTTACTCAAGACCTAACTAGTTCGAGATTTAATTAAAATTTTTAAGAACGATTGGCATAGTTAAATTCGACCTTTTATAACAAATTAAACGATATAAAAAACTCATTATTTTATAAAAACTGTCCAGTTATCATGTTTCTTTATCAGGACGATAGTGCTATACGCCCTTCAAAAGTTTAAAAATAGTCTAGCAACATTGAATAAAATTTCAGAGAGATGAAATTGAAATTTATTTAAGAATCGTCTATATATCCTATACTTACAGGATCATCAATATATGCTTTACATCTGTAGCACCAAACCGATAAGTCACTAAAGCTTAGCGTTAGTGGATGACTTGTACGCTGTTCATGCATCAATGCGTGTTGATTAATGTTGCGTGCACAATAGACTGAATAACAATCTAAACAAATCCAGTTCTCAGTAATGTTAGCACAGATTTCACACCATGAATGAACGTCAATTCCGCTCTTCGGTACATCATTCACTGTATTTAAGTGGGGACAATTTCTTTTTGGTATAATGACAAACATTTCGTCATCTGCAAGTTCCTGCAAATAATAAATAATTGATCAATTACAAATTACCGCCAAAATCGGCGATTTGAAGCATTTTTACGATGTAATGATAGAATATATATATATATATATTAGGGTGGTTCAAAAAAATCGACTATTTTTTTTTCAAAACCCCCACTTAAAAACTTCTGGAAAGGTGTAAAAAGACGCCTGTGAAAATCAGAGCTCTTAATATTAATATTTAGAGGTCGCTCATCGCGAATTTCTATTTCCCATTTGAATAGCATGTGAAAATTTTTTTTTTCATTTTGAATTTTGTAACTCTTGAATGGCTTGATGAATTGCTAAGCCCATACCATATTCTTGTAGGGAATTTGACGCCCTACAACAAAGGTCTGTTATGATTTTTTCATAAATTCACTCCTTCAAAAGTTATTTAAGGTTAAATTTGAACACATAATAAATTTATCGTTTTTTCCTTAATTTTTGGAAAAAATTTGAAATTTATCACTATTTATCGTAATATTTTTTTTCGGAAATTTCATAGTTTATAATTTTCTTCTAAAAAAAAGATCTATTAAGTATCAAGATAATTCAGATACTAATGAAAAGACGTCACTTTCAGAAACATACTGTTTTGTATTTAGTATAGTATAAAAATAAAATTCAATATAAACAATTTTAAATATTAATACTAAAACAACATTATTTATAAGTTTTGGCGTTAAAATTATCATTACGAACATTAACTCTTATTTTAATGTTTTCTTGTTACAATCTGGAAATTGTCGACGATTTTCTTGCACAACTTGTAAAAGATATTGAATTTGGTCCTCGTTTTTTGTTAAGCAGTTATTGTATTCATCAATTAATGCAATACCGCGTTCTGCAACATCATTTACTACCGCAAGGTCTTGAAAAATTCTACGTTTTCTCGGTAAAAACAATAAAAGACAAATTTTCAAACAATGTTAAATTTGATAATGTGATGATTTGAGTTAGGTTATTGTTTTTTAGAGAAAATTTTCAACTATAAAATATCCGAAAGAACTATTACGATAATGAGTGATAAATTTCAAATTTTTGACAAAAATTAAGAAAAAAAACGATAAAAATATTATGTGTTCAACTTTAACCTTAAATAACTTTTGAAGAAATAAATTTATGAAAAAATCATAAGAGACCTTTTTTGTAGAGCGTCAAATTCCCTACAAGAATATGGTATGAGCTTAGCAATTCATCAAGCCATTCAAGAGTTAGAAAATTCCAAATTAAAAAAAAATGTCACATGCTATTTAAATGGGAAATAGAAATTCGCGATGAGCGACCTGTAAATATTAATATTAAGAGCTCTGATTTTCACAGGCGTCTTTTTTACACCTTTCCAGAAGTTTTTAAGTGGGGGTTTTGAAAAAAAAAATAGTCGATTTTTTTGAACTACCCTAATATATATATAGATATATATAACAGATTAAACAACCACCGCAAGGTACCACTGAGAACAACTGTCAAATATGGAAGTGACACTGGCTTCCAGTAGAACCGCCGTAAATCAAACCTAAGGCCACGTCTCATGATTGGGATTGGTGGCCACAGGGCACGAGAATATCTCGTGTGTCTCTGAGACACGGAGCGACCCATGGATGACAGCCTTCTGCATTCTTCTCGCAAGTACCTTGGCATGTTTTTGGCACGCAGGTATGACATTAAGTGTACGCAATAGTGATAATTTCGCACCTCCGAGAGCAACGATTACAAGTACAATTATTTCAACCGCATATTTTGGGTACAGTCGCGCTGCAGCTCCCTTTTAAGGTATTGATACCTCTCCTCCTTTTCCGTCACCTTAGCAGTGATGTTGTAGTCGGGCGGATCCGACAATTCAATTACGAGTATAATACGTTCCTCGAAGTCCTGAAGAACGATGTCAGGCCTCGAGTGTGCAATGGAGACTGCTGTCTTAAAATTGTAGTTCCAGAAAATTTGTAAATTCTCGTTTTGCACAGCTGACTCTATCTCCCTCGGAGCATTCGGCAGGGCAGAGTCGCGGCTAACACCGCAGGAGCGACACAGATGGTAGTAAAGCATTCTGAGGGCCGCATTATATCTGTAGAGATACGTAGCTCCCGTATAATAAGGACACCTGGATAGTATGTATGAAAAGAACTTCGGGATGTTAATATTCTTAATTTAACGCCTGGGAAATAACAAACTGGACTTTTTAAGGAAAACCCTTATTTCATCGATTCTTCCAGACTATTTATTCAGAATTGTACAAATAAATGAGGTTTCTGAATCAAACCGATTCCCTCATCAGATTATCTTTAACATGTCGCAGATAGTTTGTTAGTATTTTGAAATCAATTATATAATGTACGGATAGATGAAATCGAATTTTTTTTAAAACATATTAAATAGTTGTTCTCAATATATAATTTAATATTTAAACATATACAATACAATAATACAATATAATACAATATAATTTAATATTTAATTTTTTTAATATAACTAGTATACAAAAATTTTTAACTTTGGACAATAAAGTATTATTTAAATTCTACATACTTATTCATCATAAAGGTCATATTTAGTTTTTGAATAAATGAGCATTACTAGTTATATTGAGAACGACCATTTAATGTTTAAAAAAAAATCGATTTCATCTATCCGTATATTATATAATTGATTTCAAAATACTAACAAACTATCTGCGAAATGTTAAAGATAATCTGATGACGGAATCGGACCGATTCCGAAACGTAATTCATTTGTACAATTTCAAATAAATAGTCTGGAAGAAGTCGATGAAATAAGTTCTTTCCTTACAAATTCCAATTATGATAGTATGTGTTCTAGGTACTCAGTGTATGCATGACACGCTCTGCACCTATCGCTGGAAACTTTTTGACGTAAAATGCAGTCACGGTATAGTAAGGTGGAAATGACACCGTCCTGTTAAGCGAAAGAGAAACTCTCTGTACCTTAATTAAGTCCTGATGATCTGAGGAAAGCAAAAGTTTGCTCCTTCAACAACGCCGACCTTCTACATTTCTGTGAAAGTTTCCGTGCATTTTCTTGTCGAGGAGCTATTGGCGAAAATTTTCAACCTCTGATAACTTTACTTGGGCTTTTACAAGTGAGGCATCTAGATGGAATAATGCACTTTCCTCAATTCTGATGTTAAAATTACCCAGAATAATTCGGTTATGAAGACATTGGAGATTCAGAAGTACGCACCCGCCTTGACGGCTTAAGATGTCCTAAATGCGGTTTTAAGGCACGTCCAGGTATGTATAGGTCTCTCCAGTGTCAATATATCTAATAAAACTTATATCCGCAAGCTTAGGGTCATCGGGACCGCCAGTAATCTTTCCTTTCTTCAGATTAATCTTGGCACACTTGTCCAATACAAAGTCCACATCAATCTCTCCTGTGTACTTCTTGACGATTTTTAAAGCAAGTTGAAGTTTGTTTGCACTAGAAGCATAGATCTTCAGGTCATCCATATAAAATACATAAGCGACACTATGCTCGCGATGATTAGTGTTGCTGCACAGGTACCCAGGAGAATTGCGTAGCGCGAGAGATAGAGGTAGAAGTGTTATGCAAAAGTGCAGAGGGCTCATAGTATCGCCCTGAAAGACGCCCCTCTGGAAGATGACGTTGCTCGTTGTCACACGATAATTTCCAGATGAGATAGTAAATCTAGTTTTTCAATGGGGCTTCAATCTCTCTATGCATCTCATTAACCAAGGCCATCGACAGGCAGCGCTGGCAGACTGCTGCCTGTCGGATGTTGGTGTGTACAAGTAAACTTATTCCACCAGAAGTTTTTGATACCATGTGGTCCTGCAGCGGCAAAGTTCTTCGTGCCCCTAAGTGCATTCTCCACCTCTTCGGCAGTGATTCATGGACATTCATCCTCTGATGTTAAGATACTGTCTCAAAGCTCCTTGAAGCAGATAATATTTTTAGTGTTTTCCTTCAATTCCAGTGTTTTCGGGATCTTGTATACCGCTGTCTAGAAAGTCTCCAGCTCGTCGGGCTTCGGTGGATTTTTGAAAGAAACAGGAAGATCGCTGAGAAGGCGCGATAAATCAGCGAGAAACTGTTGATTCTCTCTGACCCACTTCCCCATCTTCGGTATTCTGTTCCTTGCGTCAGATAACACCCGCATTTTGTCAACAATGTGCTGTTCGATTGTCAGCAGCTTTGGTATGTCACACACATTTCGATTTTTTGCAGAATTTCTGTTTCATAATTTGTAAAAAAAATAACACAAAAAACTATACATTTGCGAAACCTAGCAACATTTCTTTATTGAAGATTTGCTAACAAAATTAAAATAACACAACATCTCTCATAAATATTCACACTTTACGATTCCTCGCAGAGTTTCTGTTTCATAACTTGCAACAAAAATATCAAAAAAACTTAACATTTATGAAACCTAGCAAAATTGCATTAATGCAAATTTTCTAACAAGATTAAAATAACACAACACCTTTTATAACAACAAGGGTCACACTTTTCGATTCCTCGCAGAGTTTCGGTTTCATAACTTGGAATAATGATACAATACCTGTTATGACAAGAAGTCATACTTTTCAATTTTTTGCAGAGTTTCTGTTTCATAACTTGCAACAAAAATACTAAAAAAACTGAACATTCACGAAACCTAGCAAAATTTCTTTAATGCAAATTTGCTAACAAGATTAAAATCACAGAACACCTTTTATAACAACAAATGTCATACTCTTCATCAGGACGGTTTCGCAGCAGTTGGTGCGGAAAGTGCGAGAGCTCTGGGTGTTTCTCGCACTAAAGAGCATGCAGTGGCGTCATGTAACCTTTCCGCTCAGGGGCCATACTAGTATCGTAACACTCCAGCTGGTCGTCCCTCAGTCATCGTACTGACTATGTCTTTAATGGCTCCCCCAACTCTAGGGTAGTTGAACTGCATTTTCAACTATGTTTGGTGGTATCATTGTTGTTCCCACAAGTAGCTAGGAAAAGGTTTTGCCCGCCCCCGCAGAGCCCCTCATGCGAGGATAAGATTATATACTGTGAGAAATCGTCTGGTTTCCCAAAGTCACCGGTTGAGACACCACTCCCTGGTACCTGGGAACATTCCTAAATCATTTTCCGCGACTGCTTATTCCGTTTGTATTCATATTTAGCAGTAACTCTTTGTACAGGGACCATTTCCCCAGCTGCTCGTGGGAAAAACAATGACACCACGAAACCACCAAAAAGTTGTAGATGCTGTTCAAAACGATCGAACGTGCAGAGCACCCGACAGTGGGTCGGCAAACAGTGACGATCACCCTAGAGTTCATAGTGCTGAAAATAATTTAGATGTAAACACGATGACGAAA
This sequence comes from Andricus curvator, assembly GCA_932195095.1. Lineage (NCBI taxonomy): Eukaryota > Metazoa > Arthropoda > Insecta > Hymenoptera > Cynipidae > Andricus > Andricus curvator. The sequence continues at coordinate 52,437 of CAKNYM010051860.1, read as the reverse complement.
CGGCGAAACGATCACATTGAGTGGACGAATTAACTTAAGGATGAGTGGCTAGATTGCTACGGAGGCTTTATGGCGCGTATGTACAGTCCACACTCTGTGGTGCCAGAAACACCCAGAGCTTCAACACCTTTCTCACCAATTATTGCGAAATCAAGTCGTCTACCTCTCAAAAAAGGGATATGTACGCGAAGCGCTTCCCTAATCGCTGTATAAACAAGCCGCAGACGGAGAGAAGGAAGCGACATTAAGACCAACCGCGGCCCAACGAGCCAAGCTCAACAAGGTAGAGACTTTCTGGAGAGAGGTATACAAGATCCCGAAAACTCTGGAGTTAAAAGAAAATACTGACAATATCATCCGCTTCAAGGAGTTTTGAAACAAACTCATAACATCTGAGGAGGAATGTCCATCAATCACTGCTGAAGAGGTGAGAAAAGCACTCAGGGGCACGAAGAACTTTTCCGATGCAGGACCAGATGATATCAAGAACTTCTGGTGAATGAAGTTTACTTCTACACACCAACATCTGGCCCGCAAATTTACCTCATATTAAAAGTTCGGAAACGCCCATTCCGCAGTGGCCGGTGCTAGGATGCACTATATTCCTACCGAAAAAAGGCGACTTGTCCAACCAAGAGAATTACAGGCCAATAACTTGTTTGAACACGCTGTATAAGATCTTTACAGCTGTCCTAAACGCCAGGATTGTTAGAAGAATTGAGCCTATGTGGAGAGAGATGTACAAACAACGTGGCTCGAGGAAAGATGTAACAGGCTGCCGAGAGAACCTGCTAATTGACAGGTGCGTCTGCAAAGACGCAGCAGCCCATCAGCGCGTCCCGTCAATGGCCTGGATTGACTACGGGAAATCTTTCCATTCAAACTCTCATAGACTTATCATCTGTCTGTTGGGAAGCTTAAAGCTTCATCCACACATAGTGGGATGCATAGAGAGATTGATGCCTCTTTGGAAAACTAAATTTACTATCTCATCTGAAAATGATCGTGTTACTCGACAAGAAATTGCACGGAAACTTTCACAGAAATGTAGAAAATCAGTCCTTGTCGAAGAAGCAAACTTTTGCTTGCCTCAAATCATCAGGACTTAATTCAGGTACTAGAACACATACTATCTACCTGTCCCACTCTCGCGGGAACGACGTATCTCTACATACATAATGCGGCCCTGAAAGTGGTTTATTACCATCTTTGTCGCTCATACGGTGTTGGCCGCGACCCTGTCCTGCCGAACGCTCAGAGGGAGATGCCCCTGGCTTTTTCAGCAAAAAAGCATGGCCGAGATTTTGTCACGAACGTTCAAGCGGTTTAATAGCGCAATTGGCTAAGGCATCGGCTAGGTACATACGGGTTAACACTGTTACGGAATTGTTACAATAAATGCGAAACCGTTGTAACACCGTCATGGAATTGTTACGGCACTACCACAAAACAATGTTACTCTGTAACCCTGTTCCTAAATTGTTCTAAAAATATATTTTGACATATAACACTGTTACAGAATTGTTACAGATATCTGACAGAACATGGTTCTGTAACAGCGTTACAGAACTGCTGCGTCCATTTCGGGACGACATTACTCGGACCATGGTCGAAGAATGTTCTTATCCTGTTACAGAACCTGTTCTTTTCTGTTATATAACTGTTACATCACAGTTATATAACAGTGTCCGCTGGGTACCTTAAACTGCTTAACTAGCTAGAAATGTTTGTTTTCTTAATTGCTGAGAACTGCTATAATTCCAATTTCAAATGGTACAGTTTAAAACCCTTCCAATTAAAAATTGTTTCTATATTTACAAATGCACCAGTTTTATTCCATGTGTCTCGTTTAAATACCTACATTATTGACTTTTTTTTTAATCAAGCTCATGTCTACACGAAATGAGACATCGAGTCGGAAGTTGGGGAATTTGAATAAAATGTACTAAATATAGTTTATCTGGTTATAAATGTTCACAATCATGAAATAAAAATTTATAAAAAGTAATTTTAGTTTTTTTTCGTATGTAAATACAAACACGTCGGACTAGATAAAATTATTGAGTACCTTCTATTTCCTTTTCAAAACTTAAAACTCGATATCTCATTGCATTTAGACAAGACTTTGTGAAAAGTAAATGCCGGTAATCTTAATATTTGCTTATTTGTAGCAAATTTTTCTTGAAAAAAATTGTTTGTTATAAGTTCGAAGCCTGCTGCATAAAATGATTTCAATTTTAATTCATTTGTACAATAAATACCTCTGAGTGCAGTATCTCGAAATCTAAGAATAATAAATCTTTGCGAATAAGGGTCGATGATTTTAAAATGTCTCTAAAGATTTGCAGATTTTATCATTTCGAATGAGAAATTACCATTTCTCTTTCAAGATATTTAAATAATAACTTTCGCTCTACCAATGGTAAATGTTTGTATTTTACAATATTAATGTAGTAAACGCCTTTTCCGGTTTTTGATGTTTTTATTCAAATATTGCCGACATGTTTCGACTCAGATCCGAATCCTTTTTAAGGAGTAGTTTTGTAGAGGATACAATATATCGTAACAAATTGTTTGACTAAAATTATAGATATAAAGTAATACAATTAAATACATTGTGCTTACACTTATTATTAGTTAACGGAAATCAGAAAAGTTACAATTGTAAATAGCACATAGTTGCCGAGTATTAAAATGTTTGAAAATTTCTTAATTTGGAGCATCATAAACTCGAAGTTTAAAAAAAGGTTTGTCTCGTCTAGAAGTATAAACAGAGTTATGTAAATACGGTTTATGAAGAATGTATATATTTTAGCGTATCTACACTTACAGGAGATACATCCTAGAAGAAATTATTATATATATTCTACATTTTTAAAAAATAAAGTGATAAGAGCGTTGTTGCATGTTTACATTATAACAGGCCTGTCCAGATAGCGGAAATCGACTCAATCGCCACATATTCGAGTTCCACCACCACTTCCTTCTGCTTAGGTCCAGAGGCTTGGGGCGGTGGTCGATCTCGTTAAGTTGAACATTATAACGACATAACTGCGAATTTGTATGAGATTAAAATGGGGTTAGTTTCGCGTAATATATACGTATATATGTCCTAAGCCCGGGAAATTCAAATTTTTGGAATGTATATTTTTGCAATTAAATTATTGTATATGTATAATTTCTAATAGTAAACGTTTATTAAGATTAGGCTCCAATTCTCAAATTTCAACGTTATTTAAATCGAAGTCAAAGTTATGTGCAAAGTCATAAGGATGTTTAGCTATGACAGTGTTTGTTTCGTTTTATTCAATAGATCTTTCGTGTTCCCTATTCCTTGTGTGCAGAGGTCTGATATTTGACCAATGTATGTTCTTTTTTACAATGCTTACACATATGTTTATAAACGCAGTTATATTTGTACATATCAGTAATATTTAAATAAAAGCATAAAAAACAGGGGTATACTTCCGGAAGGTCACCCAAGAATATTGTCTTGATACTTGACCTAGGGGTTCCTTTTAGACCCTAGTTGAACGCACTGAAAGGAAAAAGGGGGGGGGGGGGGGGCGATGGAAAAGTGGTCGGCATGAGTGATTGGAGGGGGTGTGGGCCATTTAAAATGCCCACGATTAGGACTCATGCCGACCCCTTTTCCAACGCCCACCAAAAAATCATACATCCTAGGGGTGATCTTAAATATTATTGAATGATAAAAGTTGATTCTTTAAAACTTTTTTGAACACTAATATCGCAAGTTTTGACATTTTTTTTTAACAAAAAAACTGAAAATTCATTTTTGTCATTTTTCTCCACAAATATTAATTTCAGAAAAACAAAAACTTTTGTGAACAAGATTTTTTTCCAAAATCAATATTTTTCGAGATTTGGAAAAAAACTAATTTTAAAAAAAAGTCGAAATTATTAATAACTTCATTTATATTGATCTGCGCCAAAAATTCTTTTAGTGCGTTCAACTAGGGTCTAAAAGGAACACCAAGGCCAAGTATCAAGTAAATATTCTTGGGTGACCTTTTCGGAAGTATATCCAAAACCCAAAAAAGGCATTCACTACATTAATATTCTAAGATACAGGATAAAATTAAAACGCGTTTGTATTTTACCTTTGATGAAAAAAAAAGAAATTGTTTAGAAGTAAATTAGCCGCGCCTCTCTGAAAGTGTTTTACATTTTGAGAGTGCGAGTAATATTATTGTTCTACAAAGCGGGCATAGGGTTTCAATACTTTTTTTATTTATACGATACAATATGATACAGTATTTGCATATTTGACTTGTACGTTATAACACAACAAATATGTGACGTGCCACGAGAAAAGGGACCTTAGGGGTAGCGGGCGAATTTTTTAGTAGAAGCGATTGAATAAACGGTTGAAGGCAGACACTCAGAGAGTGGGGCAATCTCCGGAACCCATCCCCTCCACTTACGACTAGATCTTCTCGCTCCGCGTTCAGCGAGTCAGGTGAACTCTCGTCTCACACGGACACAGAACGGAAAGATGTGTGGAAAGTAATCCGAGCCGTCCGCACGCGTCGAAATAGGCTATTCACGCCTCACTTTGCAGCTTAATAACAATTCAAATTTTGAAGATAAAAATTCAATTCTTTTTTAATATGAAAGAGCGATTTATAAACTGCCAATGGCATCAAAAACCTGAAAATCGATTTTTTAACCCTAAGGTCCCTTTCCTGGCGGCACGTAGAATAATTAATTACACAATGTATATATGGAAGTATAAATATATATGTATATATATATATATATATATAACATAGCTATAAATATTTCCTACACATATGTAGAACGATAAGTCTGTAATTTTGTATGATATAATTATGAGTTATACAATTGCTATAACTCACGTCAAGACAAGATTTGTAAATAATTGAGTAAACAACTTTAAGGAAAATTTCAAAACTATTATCAACTCTTGAATTATGAAAATAAATAATTTTAGTAAATGTTCAATAAGAGCGACTTCACAGTCTTTTAGATTTCTAAACAACCATGCGCACTCTGGTTTCATATGTGAAGCTGGCACCGGCACACCTAAATTCTGAACCAAGCGCAGGAATCAATCTCGACATCATAAAAAAATTAAGGGCTCATTAAGGGCTGAAAAGATCCCTGTTCCTAAATTTTGGGCTATAAATTTTTTTTATAATAATAGGTTGCGCGCTGACGTCACATGAACCTCGCACATCTATATCTGTAAGTTAAAAACTGTTCATTTAATCTACCCTTTTCTTTAGAAATTAAAACCTCATTTAGGGCTCTCGATCTACGCTTGGCCTAATTCCCAAATTTTTGGTTCTACAACTTTTTATAAAAAATAGCTTGCTCACTGACTTCACATGAAGCTGGCACCGCCACACCTATAATTCCGAACCCAGTGCAGCAATCAATCCCGGTATCATACAAAAATTAAGGGCTCATTTGCGGGTGAAGCCTCAGAACCAAATTTTATGTTCTGCGATTCTTAATAAAAAATTGTTTGACCACAGACTTCAGATGAAGCAAGCACCGTCATACTCATAACTTCAAAACTGTTCCCTTGATCGGTCACGGGTTTTCTAAGAAGTTAATGACTTTCTAAAGGTTTTTAAATAAAGTCTCCAAGTATTTTTAATCTTGAAACAGCAATTTCGCTCGTTAATTTGCTAATATAAATTTAAGGAATTTTTGAAAACGCTGTAACCTGATAAATATTATTTTTTAGTTGCGAAAAAATGAGATCGTTTATTTTTAAAAAATTTCATTAAAAAAATTTGTTGTGGTGTTTAAAACATTTCAAAATCGCAAAAAAATAAAGAAAATCCCAAATTCCTAAATCAAGGAAAAAAATATTTTCTGAGAAAGCCAATTGATAACATGTTTCTTCGGTTCAAGCTGAAGAAATTTCAGGTTCGACATATTCAACTTTTTCCAAAATGTGTGCAAGAAAAATTTTTTTGAATTTTTTATTTTTTGTTATTGTTTACTAGAAAAAATTTTACATTTGAAAAATTCGCCACCATCTTTTAACGAACAGGAATTTTATTTTAATTTTTTAAAATTTGAGTTTTCAAATAAAAAATGAGAACAGAAGATAGTATTTACCGATTTCAACAATTTTCCTATTTACTTTTTCGGATGTGAACCCATAGATTTTTTCCATCAGCTCACACGATTCGAATAATTTGAGCATTTTTACTCCACCCTACTGCACAGGTCATAGTCTAAACTCCAAAGGTAGGCGAACGTTGTTTCAAATGTTTATTTCTACAAAAATCTAGAATTTGAAACCAAAGATGAAGAAGTCTCTAAGAAATGGACTTCACAGTTGAAATTAGGAGCAGTACCTGAGCTGTATTTTGTGAATTGATCTCATCACTTGATGGAAAACTTAGTAAAAAGACAATGCCGGGGAAAATCAAGAATCTACACAGTCCGGAAGGTTAGTCTATTCACAGTATAATAGAACTATAAAACCTTCACAACATCTGTCATGGGAATGTTTACAGATCTAGATCTTCTACCTGTACTTTAACTTTTTACCTTCGAGCCTTCCCCCTTACCTCCCCCAATAGTGACCACTTTTATATCGGTATAATTAGATTAGTATTTTGATTTTTTACATCATTCTGTAAAAAAACAGAATTCATAAAAACATTTTTTTGCACAATTTTTGAAATTACTACTATCTGCAAAATCATTCAATACTTTTTAAGTTCATTGGGTTAAGATGAAATATATTTGAAATGATCCCAAGAGATTTCAGGAGATTTACAAAATTTTTAAATATTTCAAAGGTATTGTAAGGTATTACAATGGATTTCACGGGATTTTATAAGATTTGAGAAGATTTCCGTAATTTAAAAGAATCTTAAAGTCTCTCAATAAGATATTTGAATGAATTTCCCAGGATATCTCAATGAATTTCCAGGAATATAATCGAATTCACTTAACTTCATGGGATTTCAAGAGACTTTATAATATTTTATAATAATAATAGTTTATTTGTCTTGGACACTAGGTTCATACAAAGAGGCTGCTGCGGTAACTTATATAAAGAAGTATATATAGCTAGTATACACATTACTATTCTATTCTAATACTACTCTTTACGTTCGAGAGAAGCTTTTATAAATACAAAAGCTTTTTTGACAGTTTCTATTTGCGAATAGTTTAAGAGATTTAGCCATGCATTCGCAATAGTTTAAGAGATTTAGCCATCTTTCGCAAGTTGAGGTCGAATCTAGCTTATATTTTTTATCTTTTATTATAATTCTCGCATTGTAATTATTGATTGCACGAATTTTCGCTAAAGTCCGTACATAAAAAATGGCAACCTAAGCCTAAGATAGTTATGAGCATTTTCTCTTATTGTGAGTTGAGGTAAGATTAGCAGTGAATGTAAATTTTCTCATCTATTTACATCCTCGGCCCATAAAAAAGCCCCGTACACCCTGAAAAGTCGCTCTTTGTTCTCTTTCAGATCTCCCGTGGTTAGAATTTCCCATACAGATTTTTCTCCAATAAATTCCAACATACTTTCTAATTGTTTGCACCTGTTGAATTTAGAGATAGATGAAGAAGATTTAGATAATTTTTTTAGTCTCGTAAAACATATTTTTGGATAGCGATCATTCTTCATTTGCAGTATCTTACATAACATATTCAGAATCATCCTGAAAACTTTGCTTGTTACTTTGTGACTACCTGCTTCTAGTCTTACGGCATAACCAGATGTGTTGAGAGGAATCGATAGTATTTTTTTAATAAAAATTGAATTGCACTTTTTCAATCTCATCTAGGTACCTAAGACTCCATACCTGGGCTCCATACAATAACGTGCTGGATATCAAACTGTTAAAGATATTCGGAATTGGGAGCCAAGAATTTATCCTAATTCGGTTAATTAACGTAAGCGATGAATTTGTTGCCAGATTCGCCTTGCTAATAGCTGCACTGGTCGCTTCCGCAAAAGTAGCTGACAGAGCAAAAGGCAGCCCTAAATAGGGATAACTCTTTACAATTTCTATTTTATTGTCGCCGTACAGAAACGGTTCGTATATCTTTTTCATCCCTACTGCGGAATCAGCCAACAGAGCGAGATCATCTGCGTAGACGAACAAAATAATTTCCGTTAAGTGATCAATTGAGACCCCGCTGATTCCTTCAGCCTTTAAAAATTCCTCGAAATCTGCTAGAAGCAATGAAAATAAGAGTGGACTACTTACTTCTCCCTGCAAGACTCCTTTAGTGATCTTGACAGATTTAGAGATCCCCGAATTATTTTTAATAGACATATATTTGTTTTTGCATAAAAGTCCATCAGGATCTTAGTTATTTTATATCCAGCACCAAGGTTATATATTTTTTCCACAGAACTTAATGGGAGATGGAGGGAAAAGCGTTGCGGAAGTCGTCAAATAGGACAAACAATTTACCTTTATCAGCACTGAGTCGTATTTGATTACCTGGGTAAAAATGCTTGTTATACAGTTTACCAGACCTATTGGTCTATAATTTCTTGGATCCTGTAAAAAATTCAAACCAGGTATTTAGTTCGATGCAATCCTCTGAGCTAAATTTGCACCTAAAATTGTTAATAATTTTCCAAAAGGATTTTGAATCTTTAGCGGAGGACAGTTGATCGAGAGTTGCCAATCTGTAAGCTTCCTTTTTTGATCTTTGAGTACAGATATACATTTTTTTCAAATTGTTGTATTGTGAAGCTAAGTCATTTTCGAAGTTGAGTTTTTTACATTTTCTCAGAAGGGCTTTGACAGATTTTTTCAACTTTACGCATTCGGAGTCAAACTAGGGTTTCGACAAGCCCGCTCTGCAATTAGGTGTTGAAGTCATACCTATTGTTTCCGCGTTTTTTGTAATGGTTTGATTTTGGCGAATCGCTATATCGTTAATCGTGTGAGATTCTCACAAAGTACATGTAGCGGACTGCATTACTTCTGTGTATTTTAGTGATATACCACATTTCCATTTCAACTTCTTTTGAATCCTGTTTTCTACATTTGCTATACCTGCAGATTTCAGAGAAATCAAAATTGAAAAGTGATCGGATTGTGTGAGAATATCAAGAATCTCGAAATCTTTAATTTCATTTATTGCGTTTAAATTAGCCCATGCTAAATATATTGTTGACTTTGTATTGTTAACGGAAAATGTGAAATGGCCCTTGTAATCACCCGGCGTTCTGCCATTCAAAACAATGCACCCATTAATCTCCATGCAACTTGTCAAAATTATCCGGAAGCCTATAATCACTCACTTGATTCAGATTAGCGATTCTAGCGTTAAAATCCCCTCCTGTGAATAGGGGAAGATAAGATATTTAGAATTTATTGTATAAATTATGTTATTTATATTATTTGAAAAAAGGGTTTATATCTGAATCTGGGATGAGATATATGGCTCCCAGAATAATATCAGTGCTCCGGTTCGAGAGCCTAGTGAAAATATATCGTGCGACGCACATTACATGAATGCCATGCGAGGCACGCTGTGCGAGTCACGCTGTGCGAATCATAACGCATACATGTTGCGATCACCAGTCGCAATGCAGTGATGGGTAGGAACATGCGTGCGCATTGCGTCTCATTTCACCATCACGACGTACCTTACGTCTGACTACATGTCTGCGATGCACGCGTGCGTCCATCGTGCAGCATTGGTAAGTTATTATTATTATTATATTAACAATTATAAATAGTTTGATAATAAAATGACCTAATATAAATGAACCGAAACAGCGAAATACGTTATCTGATAGGTTTTGTTTATTTATAAAAATGATGGTATAATTTTAATGATCTTAAAAGTATTTTATTTATTCTTAGACTGCAATTTAGAACTCAATAGGCACTGTCTATGGTTACGGAATTTTCCGTAACGTTAGCCCTGAACGAGCTGGAAAAGGGGTTAGAGTTACGAAAAATTCCGTAACCATAGACAGTGCCTATTAAGTTTTATTAAGTTTGAAATTGCAATCTTTAATTTTAATGGTTATGTCAAATCGCACATATTTTTGTCCATTTTAATAACAAAATGCATTAATAATTTAATAAAGTGCACATTTTCAATACTCATTTTGTTATCACTTTCACATTTCTTTAATATTTAAATGTACATTTTTAATGTGTTCAAACCGAGATGTATAAGAATACTGTATATTTAAAAAGCGCGCGCAGTCGTTGGTTGATGGACGGCTGCGCAGCCGTTGGTCACTGGCCAGCTAGTCAGTGAACGTAACTCGCCCGGTGCCATCGCTCCATTGTTTATGTTTATATCGTTGCTTGGCACCTTGTGCTGTTTTGTCGGGAATGTTTTTCATATATATATATCAAATTTTTAATTTGAGTTTCTGACAGTGTTTTTATCATCGTGTTGAAGTGCACCGTGTATAATATAGAAATAATATAGATAATTTATCTTCCACACATGGTAGGTAATATAAAATCTTATATATTTATAGAAACATAACCTCATCTTCTTTCTATTTTCTTTCTGTTGATATATTACTTATTAATTCGCCCAATGCCAGACTAGTGGTTTTTTTGTACCACAAATAGACTGACCAGACCTCCTGAATTATCAGGACATGTCTTGATTTCTTATCGCGGTCCTGATTTAATAATTTTTGATGCTAAAGCGTGATTTTTCATGCCCGAAATTGTCCTATTAAGATTCTATTTTTATTATTTTTTTATTGTTATGGCTTGTATAAAACTTTTTTCAAATTTGCAGGGATTTGAAGGAGCAAAATAATATAATCGTGGAACAGAACCGGCTCATACTAAAAGTGTTCAATCAAAAACACGTGGCTGAAGCAAGTAAGCTCTCCGAATGTTTAATGGAACCTCTCATCGGCTTTCCTATAAATGCATTGGAACAATTCGATGAGCTCAATTCTAAGGAGAATCTTGAAATGCCTAGAAAGGTTATGAGTATATTTTTTGCCATTCTCCAGGGTGCAGTCTTTTCCCTATTTCCCTACGTTTGCCCTCTTTCAAATTCCTCCTTTTCCAATTTTCTCTTTAAATATAAGATATTTGAAAATGAACGAATTTCTAGAGAACTTTAAGGAATAAATTAAACTTTATTTCAAGGGATTCCTACGGATTTCAAGATACTTTAAAAGATTCCAAAGAATCTTGGGAGATTTAATTTCAAAAATTCTAGAACACTTAATATTTAAAAATTTGTCATTATGCATTTTTATATATTTTATTTTCAATATGGTAAAATAAAAATCCAGGGACGTGAATACACGGTTCGTGGACGTGCGTTTTGTGCTCGTTTAAAATATTTCAGGCGCTCAAACTTGAACTACTTTTAGTTTTAATTTAAAAGAATTGAAGAGTGTTGTTTACAGTTTTAATTCAAAGTATGAATTATAGTAAGAATGAAATAAGCTTTGGACATAAATATTTGTTTATAATTTAATTATTAATGAAGGAATTTTTTTAATAGGAAATATTCTTAATTATGAGAACGATTTAAAACATAAAAATGGTTTATTTGACAAATTTTATGATTACTGAGGCTTTTTTATATTGACATGAATGGATTTTGAACGACCTAAGTATATCCATTTACCAAAAATGTCACGTACGAAATAATCAAAAATCTATTTTTTTGGTTTCCTAAAATCCCGTGAAATGAACGGCTGCCTAACCTTCCGTGGATTCTATAGAAGCAAATATAAATTTATAATATTGAATTGTACGCTGGGGGAGGCTTCCCCAAAAACTGAAGGAAGGGCGAGAGACTCGTCTTTCCTGTTTTATTTATTTATTGTGGATTGGTCCCGAACGTCATAACGTGAAAGAAAATAAATGAGGTTTTCGCAAATACGCTAATTCCGAAATAAATTTATCTCAAATATCACGGTAATGTTGGGATTTATTCCACATAAAAAAAAGAAACATTACAGGTCAAGTAGCATAAAAGAGAACAATAATGAGACTCAGAAAGGGAACTTTCTACAATGGGTAGAACGTGTCAACAGGTAAAGAAAGAAAAATATCAAAAGAACTGATACAGCTCACCAAATCCTTTTTGCTTAAAGCAACCGCTCACACACACACTCGCACGTAGAAAATTGTTGTGAGCCGAAGAAAGAGCGAAGGTGATTTTGGTTCACTTAATGTCCTCTTGCCGGTTGAACGAGCGGGCGAGAAACCTTTTGTTTTTCTTGGATTTCGTGGATTTATAATCCACTATAGTCTTTTGCTTAGGCACTCGCGAGAGCCACACAAAACGCAAGCACCGGTCACTGAATTCACTTTTCTGAGAAGTAGAAAATATTTCTATTCCTCATAAAGGAGAATTGCAGCCTTCCGAGAAAATTACTCTGTCTCGTTTTGAGATTCGAGACAAAGTAAAATTTTCTAGGCTGATCTAATTTTGTTTTAAGCAGGCCGGATAGGACATGAAAACAACGTCACTCACGTTACCGGTCCGGGAAAAGTATAGTCCCGACTAAACCGGGATAATAAGCGACGATTTCCGTACCGAGAATTTGTCTCTCAATGTCACGGTGGAATTTTGAATCGCGACGTACGGACAGGCGAAAGTCGGAGCTAATCTGGCTCGTCAGGTCACTCAGTAAACTGCGATTTTGACTTTTGTCCGATGCGCCTCGACAGTTCATAGTCATGGTAAATCAGGTAGGGATTTTTGCGGAATTGCAGAATTTGGATTAGGAAGGTAGGGATCTGCCGTGAGAGTCAAAGTAGCACCTGCGAGGCAGGAACCTCGTCAGAATTTTACAGAAGGAAAATCATTTGATGTATTTTATATTCTTTTTAGAAGGAAAATTTTAATTTCAATTTGCATCAGAGTTGATGCAGTAAAACGAAGATTCTTATTTCCCTCATTTTATTATAAGTTTAAAAACCAAACAAATTTCAAGTTTTAACTTGTTTCCCTTCAGGACTTTCGATTTAATTTAAATGGCGCCAAGCAAAAGTGATTTTGCTGCCCTGGAAGAAAATTCACTTGATCCTAACCTGAACATAGAAAATTTTACAACTAAATGAAAAGAAATGAA
>CAKNYM010051860.1:20617-39352 GCA_932195095.1 Andricus curvator | reverse complement strand
CCTTCTCCTTATGAACAGCCCATGAGAGTGTGTACAAACAAAAAAAATGAAATGTCAAAACATTTCCAAGATACAAAGAAAAATAAAATATAAACAAATAATCAAATCAGTTGGCCCTCGATCGAGCCTCGTTCTTCTCGCGGACATTTCCTCCAAGAGGGGAGGAGCTGTTTACAAATAAGTAAAATTGAACAACACAAAGTAATTTGCAGGTGAAACCTGCAACATTACAGCAGGTTGGAATTTTCAACTTAGAGTTAAGTGTTTATTATTTCCAACCATAGTTTTCAGCATGAAAAATTGATCATTTCAACGTTGCACTATTGCTGAGTAAGCACGTCGCATTGTTTTGATGCCTCACGTGTTCGTGCTGTCAGGCAGCGGTCTATAGTATGTAGGGTCAGTAGTGAAACGACCTATGGGAGGATAGCGTGGAAAGAGGAAGAGAAGAGTAGAGAGTCGAGGTGCATTGAACTGCTATAGTCATGATGTATGTTGCGGCCTATACGCAAGAAGGAGACGCGCTTATGGTAAGAATACAGGAAGGAAGAAGGCGAGGACAAAGTGTAGAGCGAGGAGGCTTGCAATCGTCGCGGCAGCGTAGCTACATGCAAAGAATGAGATGCGGATGTTTAGAGCGTCGGAGAGAAAGAGATGGAATCAGAGCCTCGCGTGTGTGTGTGTGTGACCGCCCAGCAAAGCGAGTGCAACCATACCTTCGTTCTTTTTAGGTTCTCTTACATGTTTCTAATTTAGGTATTTGGGGCTGATGCCTTAGAATTAATTTTCCTTTCCCTTAATTCTATTTTTTTATCTTATATTCTAGGTACAGTGTGTCTTAATCTTTTTTCATTTTCTCCTTCACCTAGGCCTAGGTGCACACTACTCATTCCGTACATTCGTACACTTCCCATCCGTAATCCACCCTCATGTCATTGAGTGGTTTGGGGGAGAGGAAACAAAATTGAAATACCTGCAAAAAGCATATTTTCATCAAGAGAATAATTTTAATTCTTGATTAAAATTATTCTCTCAAGTCATTGCTCTCCTCATTCGCAAGTTGGCTCGCTGTTAGTTCCCGGGAGCTTGGAATGCTGCGTAAGCATTCTGATAGTAAGCTCTCAGGTTACGAGCGAGTAGAGAGTCCCTTGAAACTCATATAGACTTTTGAATCAATGTGGCTTGAAATAATATTTCGAGCCACATTAATTATTCTAATGAAAAATTTGGAAATTCGCTAGAAACAAAAAAAAAATCTTCAATGGCAGAAATTGTTAAATAACCATTTAACATTATTTAAAAAATATACAATTTCTTATGAAAATATTGTTTCTTCTTTCATAAATGTAAAAATAAATGTTTAATCTTTCCTCTACCCCCCTTTTTACTGAAAAAATCAACCTAATTCCCCTTTTTTGAGCTCTTTTTGCACTGTGGTACCTGATTGTCGCAACACGTATCCATCAATACTTACTAATTGATTTAAATATAGGACCTTTTTATTATTTCAAATCACATGTTAGCGAAAGTTTATTTTAAATATATTTTCTAATCATTTTGTTTCAGTGCAAACATTTGGTTCAGATGGGTGGTTCGAAGCTTCCTGAGTTCCTGAACTTCAGCTTAAAGGAAATAATGACTGACGAATTTGTTTGCAAATTTTCACGGCCTGGGGGAGAGAATCATTTTCAATTCGGCGACACCAGAGTGTCAAATATTTTGTACCGTACGGAATATTTATTACTGACTAAATTACGTGAATTCATGGAGAGAAAGCACTATAATTATATACAAAGTTAAATCAGTATAAAGTAATGTTGGAATTTATTATTAAAATCTTCGTTTTATGATTTCTAATTGCAAATTAGTCTTACTTAGATACTTGTTTTAAATATACAATAACTTCAGCAACCTTTTATATCATGAAGTACATCAAAATAACAAAATTCCTTTCAAGGCCCGGATGAGACCCTGAAAATTTACGAATTTTTTTAAAGTGTCATTACAACTTTTTTATTTCAATAATAAAAGGCAACTTTTTCACCGTCAGGCCATTTCAAAAACGAAAAAAATGTTTTTAGAGCCAAACTAGTAAACATAACAAACCAAATGTTAATACAGATTGTAACAAAGTTTTGTAAATATTAATTTGGAAAGATGTGAAACAGCTTTCCGGGGACTCTACGAAGCCGCACCTAACCTCCGAACTTGAGGAAAGGACGGCTGAAATAAACTAGTAAAGATTAGGCTTACCGTCCCGCCAAGAGTCAGGCTTAAGTTAAATAGAATTAAGCAACGTTATCCTTGTATTGGTTTATTAAGTAACCCTAGACCTCCCAGGGCATCCCCGAATAGGTAGGCTTGCAACTTTGTATCTGAAAATACGCGGTTTGTACGGAGACCGAGCGACGAATTGACAGGTAGTAAATATAGGGCAGACGACGTGTATAGCAGCAAACCTAGCAGCCACCAAAGAACCAGAACGAGAGGATGGAACAGAACCGACACGACGCAGCAGTCACACGGAGGTACCGAGAGGGCAGCACCGTCCGGCCACCACCGCATCCAGCGCACAGTGGTCCAGAAACGACAAAAAGTTGGTCAAAAGTATTAAGGTATAATGAAGGTCACTGATAATGAATTTGATATACAAAATTTTAAATTCAAAATGGCGGATAAAAAATGGCGGCGAAAAATTGGAAATTTTGTTTGAACCTAAACAGAGATAGTTAATTTGCGATTTTTAAAGATTATGATAAAAAATATGATACAAATATAATAATATGTTACATATAGCCAACGGCCATACCATGCTGAAAAAACCAGTTCTCGTCCGATCACGGAAGTTAAGCAGCGTTGGGCGCGGTTAGTACTTGGATGGGTGACCATTCGAGAATACTGCATGCTGTTGGCCCGTCGTGGGTGTGGTGAGCCCACACTTGTAGTTATTTACTACAAGAAACTATCCACCTAGAAACACTACCCGAATCGGGTAGTGTCACGCCTACCCTGAAAGGGAAATGGCTTAATGGTATACTTACTTACTTACTTACAAAAAATTCAAAATTACTTAAAAATGGAAATTCTAAATTGTAATCGGTGAATTAAACGTAATATAAAAATTTTACAAAAATTTTACGTCGTTTCAAAACATGAAAAGGTAACGAAAAGTCGTATTTTTTCAATGGCAGCGCAAATGACATAGGAATATTAAAATATGAACAACTGAATTTTGTAATAAATGAAAATAATGTATTCTTTTAATTTTACATATCAATAAAACTAAATTATAAAAATTTTGAGATGGTAGGATGTCGGCATTAACCTAGAATATATTTTCTTCTAATTCTTCGGCTTCATTAGAATCACTTTCACTGTCATCTTGAGATTCATAATTTTGCTTATCTGTGAATATCAAGAGATCTTGGACTCGCTTTGGTATATCTCTAACTCTCTTTCTTGGCCGAGAACTAGAGTTTCGGGCAGGAATTGAGAAGCAATCGTAAGAAAATGTCCTCGTTTGTCTTTTCGCGAGAGAACTTCCTTGTAAACCGCTCTCGATATTTTCTAATATTTTTATTACTGGCTTCCAAGGCTTCCTCAGATAACAGACCAATAGGAAGAATAGACTTACTTACAATAGCAGGTCCGTGGATTAAAACTTTATGGACGGTTGGTGTCATTGGATACCACCAATAACGTTCCACATAAAGTCTGGCAGTGTCTTTGCAAAACTCTTCAAATTTCTCGATATTCATTAGATATATACTAGGTATAGCCATTAATATATCTCCGAAGCGAGATATTAGTTCTTGGTCAAGTCCTGGAAAAATTGTATTGTAATTAAAGGAGACTAATTAAAAATACAAGATAATTGTGACAAAGAAAGCATTGAAGTTTCACCTGTGATTTCGGCTGATTAGAGAATAATCGTCTAGCTGTGTTGCCATTATTAGAGTTTCCTTGTCCCTCTCTTGGAAAATCTACATTAAGTCCCATTTGGGATTGAAAAGATTTCTGGATTTCTTCTTTTTTCCACTCTTTTAGAATTTTGCTTCCATCATTAGCATCCATCGAATTTAAAAATGTAACAAAATGTGATACACTTATATGAAATATTAAATTTAATTAAAATCGAAACCGCACATCTGAATGTTTAAATAATTGATGAGAAAAAATTATTTACCTTCCATTGCTCGCTATCTAGCCGGTATGCAATTTTGATAAGATATTCGAACATTCTTATGTGGGCATGAAGTGTAAAAAGACCCACTTTAAAAGTAGACAAGTCCTCTTCTTTCTCCATCACCATACTCAAGTCATTCATTTCTGATGGCTTAGCTCCACAAATGTAGCATTCCACACTTGTACTGTCACTTAGTGCATTACAGACCTGTTTGAATAAATTTTAATAAATGATAAATTCACATTACATTTTTTTTCAAAAATATTAGTATTTTTTTAATTTTTACCTTTCCATCAATCATGGTCAGCATTAGAGAAAATTCCACTGACGTGTTATTCGAAATAAAGGGCTCCAGACTTTCAATTTCGTTACACATGTGCCTATCTTCATTTTTCAAAACATCAGTGGTTTCCTGAACCCACGATAGTCGAACTGGCCGACAAAATCGAGTAGACGAAGTTCGTGGATTTTCCCAGATCACTGCATTTGTTGTTTTGTCTGTCAGTCTAATAGGCACTATGAATGTCCGAAAAAGAGAAACATCACTAGATTCCGGGTCACTAAATTTTTGATTGTATCGAGAATGTCCTCCACTGCCATCAAAACCGTATTTCACGTGTAAAGTATACTTATTTTCAACAAATTCATTGTTAGCATCGTGATCAGGTGTCAGAAGTGAGAGAATCCTGCTTGTTGTATGATACAGTAGGTCTTGTAGCTTCACTTCAAAATGATTTTCATTGATTTGAATGTTTGTTGGATAACACTCTTTTTTTGCCTTTATGACATCATTATACGATGGAAATAAATCGTGATGACGTACTTTCGATACTCTTCGGATCAGAAGATACTGCTCTTTCGTCAATTCAGCATCAGCAATAAGTCTTACAGCCTCCAAAGCTGATACCTTTGTTGGTACCTTAGGATTCTCCTTGTCTTGAATTCTCAAGTGATTTAACATCTCTGTGGCTTGATTTTTCGGAGATGTAGATACTTTTTTGACGATGTTAGCAGCTGATTCATTACCTTCTGTTCTTAGCTTCATAAATGTAGCGAAAGCAAGTTGATCAGCGCTGTTGATGATCCTCAAATCTTCAGTTTTTCTGCGCTTAGATCTTTCACTTGAGTTTTGAAAAGATTTTTCTGGACGACCAAAACAGTTGTAAAGACATTTTCATTTCAAGAATATGATAAAAGTTTATGTTTAGCATAACATAGTTATGGAATTCTGTCAATAATTAATTATAGAAGTGCTGACAATGAACAAAACTCAAGTCAAAATGAGCAAAACGCATTTCCAGAAACATAATTTAAGAAAAATGAATAATCTAAAAAATAATTGCAAAGTTCCAAAGTAAAATGCAGCTTCTCAAATGTTCATTACTAATACCTTTTTTGTTGGGAATCAGCAATTGAGCAATAAAAATCCATCTTCATCCACATTGCGTTTTTAGACACAACAGTTTTTTAGAAATATTTTGCACTGCTCTACTTTTTTTTAGCGTACTTGGAAAAAGATTGAAGTTTTGTCTTTAATTTAATTTTTTCACACTCTGGCACTTGTGCACAATTTTCTTCTAAAAAACATTTCAAAAAATTTCCATGGCCTTTTTTACGATAAAAATCAAAGATATGGGCATTTGTTTTAAATTTTTCCATTTTCAGATCTTTAAAGTGCAATTGGGCAAAATATAAATGTAGGACCGAGATTTTTTTGTGTTGTCTTGAAGAGAATTTTCTTAAGACTGATGAAAGTTGTGATTGTAAGACCAAAAGTAGAAGGCTCAACACATTTTTTTCACAGTGTACAGTGAGGGTAGGATCCAGGAAAGATTTTTGGAAAAGATAGTCAATAAGAACACCCATTTTTTTCTTAATATTTATATCTTTATTGACGCTATGGCTTATTCAAACTGAAGTAGTAAACATAAGAAAACTTTCCTTGTCATAAAAAAGGGTAGTGTACTTTAAAAACTACAGTAAATTTGAAGCTATTACCAGATTAAAACTTACCTTTAACAGAACTTCTTGCAAATCCGTATATTTTTTGTTGTAATAACTTTTTAGAATGATTTTAAAGCAATAGGGCAACAAGTATATAATATATTTCAATGTTATAAATAATTGGTAAAATTTATTAAAATAACATTAAAAAATATCATTTTGCTTCGAAATATGTTTTTTCAAATAAAAACAAGCTGAAAACGGCTGAAAATAATGTTTAAACTACAAATAATTCGTTTTTAAAATGTATGAGTGCAATGATGCACATATACCGTGCATTAAATTTTTTTTTTTAAATTGACGTTTTACACTAATTCCCGGCATTTCCCGGCTCTAATTTTTGAGCGCAACTTTACTCACATATCTTCCAAATGCTTCCACGACCTCACTTTTCTTGGCAACGTTTGGCAAAATTATTTATTTATTATAAAATTTTAAGTTTCAATCTCATTTTTAAGCATTAAGCTTAGTTAAATAACATTATGAATGTTTATACAAATTTTATTTCAAACGTCGTATTAAGCAAGATCATATAATATGCGGCAAATATAAATCATATTTGTTTCAAATTTTGTTATTACTTTTCACACAGCATCACTCAAATTCAGTAATGGATAATCGATAGAAATCGATTTTCGCAGTTGGGTAACTTTCGGGGGCTCAAAAATCTTGAAACAAAATTTTTAATACACTTTTTTTTTGCTTTCGTGATGCTTAAGTATTGCCAAATATATTTATCAATTCATTTTCTTGAAATAATAAAGTTGAAAAATCGACTTTTGACCAACTTTTTGTCGTTCCTGGACCACTGTGCAGCGGTCACGCTTCACCAAATAAGTGGGGAGACCGAAGTCAGCGGCCATGTTCCACCGTCGACGCAAGGCAGCAGCGCCGATACCAGAGGCGAGTAGCAGTACCAAGTCGACCGTCGTGTCAGACCGAACCAACCCTGCTATACCACACTGGTAAGCCCCACTAGCAGCGTCGAAGGTAGTACGTAACAGACTTAACCAACCCTGCATCACGACCTGGCTGGGCGACCCTGCACTGCTAAGGTCCAGCAAACGGCCATGTTCGAGACAGCGCTTGAGGACCAATGGGAGGACGACCAGCCCAGCCGGCGGACGCAATAAGCGAGCACCAAAGGTACGAAGGCACCCATTGATCGAGATCGACCAGCAAGCCTTTTCCACTGCAACCAACCAATCGACGGCCTCGACACGAAGGAATTACGGGTCGAAAGGAAAGGAACGGAAGGAAGCGCAGAGAAGCACGTTGGCTCAACACTTGTACTCTTGGCTTGGCGGTGGCGTAGCCAGACGACCGATAAGTAAAAAGGAAATACCAGAGTAGACAAATGGCCCAGAATAAAGAGGATGTGGCACGGTGGCTGCAAGGTAGGTGGCTTGCATTTAACCTCGACTAGTGCTTTTCTCTCAGCTCGAATTGTTATATGCCTTCAGGCAAGTGTTACCTTCACGCCCCCTCGCCACCCGGAAAGTTGAGACACGCCCGACTCAGAGCCCGAAATTAGCAAGTCGAGGCGGGCGTCTCTCAATCCGAACCGTGGATGGGAACACGCCGTTGGTCACGCGAAATGGCGTGGTGTGAACGCGGGTGCCTCGGGCGGCCATAACTAAAGTTACAGGTTGCTTCTGGGAACGTGGTCTGTCGGTGTGCGCATAAATTAACGAAGTCGACGCGGATGTACATTTATAATATTGTTGTGTGGTTCATTTTATCAAATTGTTTAAACTTTTTTATTATTCTTAAAAATTAAACTTCTCTCTCGCTCACGCGGATTCCACTCCTCTATGTGTCTTGTGTTGTACCGAGATTGAGCTAGTCGACTTGTCGGGCGCGACGGGGCCGGAACCAGCGGGGCTCGGATAGGGGAACCTATCTGACGCCTAGAACAAAAAAGAATCAACGAGCTTCGTGGGTCAAAAGGGTGTGACCCGCGAACTCGGTTTATTTCCGGTGATTGTGTCGCGGTCAACAGGTAAGTGGCAGCCATTATGTAACCTGGTTTTTTCCATCCTGGGCCATCCCCGGCCAGGTCGTGGTTAACAATGTTGTACACTGTAAAGTTGGAAAACTCTCGTTACAAGTGGCGCCCAACATAGAGGGCGGTCACACGGTGACTACAAAATTCGGAGTGAGAGAGAAGGGGGGGGGGGACAAAGAGTAATGTCGAGGGACGGTAACGACAGACCAGAAACAGAATAATTATATTTTCTAGTGTATGGCTTTTATTGATTTTTGTTTTGTTTCTCCATATTTCCTTGGCTCTCGCTTAATGAAACTAGTACCACTCTAACCCCACCCCCTCTCAACCTGGTATCAAAAATTTTCTTTCTGCGCAAATAAATCAGGTAATGGATATTTGCGCAGAACACATGGAACCTGGATTGCCCTATTAAAAAACGAAACCTGAAAATGAGTTATTTTTGGTAATTTTCGCAACAGTTTCCGAGGCTAGCAAATTGTTTGAGAGAAATTTGGAAACTTATCGAAACATATAGAGAACTTTCGGAATTTGTCGGTAATTTAAACGAAGTACGAGTATTTCCGAAGTTTTTCGATAACTTAAAAGAAGTCGTGAGTATTTTCGAAATGTGATTGGAAATTTAGAGAAACACACTGGAAATTTAAGAAAAATTTTGTTTGGAAAACCAAAGAAATGGCGGATGTTGGCATGATTTTACCAGGAATAAAGAAGGATCCGTTGTTTCGTGTATTTTTTTCAGGTATTTTAATAGGATCGTTGGCAATTGGGAAATTTTTCCGGACACTTTAGAAATGGCCTCTGGAGTTTGTAAATTTTTAGGAGGCTTTCGGTGGCTCGTAGAAGTCTTGGGAATTACGGACAGTCCGAACCCGTCCGGGAAATTTTTCGGGGTATTCTTTTTTTTTTAGGCAATTGACTTCAACCGGCTCTCAATGAAACACAGACTGTAGTCAGGGCCACGTTAGAAGGGACAACCGAGGGTCAGAATAGACACTCTAGGGCCAATCTGGGCGCAGAAACGGCCCAGTTACTGGATTGGGCAAATGAATTAACGGGGGAGGCCTAAGGGCAATCCTAAGGGGGCTGTACTTGAATAAGAGCGTAATGGACGAAGTATTGCGGGAGCAAAGGGGCGGTACTTTGCGCGTCGGGAAGGGCCAGGGGCAGGTACCACGGAATTTTGGGACCGATGAAAACACAGCGGGTCCACCGGAGGGTACCCGTCACCGGTTCGGGTTCCACCAACCATTCACGATGTTAGAAACGACCCCACATGGGCACCGACAATGGTCCGGGATGGCGGGAGACCAGGCCTTGAGGGGTGCGCTATCGCCAATCTACACCCCACCTCCCAGCAAAGACATGTGGAGGGGGACGAGTGGGCCATGGCGCCGCCTATTCAGGGAACAACATCGGTGGGCGGAAGAGCGAGAACCACCCGAGCTGAGGACAACCGTTTCGCGAACGTGAGCACTAGGCCACGCGGAACCACAACTAGGGTCAGTGCGGCAGACGATCGACTAGGCGCGTCCCTACATTTTGCTCATCTGATTCACGGGGGGTGCGCGGTTCCCCAACAATATCAAGGGGCATATAGGAGATCTATGAGCCCCGCAAGGGCTCAGATCCTGCCGGCACAAGACGCCTATTACCAAGCCTCGGTGCCACTAAGCCATAGTGTGACGACACCCTGGGCAAGTAGACCAACCAGTCAAACGGTGTATTACCAACCGACAGTGAGTGCCCTACCTTGTGCTCCTTTAGTAACCACATCGCAACTCATTTTTACTACCGCGGTCATTAGGGACACACGCCCACAAACCGACTGGTACAGTCAAAACCGCGACGTTCCTCTGAACATCAAGATATAGCATCGCGTGACCGAAGACAGGGGCCGGACCACAGAACCAGAGGGTTATCGGTACCAAGAGAATTATCCGGGTCTCACCCAAGAGAAATCGCTCCGATTGACTACCACGAACACAGCCTATGGGAACGTGGGGGGCCCCGAACGGATCGGACCACCCACCACTACCCAGCGTCGAGTCTGTTGCCTCACACGAATCCGACTTTAACGAGGGAGGGAGGTGTCGAACAAGGGCGGTTGGAGCGAACTAGGGGCAGATCCGAAAAATATGATAGGAACGGACCCCAAGATCTTTCGGAACCAAGAAACACCAAGTATGGGCCGTATGTCACAGGGTATGGAGGGCATAAGCCGGCGCGACAATACCAAAGAGCAAGTCCTAGTCCTGCGCAAGACTGGAGGAACCAATACGTCCCAACGGCAGGGCAAGGTTTTGATGGGCCGTATCGGGAGCCATGGCGACAGTATAGAGAGCAGAGTCGCTGACAAACGCGCTTGGGCCAAGAGCTCCGCGTGAAGTTGAACCGGAAGCCACCACGAGTCACGGGTATGCTCAGGGATGGGGGCGAGGCTCCATGAGACCCCTCAGCAAACCAAGGGACGGGACAAGAATTGTGAAAGGGTGGGAGGTCAGTTTATACTGACAAAAGGGCTCAAGTGTGGACAACTTCTTGTGGAGGGTCGGAGAGGGCAGAGCCGCCTCTTTCCTCACGGACGAGGAGTTGTTAGTTGCGATGCCCTTCCTTTTAAAGGGTATTGCGTGGCACTAATTCCGTCAGAACAGATTAAGATGGAACACATGGGACCAGTGCGAGCGGCATTTCCAAGCCCGCTTTGGGGATGCGTTCTACCAGGAAAGGTTAGAAGAGCAGATCCTCTCACGCAGGCAAGGCCAAGACGAACCGGTGGCAGACTACCTGACCTGCATGTATGGGCTTTACCAGCTCTCAACCAGGCCAATGGTCCTCGAGGTACAGATTAACAGAGTGTACGCGAACCTCAGATCCGACTTTAGGAGGGCCATCAGGCGTTACGATTTCACTGACTACAACGGTCTGGCGGTCCTGGCGGCAAAATATGAGCGCGTAATATACACGATAGGAGAGGATATAGCCCCTCCGTCCCCCGAGAAGTCCCTTATCCCAGAATATGCGTATAAGAGGAAGGGCCCACGGCCCAAAAAAAAACAGTTCTGTGGCCGCTATCACGATGACGTTAGCTGATAGTGAACCCTCACAGAACTCGTCAAAGTTAACGCAGTTGATTAAAGCCCTAATCGCGAAAGTAAGAAACGAGAAACGGGAATCAACTGCGAATTTGGGTAGAGAGGAACCCAAGAACAAGCCCAAGTTCGAGGGATCCAACAGACGTAACGGCAGAAATCCTCGGGACCATAAGAACTCAGCAAAATCATCGGAGGAGAAGTCGGACCAATCTCCAAAAAGGGGCTCTGAGTCACCCACCTCAAATAACAAAAGAGGTGAGTCGGAGGTAGAATGTTGGAACTGTAAAAAAGGGTCACTTCTAAATTGGATACACAAAAAACCGAAGAAGTGATTATTGTCGTCGGTGCGGCAAGGAGGAAGTGACCACCAAAGAATGCGAACTGTCTGGGAATTGTCCGGGAAACAGAAGAAGGCGTAAGGATCAGCCCTTCTTCCTCCAGTCCCGGATTGACCTCGCAGGACGAAGGGCAACTACCGGAATAGCTCAGGCTCGAGTCGATAGACCGGCAGTAGAGAGGATGGCCAAGAAGGCGAGCCCTCCTCCCACAGAGGTACCTTAGACGTCGTCGAACCAAATCCCGGTAACGCGGACCTTAGAAACCAAAGATACCATCGTTCTTAACACAGGAACGAGGGTTAGAGAAAGAAGAAGGGCAAGAGAATCAGGCAATATTGGCCCTTCTGAAGTCAAACGAGTCACCCGCAGTACCAGCAGAGGAAGGTTCGTCGCTGCCACTGCGGTTATAAGTGAAGGAGCCCCCGAAGGAGGACAAAAGGCTTACCCTGCAAGTCTTTACGACTGCCCGAATTGGTAATATCAATGGGAGAACAAGTATTCTTGGGTATGGATTGCATCCACACATTCGGAATAGTACACGTTGGCAGTAAACGAGCCTGGTATATGGCGGACTATCCGGAATTGGTCCACGACTATACCGAGGAGGGTATCAAAGTGGAGATGGAGTGGAGGGACGAGAATCCAGCAACATTGGACCAGTGTTGCGGCCTCAGGGAAATAACCGCTGAGGAGTGATAAGAACTGGACACCCACCGATAAAACAGAGGTATTATCAGGTGTCCCCGAAGGTCCTGAAAAATATGCAAGATGAGGTGACTCGAATGTTAGCGGAGAGAATAGTAGAGCCGTCGAAAAGCGGATGGTCCAGTCCCGTAGTACTGGCCCGAAAGGCTGACGGGACGTATAGATTTTGCGTGGACTACCGTGAGCTCAACGAAGTACATAACGACCTTGGATCTAAAGTGGGGGTACCACCAAATCCCGATGGCCAAAGATAGTAGAAAGTACACAGCGTTTACAGTTCCTGGAATGGGGCTTTTTCAGTTCACAAGGATGCCCTTCAGACTGTCGGGAGCCCCTGCGACATTCCAGCGTCTGGTAAACTCCCTCATAGGGCCGGACATGGAGCCTAACATCTATGCGTACCTCGATGAAATAGTCATCGTGAATGAGACGCTAAAGGCCACCAGAAATGGGTAGCCCGAGTAATAAATCGCTTACAGGGTGCCGGACTGACAATAAACCCAAAGAAATGTGAATTCGGGAGACTGACTGTACGTTATCTCGGATTTCTCGTGAATCAAAAGGGTTTGCAGGTCGATCCCGAAAGGTCAAGCCTCTTTTCTCCTACCCAGCCCCAAGGACAATAAAGCAACTGAGACGGTTCTTGGGAATGGCGTCCTGGTACCGTCGTTTTTTACCCGAATTTGCGACTGATGCGGAACCACTTAACAAACTGCTTAGAACGAACGTCCCATTGGAATGGGGGACCGAACAGGAAAGCGCGTTCGCGAAGCTGAAAGAACTAGTTGTCACAGCACCGATTTTGACATATCCCGACTTCGAAGTCCCATTCGTACTCCAGACCGACGCGAGCGATTTTGGCCTTGAAGCAGTCTAAACGGAGATACAAGACGGCGTTGAAAGAGTGATCGCTTTTGCGAGTAGGACGATGCCAGACGCGGAAAGAAAGTACTCGGTCACGGAGAAGGACTGTTTAGCCGTGATTTGGTTGGTTAGGAAATGTCGTCACTACCTGCAGGGGTTTCACTTTACGGTGAGCACCGAACACAGTTTGTTGCGATAGGTACATAACCTTCACAATCCAAGCGGTCGATTGGCACGATGGGCACTTGACCTCCTCGAATACGATTTTGAGGTCGTACACCGGAAAGGAGCGTTGCACCACGTGCCTGACGCCCTTTCTCGAAAATATAAGGAGGAAGTAGCAATCCCCATATCTGCCATGGAGCCGATAAAGGACGAGTGGTATCGTAGACGACTGAGCGAGGTGGAAGAAACCCCAAGAAAATTCCATGGGTGGAAAATTGTTGACGGAATGTTGTATCGGTACCGTCCGAATCCGTTGATAGACCCGGTAATCGAAGACCTAGAGGCGTGGAAGTTGGTAGTACCAGCCGAGAGAAGACAAGAAGTCTTCGACGAGGTACACAACGATCCACAAGCCGCTCATCTGGGAATTGACAAGACATACCGGAGAGCTTCGGTTCAGTATTACTGGCCAGGCATATATCGCGATATTTCTCTGTGGGTACGTTCTTGCGGCACCTGCCAGAGAATCAAGGCTGATCAGAGACCTGCAGCGGGCCTGATGGACCGCAGGGTAGTACCGCAACCTTGGACGGTAGTGGCCACCGACGTGATGGGTCCTTGGCCAAAGACTGCACTGGAATTCGAATACTTAGTGGTATTCGAAGACCTGTATACCAAATGGGTTGAACTGTTGCCCATGAGAAGAGCTAACGCCGAGACAATTATCAAAGCGTTCGAGGACCATATTCTGAACCGATGGGGGGCACCGGAAGTGCTTGTGTCGGACAACGGAACAGAATACGTGAACCAGGTATTTGAAGGGTTGACAGAGACCTAAGGAATTCGACACTCGTTACTCCGGCGTACCATCCACAGGCGGACCCTATGGAGCGAGTGAATCGAGTCCTCAACACAATGATCTTTGCATACGTAGCTCAGGACCATCGGCAGTGGGAAGTATAACTTAAGGATTTTCGGTTCGCCTACAACACGGCCGTGCATAGTACCACGGGGGTCAGCCCGGCCTACTTGAATCTAGGTAGGGAACTAAAACCTTATAATAGCCTGCGCCGAAGAGGGGAAGAACCACCCGAATTTCCTCCACCTGAACACGAGGAGTGGAGTCAAAGAATTGTTAAATAGAAGGAGCTCCAAGATCTGGTCTCCTTACACCATGAAAATGCATTCGATCGTCAGAAGGTAAGCTACGATAAAAGGCGGCGACACGCGGTGTTTAAGGAGGGAGACAGGGTCATGCGCAAAGCGAAGGTAACGCCCTCAGGCCGAAAAGGGGTAAACAGAGGATTTGGGGGTACAAAAGCAGGGACCGTATCGTAGTCCGCGTTCTAGGACCGTCAGTATACGAGTTAGGAACGGAAGACGGACAACAATAAGTTTTTTTTGTATGTATGTTTTTGGTTTTATTTTATTTTCTTTCGATGACGGTACCTCGTAAAAATTTGTATTTTTTCTTCAGTCTTGTTTTGCCCTACCACTTCGAGATAGTTTTAGTTGAATGTAGGGTGAAAATCAAGAGGGGTCGAGGTAGGACCCAAAAATAAAAATATGTTACCCAGACTGTTGTACTTTATTTCTCAAAACATAGAATAGGTTTTTAGGGAAAGTACCCTTTAGTTCCTATTCCAGTCGGACCTAACCGGCATAACCTAGGGTAGCCGAACATAATATGCAGGTTCATGCAGGTTCTCAGGGCATCCTCGAATAGGTAGGCTTGCAACTTTGTATCTGAAAATATGCGTTTTGTACAGAGACCGAGCGACGAACTGACAGGTAGTAAATATAGGGCAGATGACGTGAATAGTCGCAAACCTAGCAGCCACCAAAGAACGAGAACGAGAGGATGGAACACAACTGACACGGCGCAGCAGTCCTACGCAGGTACCGAGAGGGCAGCACCGTCCGGCCACCACCGCATCCAGCGGTCACGCTTCACCGACTAAGTGGGGAGACCGAAGTCAGCGGCCATGTTCCACCGTCGACGCAAGGCAGCAGCGCCGATACCAGAGGCGAGTAGCAGTACCAAGTCGACCGTCGTGTCAGACCGAACCAACCCTGCTATATCACACTGTTAAGCCCCACTAGCAGCGTCGAAGGTAGTACGTAACAGACTCGACCAACCCTGCATCACGACGTGGCTAGGCGACCCTGCACTGCTAAGGTCCAGCAAACGGCCATGTTCGAGACAGCGCTTGAGAACCAATGGAAGGACAAGCAGCCCAACCGGCGGACCCAATAAGCAAGCACCAAAGGTACGAAGGCACCCATTGGTCGAGATCGACCAGCAAGCCTTTTCCACTGCAAGCAACCAATCGACGGCCTCGACACGAGGGAATTACGGGTCGAAAGGAAAGGAACGGAAGGAAGCGTAGAGAAGCACGTTTGCTCAACACTTGTACTCTTGGTTTGGCAGTGGTGTGGCCAGACGACCGATAAGTAAAAAGGAAATACCAGAGTAGACAAATGGCCCAGAATAAAGAGGATTTGGCACGGCTACTGCAACGTAGGTGGCTTACATTTAACCTCGACTAGTGCTTTTCTCTCAGCTCGAATTGTTATATTCCTTCAGGCAAGTGTTACCTTCACGCGCGTAGTAAGTAACTTCAGTGATGCGTGGGTTGTCCGAGGCCCCCTCGCCACCCGGAAAGTTGAGACACGCCCGACTCAGAGCCCGAAATCAGCAAGTCGAGGCGGGCATCTCTCAATCCGAACCATGGATGGGAACACGCCGTTGGTCACGCGAAATAGCGTGGTGTGAACGCGGGTGCCTCGGGCGGCCATAACTAAAGTGACAGGTTGCTTCTGGGAACGTGGTCTGTCGGTGCGCGCATAAATTAACGGAGTCGATGCGTATGTAAATTTATAATATTGTTGTGTGTTTAATTTTATTAAATTGTTTAAACTTTTCTATTACTCTTGAAAATTAAACTTCTCTCTCGCTCACGCGGATCCCACTCCTCTATATGTCTTGTGTTGTACCAAGATTGAGCTAGTCGACCTGTCGGGCGCGACGGGGCCGGAACCAGCGGGGCTCGGATAGGGGAACCTA
Source organism: Andricus curvator (assembly GCA_932195095.1). Taxonomy (NCBI): domain Eukaryota; kingdom Metazoa; phylum Arthropoda; class Insecta; order Hymenoptera; family Cynipidae; genus Andricus; species Andricus curvator. The sequence continues at coordinate 22,920 of CAKNYM010051860.1, read as the reverse complement.
TTTGGCTCCTAGAATAAGAAAGAATCAACGAGCTTCATAGGTTGTTCGTGGGTGAAAGGGTGTGACCCACGAACTCGGTTGATTTCCGGTGATTGTTTCGCGGTCAACAGGTAAGTGGCAGCCATTATGTTACCTGGTTTTTTCCATCCTGGGCCATCCGTGGCCAGGTCGTGGTTAAAAGTGTTGTACACTGTAAAATTGGAAAAACCGCGTTACAATATTCAAGTATAAAAATTGGTATCGCTTGATAATAATAATTTATCAATATCCTGTAATAATAATATTAAACCTGAACGAAAGACTGTTAATAAAAATAAAATCTTTTTATGTGCAATTATTCGTATCATTATTATTAATATTAAATATAATTTTAACAATCAATTTTAAAATCCTGCGTGAATTTGGTGACTCGCATTTGACTGTCATCCGTGCGACCGTCATGACGTGCAAGCGATATGCGTCGCAATTGAGAACACATATGTCTCCTCAGATGAAGGCACACCGTGCGAGATAATCCGCACGCGTGCGAGTCAATAAACCATTATTATGCGCGCACATTGTTATCTGGGTCAGAATTAAAGAGAGGTTCTGCACTATATTTACTTTTATCAAAAATAATAAGTAAGCCGCCGCTTGCCCTATCTCTGTCAGCTACTCGTTTGGCAGGAATGAAGATGATCCCGGAGCAGAATGGTGGTAGAATCGAAGGGATACTGGTGAGCCAAGTCTCGGTGATGCAGGCTATATCTGTGTTGTTCAGAGACGAGAGCAAATCCGTCCAATTAGCCCATCATTTGGCATTCCAAAATATTATCCGAGGGCTTGGAGATTTCGAGTTGAGCTATTTTTCTTTTCTTTTTTGCATTATCGTTGACTTTCCTGGGATAATATTAGGAGTCAAAAAGGTTTTGATGGAATTTCCTGAAGCGAGAGGCCGTGAAATTTTGAACTTCTTTTTTATTTTACTTTTAGAGCACTTTGGTCTCCCTCTCTTCCCGCTAGTTGTTGAAATCACGGATATGTTCGATTCACCACTATCTGAGTTACCATCTGAGACTTGTTGGTAATTTTCGAGTTCTTTTAGGTTAAGTTGCTATTTAGCATACTCAAGGGTAAACGTAGAGTTATCGACTATGATTTTCAATCGTTTTATAGTCGGATTTTTGCCCTGCTGTTGTAAATATTCTTTTAATCTTAGAAGGATTCCAAATTCTTCTTTGAGTTTCTCCCTTTGCTCCTTTGACAAATCATTGGAAAAATCCAATTTCAAGGCATCAACATTTTTTGTATTTCTGAAGATCAAGGATTTCCATTTTTTATTATTAAAAGATATTAGTATTGGTCTTGATCCTGGTTGTTTGCCTAACCTCATAACAGACGCAATTCCATTGTCTGGGAAGTTGACATTAGTCTTGATGAAGACGCTTTTGACTCAGGCAAGTAGGTCTTCATTTTCCTGTGATGTGTCTGGCACATTAAACAATACGAGATTTTTGGACCGTTCTGGATTGAAGATATAGTCCAAGATGTTGAAGAATTTGAAAGATCGGAGGATTCTTGTAAAGATTTCAAGGAATTTCAATAATTTTCAAGAAACTTGAAAGAATTTTGAAGATCTTAAGGTATTTAAAAAGATTCCAAGGAATTTTCAAGATTTTCAGAAAATTTCAAGGGATTTCAAAATATTAAAATTTTTTTCAGGAATTTCAAGGAATATAATCGATTTCGTTTAACCTTACGGGATTTAAAGAAATTTTATAAGATTAAAATAAAATTTAATGAATGCATTCACAAGAATTATAAGGGATTTTAAAGTATTTCAAAGAGTTGAAGATATTTCAAGGTATATTCAAAGATTTAAAGGAATTTGAAAGTTTTCCACAAGTTTTTAAATTACTACTACCTCCAAAATCATTATAGAAGTAAAAACATCTAAAACGATTAGTAAAGGGTTTCGATCGTTTAAACTGTTGCTAAAAATATAAACTTAAGCGATTTGTTACAATTTGTTGAAAAAATGATATAATATCGTTTTTATTACATTTTATTACCGTCTATTATGATTTTTTTCGTATATCGACAATCCGTGTTAAATCTAGATCCCTTTTTTTTCTTTTTCGACCAAAATTTCTTTACGAGGGTTCCGGAACCATATACGGTAGAGCATTCGACCTACCATTTAATTCTCTGTGTGTCATTTATATGTATAATTTCTCGGAATCTTAAAAAGCACGTGAAGTCGTGTGATGCACTCCATGGGCCTCGCTTCTAACAAGTCGCGTAGTACCCCACCATCGGCTATA
>CAKNYM010051860.1:1832-20217 GCA_932195095.1 Andricus curvator | reverse complement strand
GACAACCGCAGGATTTCGCTGGGAGCGGGTGCTAATCTGAAAAATTGCACCCGCTCTCAGCGAAATCCCAGTAAAATTTCAGCTGTAACCACGTCTCACGACCGTGAGATAGGTGGTTACAGTCTGCGACGAATTCAATACGACGATCCGGCAACAGTCTCGTGCACCCTGAGGACACGGAGCGTTCCAAGGACGACCGTCTTCTAAATTTTCCCGCAAGTGTCTCAGCATTTTGTTGACACACAGGGATGCTTTTCAGGCTATTAACCAGTCAAACCTTGGCACCTCCAAGAGCGTCGATGATTAAGACGATTAGTTTAACAGAATATTCCAGGTATAACCGTCGCAACTACCTTCTAAGATCTTTATACCTCTCTTTCTTTTCTTTCTCCTTGGCTATGACGTTTTGTCAGCTGGTGCCGACAATTCGATAACGAACATGGTTCGTTTCTCGAAGACAAGGAGAACTATGTTCTTTCCCTAGAAGCGGTTAGCGGAGCGGTATTTGGGCTAATGCCGTAAGAGTTACAGAGATGGTAATAAAGCACTCTTAGCGCCGCATTGTGCCTTTGGATGTAGGTCGTTCCCACATGAGTTGGACAACTAGATAGTATGTGTCCTAGATGCTCGGGGGGTGCATGACACGCTCTGCAGCTATCATCGGGAATATCTTGGCTCAAAATGTGGCGACGGTATGCTAGAGTTGAACTGACACCGTCTTGACATGCCAAAGTGAAACCCTCCGTGCCCGACTTCAATCCGGGTGATTTAAGGAAAGCATACGCTAGCTCATACAACATCGACTGATGTTCCACATTTCTGTGGAAGATGCCGTGCCACCTCTTGTCGAGGAGCTCTTCGCGGAAGTTTTTCTCCTGTGCTTTCTTAATCCGGGCCTTCAGGAATTAGTATTCAAGATGGATAAGATTTTATGCATTTTGCTCACCCCTGATATTGAAGTCAATGCCGAGTGTTTCAGCAGCCTCCTCCGCTGCTTTGTACAGAAACGCCCCTTTGCCCACTTCTTCGTGTTTCCTGACCATTTTAAAAACACGGTCTTGTCCACTTACGACTATATGTGCTGTACCCAAAATAATCCTGTTGTGAAGACATTCAAGATTCAGTATTCCGCGACCACCTAGGCGGCGTGAGATGTGAAGTCGCGGAACAGAAGACTTAAGTTGCATGCTTTTGTTCATATGCAAAACCTTTCGCGTCCCGATATCAAGGGATCTGGGCTTGTGCTTCGTCCATGGAACCACTCCAAATGAATAGAGTACTACCGGGACGGTAAGCATGTTCGTTGCAGATACTTTGTACCTCGCCGACAGTCCGGAAGACCAAATCTGCCGGATGAGACGTTTGTATCTGCTTCGGAGAGTATCCTTTATAGATGTTACGTCCTGAATGCGGCTCTGGGGCACGCCCAGGTATGTATAGGTCTCTCCAGCGCTAAGGTGTCGTATAGCGCTTCTGTCGACGAGCTCAGGGTCTTCGGGGATGACATTAAGTTTTCCTTTGTTCAAATTAACCTTGGCGAATTTCTCTAATCCGAACTCCATTCCAACCTCCTGAGTGTACTCTTTGACAATTTTTATAGGTAAATGTAATTTCTCTTTATTTCTAGCATAGATCTTGAGATATTCTATGTAAAACACATGAGTGACCTTATGCTTTCGATCTCCATGGTTTGCCGCAGAGGTACCCTTCGGAATGGGGAAGTGCGAGAGATAGTGACAATAATGTGAGGCAAAAGAGGAGAGGGGTCATGGTGTCGCCCTGAAACACACCTCTCTAAAAGACGACACTGTTAGTAATCACACGATGTTTTCCAGATGAGATAGTAAATCTGGTTTTCGAAAGCAGCATTAATCTCTCTATGCACCTCACAATGTGTGGTTGAACCTTTAAACTTTCCAACAGACAGATGATAAGCCTATGGGAGGTTGAATCGAAAGCTTTCCGGTAATCAATCCAGGCCATCGATAGGAATCGCTGATAGGATGCTGCGTCTTTACAAAAACATCTATCGATGAGCAGGTTCTCCCGACATCCTGCTACGCCTTTCTTTGAGCCACGTTGTTCATACATCTCTCGCCGCACAGGTCCAATTGTCCGAACAATCCTATCATTTAGGATAGCTGTGAATATCTTATACCGTGTGTTCAGACAAGTTATTGGCCTGTAATTCTTAGGGTCAGCTAAGTCTTTGGCAGAAGCACTGTGCGCCCTTCCACCAACCACTCCGGAATAGGCTCTTCCGATTTTAGATATGAGGTGAAAATGCGCACCAGATTCTGGTGGGTTGAGGGAAACTTCTTCTACCAAAAGGTCTTGATACCATCTGGTCGCGGAGCCGAACAGTTTTCCATGCCTCTTAATACTTTTTTCACCTGAACGGTAGTGATAGGCGGGCATTCCTTCTCAGATGTTATGAGGGCAGTGCACAGATCACAGGTTTGGGCGGGTGGTCGACAGTAACTGGAGAATCTTAGAAGAGTCAACAATATGCTGCCTGATGATCAGTAGCTTTGACTTGTTGAGTGTGTAATGAAGCATCCGCAGTTCGCGCGTGAACTGTTGAACCTTGACAGTGAAATTCCTGCCAGATGTTACGTAGTCAATCGCACACTGAATGCGACAAGCGTACTGCCTTGCCCAGCCTATCTTTGTGCTCCGCTTACATAACCCCTTTTACGGAGTTGCGCAGTACAGTTTCAGAAGTTAATGCGAAAAGTGCGAGAGCTCTGGGTGTTTGTCGCACCACAGAGCATGCAGCCGCGCCATGTAACCTTTTCATTCAGGGGCCATACTGGTACCATAGCACTCCAGCAGGTCGTCTTGGCTCCCCCAACTATAGGGTAGTCGGCATTGTTGTCCGACCCATTGTCGGGAGCCCTGCGCGTTCGGTTGTTTTGAACCGCACTTACTACAACTATGTTTGGTGTTGTCATTGTTGTTCCCACGAGCACCTGGGGAAAAGTATTCATCCATCCTTGTAGAGCCCCGCTTGCAAGGATAAGGCTGTATACTCTGAGAGGTCGCCCGGTATCCCAGAGTCACCGTTTGAGACACCTCACCCACGTGCCATTCAGCTTTCGGCGCGGTTGTTACGCCTCCGCATAGGGATTATTCCTTCGGGACCATCCCTGGACAATTGTCCGCGACTGCTTATTAATTATTTTAACCATATTCAGCAGAAACCTTTGGTACAGGGACCCTCTATCCGCAACCCGAGGACGCGTCTGGTGGCTTTGTCATAGGCTCTTAGATTCGATTCTAAAGGAACTGAAGCCGAAATTAAAAAAGCATACATAACCTAACCTCTAAATCGCCTATTCTCGTTCTAATGATCAAAACCATATGGCATGACGAAACAAAATTTCTTAAGCGCAAATGGCCTAAAATGTAATCCAAAAGCATAATCTCTAGAAAATGTTTTCAATATATTTTCATACGAGATTCTTCTTTTGCGGTTGTCTTTCTTTTTCAATATTAAGTAAATAATAAAAATTATATTATGCATCTAGACTAGATATAATTTGATTAATTTGTATCACCTGTAATTTTATTTTACAGTATATAAAGATTTGATGTCAAGTCGAAACATCCCAGATAACAATATGCGTATTGTCCCACACGCCGCGCCATCACCCGAGCAGACATATGCGTCCTCAATTGCGACGCATATTGCTCGCACGTGTGAAGGTCGCACGCACGATGGTGATATGCGAGCTTCAAAATTCATACAGGATATAAAAATATATTTGTGTAAATATTATTATTAAATGACAATAGGAATAATTGCACATAAAAAAATTTATTTTCATAACCATTATTTCATACCCGTTGGGATGCAGTCGATTCAAATTTATGTATTCTATTTTTTAAGGTTTGTAATAATGAATGAATCTCACATAGTCACTTATTTTAGCGTATACAATATAACTTTAGTAATTTTTTATATGATATAATACTGGAAAAAAAGATCCTTTTAAAGGGCATAGCAGGATAAGCATGTATAAGCTGCCCCCGGCCGAGTCTGTTCGACATTTTCACCATGAGTTGGTACTAATATGAGGTTCAATTCCCCGGAATATTATATCTGAGAAATAATTTTTATGGGAGTTATGGGGGTTATGGGGGTTAGTAGAAAAATCAAAAAACATCTTTTTCTCGGAAACGGCTGGACCGATTTCGATGGGGGAAAAATATGTTATGGGTCTCAATGGAGGGATGGTTTGAAAAAAATATGGGACATTTTAGACAAAAAGAAAATGTGAAAAAAAAATTCAAAATCTTTTCGACTTTTTTTAAATGGGAAATTCTTGAGGCACAACCACCGTTTTTTGCCTAAAAATACCTTGAATTATGCGAAAAAATATGTGAAAGTTTGAGATCAATCGGGGTGGGTGCTCATTGTTAAAAAAATTTAAAATCTCCAGCGTAACACGTTAAATGCACGTCCGCTGATGTATAATGAGGCGTCTGCAAACTTACGCTGGCATTAGACTTGAAACACTTTGAAAATTCTCGAAAATCAGACAAAAATGGTCCCAAAAATTATAGTACCTTCTATTCATCCGGTATTCTCATCTGATGTTCTTTCATATTTCATTTATTTTGTCTCCTGAACTTGTTTATATGATATTCTCTTGCTTTTTCTAGCTCCTCAGACAGTTCCTCACTGAAAACGGTTTTGTTTTTGAAACTGTTCCGGATTCGTCACCTTTTTTTTATACCCTGATTTCGTGTTTGCGCGTATGGCCTTGACCGGCCCTGAAATATCCAGGTAGTTCTTGAGCCTCAACACGCCTGCCAATGAGCGCTTGACACGACATGAAGTGGCGTGAGGAGTTGCGGAGGCGACATTCGTTCTCTCTGCTCGCTCCGCTTGCTCTTTCAGTTACATATTTTGGGCATTGTCTTTTCGAGCTTGACATGCTGCGGACTTTTCTCACAAGATGTCATTGACAAAAATCCTCCGCTGAAGCTCACTACTAAATAACATCGCTTCTTCTTCATTCAAAATTCGTTTTCTATGCCCGGGAATTTTGCTCAACGATTTACAGCAACCAGCACACTTAGGATCCTTAAAATTTGTCAGTGACGCAGACATTTTTTATGATAGAAAGACTGCTCAATAGAATAACAAACGAGTCTACTACTAAGAGATACACTGCTTATACAAAAGAAAGAAGGTCGCGAGAACCAACCTGAAAGCCGACAAAAACAAAGGAAGATCGAAATAACAACTTCAGATGAGAAAACAAATGAATACGACAAGAGAACAAGTTCAGGTGACAAAACTAATGAAAGCACAAAAAACGTGCTCAACTTGAAACAATGACGAATCTCGAATCCAAGCCACTATTCCTCAAGGAAGACCTTTCCCTATACTGTGAAGAATTATTCAACAAACCGAAAAAAGAACAAAAGAAGATCGGGGTCGGGGGAACAAAATCAGATGAGAAAACAAATTACTTGAGTTTCTCAAATCTAAACAAGGAAAAAAAAGAAGAAGATCTGAGGAAGACCTTCAAATGATAAAACGAATGACTGAAGCTTCTCTAATCTCAACTACTATTCCTGTACCGAAACCTTACCCTGTACGATGAGGAATTGCTTTCTTAGCCGCGAGAACGCGAGGCATTTGACAAAACGAGCAAAAGTGAGAAAAGTCCGCAGCATATCAAGATCGAAAAGACAATGCCCAAAATATGTAACCGAAGGAGCAAGCGGAGCGAGCAGAGAGAACGAAGGTCGCCTCCGCAACTCCTCACGCCACTTCATGTCGTGGCAAGCGCTCATTGGCAGGCGAGTTGAGGCTCAAGAACTACCTGGCTATTTCAGGGCCGGCCAAGGTCATACGCGCAAACAGAAAATCAGGGTATAATAAGAAAGGTGACGAATCCGGAACAGTTTCAATACCAAAAGCTCGTTTAGTGAGGAACTGTCTGAGGAGCTAGAAAAAACAAGCGAATATCATATTAACAAGTTCAGGAGACAAAATAAATTAAATATGAAAGAATATCAGATGAGAATACCGGATGAATAGAAGGTACTATAATTTTTGGGACCATTTTTGTCTGATTTTTGATCATTTTCAAAGTGTTTCAAATCTAATGCCAGCGGAAGTTTGCAGACTCCTCATTATACATCAGCGGACGTGCATTTAACTTTAGTAGGCTTTTATATACTAAATTACATAAAAGTAATACAATTTCCTTTGAAAGCCCAGGGCACAGGGAAGATATAACATTTTTGTTTGAATGTCACTAGAACTTTGTGATTTTTATAAAAAAGGACAACTTTTGCATCTCTCGAAATCGGCAGGGGGTAGAAACGTTGTCTTTTATTATTGGAATCAAAAAGTTCGAATTACATTTCAACAAAAATTTGATATCTTCACGGTGCCCTGGTATATTGATTATTGACTTACGAACAAAACATTATTTTAAATTAAACTTTGGTTTGTATAAAAATTTTCAGACACGACAACTTAACATATTTTTTTGTAGTTATTATAACGCACTGCGAATAAAAAAATATCGTTAATTTAAACTTTTAAAATTCAGATTTACCTTAGGCTACTTTAATTAAGTCTGCCAGGAGTATTTTAAAACTACGACTTTAAACGTTCACAACGTTCGCTTAAACATATTTTACATTAACGTCCATAGTATACAAATGTGAAAAAGGTAGTTTGTGAAACAATGGCACAACTTGGAATGAATTGATTAGCGAAATCGAGACTTTGATTTTAATTGGTTATCAGAATATGCGGTCCTCTGATGTGATCCGAATTGCTTTGAGAATCCGTGGCTTCTGAAGTCGAATCGCTACTTTCTGAGATCAGTGTGGCAGTCGGACAGTTTCTATGGCCCAAAAAAGGATTCATGGCATCGTCTCGTTGTTCTGCATTAAACGGCGAGAATGGTCGAGTCGATATATGGGGCCAGTTGTTTTCCTGAAAAAGAAATCATGATTTATTATTTTGTGATTATTCTGCATGCAGGCCTCGGACCCGATCACACTATTTTGCTACTATTTGGAAACAATATTACACTAAATTAATAGCAAATCCATTAAAATATAGAAATAAAATTTAAAATCCTCCTGCAATTAGGAATATTATTATTTAATAAAAATAAACTATTTTCTTACAATTGTCTGCTAATGCCACTATTTCTTCACTTTTCATCAAAAAATATTTTTTGAACTCTTTTGCTAATTGGCTACAAATTGTCTGAATGTCTGATCAGGTGCCATCCAAAATGTTGAATTTTCAAGCCAAAAAAGATGAGCTTTTGACAAAACAGCTAAATTTTAAACCAAATATTTACATTTTCAACCAAAAAGATGAATTCTTAACAAAATACATCAATTTTTCACAAAACAGTTGAACTTTCAAGCGAAATATACGAATTCTCTACAAAAAAGTTGAATTTTCAACCTGAAGATACTATTTTTCACCAAAAAATTTAATAGTTGTTATTTAAACCAAAAGAGATTATAATCCTTAATAAAAACTAGTTGACTATAACCAACAAAGACAAATTTTCAACAAAATAATTGAATCCTCAACTAAAACAGATTAATTTTCAACAAAACAGTTGCATTTTCAACAAAAAAAATGTATTTTCTACTAAAAAAAGATAAATTTTTAACAAAATACATGTATTTTCTACCAAATAGTTAAATTTTAAACCAATAGGATTAATTTTCTATCAAAAAGATAATTTTTTATGAAAATAAATGGATTTTCAATCATATAGTTGAAACTTCACCCGAAAAAGATCAATTTTCAACGAAAACTCGAATAGTTATATTTTCAGTTGAAAAATTTGATTTTCAATAAGGAGAAAATGCATGTATTGCGTGCGGGAAGTGACCAATTCCAAAGCCGTGGTAAAAAGCAGTTATAAAAAGACTTTTTCTGGCTGCTGCGCTTGCGATCTTTGAGCAAGATTACTTTTTCTAGCTGCTGCGCTTGCGCAGTTCCAGCCAGATTACTTTTTCTTGCTGTTGCGCTTGCGCATTTCGATTCAGATTTACTTTCCAGGACTGCCGGAATAATAACCTCACTTCATTATGATTTGACGCTTGAGAGACTGATTGTGAGTAGTGAATAGTGATTGGAAAAACTCGAAGTGATAAGTTAACATAAATAACTGATAAATTACCATCAATTACCGATAAATTACCGAAAATTTTAGAAATTTGTGGATACCTGAAATTTCCGGTAATTTAACAATTTTCCATAAATTTCCGGAAATTTGGGAAATTTAGCAATTATCCATAAATTTCCGGAAATTTTGGAAATTTGAAAATTTTTTCCAAAAAGCTTTGGCTACCTGAAATTTCCGGTAATTTAGGAATTTTCCATAAATTACCGGAAATGTAGCAATTTTCCATAAATTTCTGGAAATTTTTGGAATCTTTGCAAAAAGCTTTGGATACCTGAAAATTCCAGTCATTTTGCAACTTTTCATAAATTTCCGTAAATTTTGGAAATTTTTCCATTTTTCCGGAAATTTTTGGATTTTTGCCAAAAACCTTTGGATACTTTGAATTTCTGGAAATTTTCGGTAATATACAAATTCACCGGAAATTTGTGGTAATTTTACCATAAATTTTCAAAAATTACCATACATTTTCAAAAAATGTATTCTCATTGATTCTCAAATCGAAAATTTCCTGCATTTGTTACAAAAAATATCGTGTGCAACAGGTGTTGAAAGTAGACAGTTGCAACTCTTGTGAAGGTTACAGTACTTGCCATCGGCTCATCTTCGGGTCGTTTCCGGCTTGTCTTCGGCTCGTTTACAGCTCGCCTTCGGCTCGCTTCCAACTCGCCTACGACTCGCCTACAACTCCCCTCCGACTCGCCTCTGGCTCGTACAGCAAACTTCACACTCGTGTGGAACTGCCTACTTTCCGCACTTGTAGCACAATATACTATTCTACAAGACTGTTGAATCTTGAAGCCAAAGAGATGATTTCTAAAAAAAAAACTTGCATCTTCTACCTAGAAATGCTAATTTTCAACAAAAAATGTAATAGTTGCTATTTAAACAAAACAAAAATTTTTTAAATTAAACACAGTTGAATATAACGAAAAAAGACGAATTTGTAACAAAATACTTGAATTTTCAACTAAAAAAGATTAATTTTCTACCATACCAATTTTTTTAAAAGACAGTTGAATTTTCAAGCCAAGCAAATCATTTTCAACAAAGTTTATTTTGTAGTTAAAAAGTAAATTTTCAAATGAAAAACAACGATTTTTCAACAAAATAGTTAAATTTTCAACTAAAGAGATGAACTTTCAACTAAGATGATGCATCTCCAAAAAAAATCCTGTGGCCGCCCTGTAATTATACTTTTTTTTTTTAACTTACTGAGGGGTCCATGAGCTGCGATTGGTATCTTCTTCGGGAGGCAAAGCTGGTGGAGAGGCAGGCTGTTTAGGAATATCAAGGGAGTCGTTCACCTGAACATCATAATCAGGATTAGCATTGTTAGTTAAACGTTCAATTAAAAAAATTAATTTCCAACAAATAGAAAAAAAAATAATTTTTACCAAAATCGTTAAATTTGCAACCAAAAAGATGACTTTCCAACTAAATAATGAATCTTCTACCCAAAAAATGAATTTTTAGCGAAGTTAATTTTTCAATTCGAAAAGACGAATATTTTCTACGAAACAAATGTAATCAAAACAAGGTTATGTTTGTACTTACTGTAACGTCCCGAATTTTAAAATTTTACATAACACCTACTTAGACGCAACCCACCTTACTTTGAGGAAAACCAAGAGACAATTTCCTCATACATATATTTAATCAAGGGCATAATTAACTCATCCTTATAAGAAATTCATCGACCTAAAGATAATTAATTTTAATAGAATAATTACACAAATAAACAATGTAACAGAATAGTTGCAAACACATATATCACATGTGTTTACAACTATTATTTAGAATTAAGAAACTGGTCATGAAAGAGCAAGAAAAGGGTAAAAGAATCAATCATCCATCAACAATTAATATATAAATCAAAACAGGCAATAACCTGAATCATCAGATAAATGATAGATGAGCAAGTACGTGCTGATCGTAAGTTTAGCGATTCGTACGTGCCGATCGTAACTTTGGCGAATTATACGTGCAGATCGTAACTTTAGCGATTCGTACGTGACTTTCGAAAAAGCCTTTTCCTATATAAACCCCAGACTCACCCCTGGTTGTTGTCTTTATCGTTTGAACAGTTGTACCGTCCACATCAATTTACGAACCGCCTTGACTAAGTCGCGTGCTTTTACCTCACCGTGAAATATTCCTAAACGAAGAACCGCCTTGATTAAGTCGCGTGCTTTTACATCACCGCGAAATAGTAACGTGGAATTTAACTTTGAAAATAAAGTTCCTTCGGCTTTCGGTCGTCGTACCGATTGACTTCGGAGTTTTTTTGAAGATCAATTAAAAACACACAGTAGAATTCCGTCGATATTCTACGACGTATTGGGGATACAATCGACAAACAAATCTTCTCTTGCCCTTTCGGACCGGAAGGTAGCGTAATTTTTTACTTATTAATTGTACTATTACTTCTTTCTACTCTCATATTATAATAAATAATTGTCATCTAAATTACTGTTGTTCTGAATTAACGCAATCCCCCTGGATTGATAAAGTGGAAACGAACCCCACAATAAAATATATAGTCAGGCTTTACCAACCTGACTTAATGAGACCTTGTAACCTCCCTTACCTACTCCATTACCAACCTACCCTCGACTTTGCTCGGGACGTGACAGCTGATTTGGTGGCAGCGGTGGGATTACCACTTTTCGTTTAAATACGTTGCACGGTCACCTTCGGGGCAAGGCAAAGTTCGAAGTGCATGACAGGCGTTAGTATACTTCGCGTGCTCGCAAGCTCTGCCATCGTTAATAATCCTACGAAATATCCTGAATTAACCTTGTATGTACTCCTTGTAGCAGGATTGTACATGTGAAGGGTTTAAATCAACGTCATCAAAATCATCATTCAACAATCGCGCTTCCGCGAATTAACAACCTTTTAAAATACAAATTCTGTTTTGGAATTTCACAATTTAAATTCGAAATTGCATAAATAAACCACTACGGAGTGGAATTTTCATCTAAAAGATGATTGAAGAATAAAAATTTAATTAATTCAAAATCTTCACCTTTTTCAATATATTAATTGCTCAACTAATTCAAAAAGGCAATTGAGGCCATTCGAAGCAATTATGAATATTTAGCGTTCTTAACTAAACGCGAGTCAGATCATACAATGTTGTATTAATGACCGTTATTTTATCTCTTCCGTAACCATTCGAACTATAGCTACAGAGCCTTTCATAATACAAGAACTCTTGTGCTCACTACTCGTCATAGTTTAATGATCTAGCCTTTACTACCTTTTTCCACTTAACAACGCCGGCAACTGCTTGCATTTGCAGTCAAACAGTTCGCTTGCATTATAACGAATGCTACCTTTTCTGAGAAGCACAACTATCATTTCAGCTGAGTTTTCACTTTATACAAATAACGCGCTTATAATAGAGTCATTTTCATCAGATATTTGAATTTCAACATTTGTTAAAAATTAATATCAGACAATCATCCAAGATTAACAAATAAGTAAAAATTTCAAATGCATTAAAATTACCATTGCTCGAAATTGACTTTTTACATTCTATTCGGAATATTCGGTTAATTCAGGTGGATAAATCACCATTCCTTACAGAGATCAATCACTTTAAAAATTTGTTAACTCACATTCTTTTCTCGAACAAATACAACATAAGCTATACGTAGCCCTAAAGAAAATTCAGACGATTTAATGAATTTAAATCATCACATCACCGTTTTACAAACTAGAAGCTAACATCGGATAATCGTTTTGTGTTATCTAACAAAAGATTTGATATTTACGCAGTCTCACTTTGGACTTATGTTATCAAATCAATGCAATAGAGTACATCCTCGTTAATTTCTTCACTGACATGGATACGTGAAAGTGATTTCGTTTTTCATTGCTAAATTTTTGAGGATTAAAAGAAAAATTCGAACCTTATCTTTAATTTTCAAAAATTAAAAATTAATCCTTTAATTGTTGCAGTTTTGATAATTCCGAAGTCAGCAGCATTATAATTCTAAAGGATAATCACGGAGCTTTTATTCCATTGCACTCGACAAATACAATTCTCAACTCGTCTTGTGAAACAATAACCGTTTTCGAGTATCGCTATCGGTTTTTTCATCCAAGAATTAAACAACTTAAATAGTTTAAAGATTCACTTTTGAGTTCCTTTACGGATTCATCACCTTTAGATAAATCGAGCTCTGGTCATAGAGTTAATTCAAATAAAACATTTCAAAGTTTTAACTATACATAAATTTTGAATTTTAGATAATGTATTAATATAAATAGATCGGTTCAAAGTCACTTATTCAAATTCTTCTCATTACTCTTAGAGACAACGGTCGAGTCCAAAAATTCTCTTAATTAATGTAAACTATTGTAACTTGCCTTTTGAGATCTGTAGTTTTTACACCACGGTTTCAGGTGGTTTTTAAATTGCAATAATTTGTACTGTTAAAGTATTGAGTGTTGAAAAGGGATTCAAAATCTAAAAAACTTTAAAATTTACAAATTAATTAATTTATGCCCTTTTGTTACTGTTTTTACTTGAATCGACATACGGTTTCGAAGTAGAATAAGAGTTCGCAATTTTATCTGTGGTTTAATCTCGAACAACAATTTAATTCAAAGAGATAAATTGCCATCCTTCGTCGAAATAAACAATTTCAAGGTTTTAATTACTCGAAAACGCTACTATACAAAAATTGACATCATCCAAGTCAAAGTTTTGAATAAAAATGGTTGAATTTCACATTATAACAATAGAACTTCCGTGTGAAAAATCGAAAATAGTCGGAAAATCATTTTTGTCCCAACTAAGTCTAGCCAAACTCGAATTTCTCGGTAACTAACCAAATTCACTCTCAGTTTTAAACGAAAACTTCCCAAAATGCCTAATGATGAATCAAACGAAACCCAGTTTGCTGGTGATATTAATCGCACTCTCAGCGAAGCAATCATGACGTCTTTGGCAGAATGTTTCGCAGTACAACAAGGGGTTGTAAATATCCCTAGCTATGATGGCAAAAATATGCCATTCCGAGCAGTTTGCTGAAAGCAGTTTTAGCCCGTTTAAAAGGGGCGGCCCGAGATAGTATCCATAGGAAAACTTTTGAAACCATTAACAACCTAGTCAAACACTTAAAACAACGCTTCGCCCCTCGCAAAACCTATTCATGGTATTTACATGAAATTCCGACTATTCGAATGAATCGAGAAGAAAGCGCCAGCGAATTTTTCGATCGAGTAGTGCTTTTAAAATCAGGAGCTCAAGCTGCGCTTGCAGATAAATATGCAAATGTTGCACAACTTTTAGTTCCACACAATCACTGT
The DNA here is from genome assembly GCA_932195095.1 of Andricus curvator. Classification (NCBI taxonomy): domain Eukaryota; kingdom Metazoa; phylum Arthropoda; class Insecta; order Hymenoptera; family Cynipidae; genus Andricus; species Andricus curvator. The sequence goes on along the minus strand of CAKNYM010051860.1, from coordinate 6,703 downwards.
GCCCTCGAAGCATTTAAACGCGCCTTGCCTGACAGTATATCCGGTTTGGTGAAAGCAGGAAGCCCCCAAACTCTAGACAATGCCCTGAAAGTCGCTCTCGAATACGAAGCAAGACAGCAATTGAACCCTCAATACCCTACAAACTTTTATCGCGAAAATAGATATTCTCAACCCAGCTATTCGGAATCACGTGACCGTAGTCCTAGCCCCTATGTCCGTTTCATGACAACTTCCGATACACATAAAAACCCGTATCACAGACGTTCTCATTCACCCGAGTTTTCAGATGTCATAAATGAAAGCAATCCTCATTTTTCAAATATTCACTTTTCGTATAATCATATACCAATACACGAGTATCCGTACACACACAATCCCTACCCCCATTTTCCGACGGCTCCGTTACAAAGAAACTAGAAGAAACTAGAAGCGTCATACAAGAGTAAAAATCATGAAGAAATCCGCACAGATATCGGTCTAAAGTTTAATTTAGAATCCCCAGCCGTGATATTTTCATCCCCTGATTTCTATAACAAAAAAGCATCATTTTTAGTTGACACGGGAGCCGATATTAATGTAATAAAGCTAGACTCTTTAAACGAAGAATTACTAGTAAAGGAGACCGAGTCTATGGAAGTAACGGGAATAACACAAAACCTAATCTCTACCTTAGGTACAATAAAATTGAACCTAAGAGATTCTGAAGTAAACTTTCACGTAGTCTCGTCAGATTTTCCTTTGAATACCCATGGAATTCTAGGACGAGAATACCTTCGGCAAGAAAAGGTCGATAAAGAGTCAAAAGTCGCGCAAGATCAGATAATTGATTATAAAAGAACGGGATCAAAAAAATGTAAAATAAAAGCCATGGAGGAATTTGAACTAGATAGTGAAAAGGAATTCGATCAAAGAATGAACTCATTTATAAATCAGGCTGAAAACGAACTAAATGAACTCGAAATTCCAGAAGATGGAAACGAGGAAACTAGTGAGAAAAATGGATATGCAAATACTCCAGATCAAGTAGAATCTCCCTCAAGCATTGTAAAAATTCCTTCAACCCCCGAGTTTCTAATAAAACAAAAGAGTGACGAATCACCACAAGCCATATTAACTCCATTGCAACAATCAATTGCAAAAATAGCTAAATTAGGAACCCTAAAAACGGTTATAAAGTACAAACCTCGACATACACCTCCGATGCAAGCAGAGTGCGAGCTAGGTACCAGACGTAGCTGTTTTGACAAGTTGCGAGGGGAGAATTTAAGGATAGGCATACGGAACCTCGACAAAAGACGATCCCAAAACACTTATAACGAAAAGCCTAGAAACATTATACCATCAACATTCTTACCAACCTATTAATACATAATTCTTTTGTACAGATGGAACAAAACCAACATTTGTCCAGGGAAATTCTTCATTGGTAAAAAAATGTATCAACTCTCTCTACGTCTATACCTCTACACACGCATATATATATATATATATATATATATATATATATATATAATTTATCTAAATTAAGAAATCCCATTGAATCGAGCTTATTGAATCAAACAGACGTATCAAGCTGGAACTTTTGAGTTCAAAGAAATTAATTTACTTGAATGTTTGAAAATTTTATTTAAGGAGTTAGATTCTTTAAATGAGACATGTGTCTGGTTTAAATAAGGGATCATTACTTTAGAGAAATAAATTCCTGAAACTGAATAATGGGACTCAAAGAGCACTGTTGAAGGATGGTATTAACTTCAAAACACCAATGCATATTAAAAATAATATCACAAACATATGAAATCGCTACTAGGAGCGTGGTTGTTGAATTCCATATACATTCATAGTGATCGCTCAGAGTATTTCATTTCACACTTTAATAATGAAAAGCAATTGAATCAAAGAATTCGAGATTATTATTTCAATTCCGAATATTTGATAAGATTTAAAGAAATGAAAGCATTCTGAGTTCACAAGCACAGTGCTATACCGATCTGTATATTATATAGTTAATATACAATGCACAAGCTTTTTTCTATATTTTAATGTATATTAAATTTCAAATACCGTTTATGCAAATGACTTCATATGCATTTGTATTAAATTTCACACAGATTTTTTAACAGTGAACGCATTGACTTGGTCCATATTGTTTTGTATGTGGAACAAAAAAATTAATTATAGGGATTTTGAAGTTAAGCACGAAAACGCACAGTAAAATTCAATCCAAATTGGTACTAACAAGTACACCAGCTCATGTTTTTTTAATTTTCCTCAAAGCAAAGCACACTTCTCTAGCAGTAATTGAAGCAGAGAGATTATAATCTTTAAACATCGAAATAATCACTTTAGCCTTTATACTATCATTCCATTAGTAACTTTGTATACACGAGAGCACACGTGAATAGAAGTAAAAGTGGTAAACGAAAATAAAACTTTGATTCTGAATTAAAGTATCATATAACAAGTTAATACAGCGACGACAAATACTTTTAGCTAGACCTTGAAATATTCAAAAATATATGTGATCAAGTAAAATTAATGAATTTTCCCAATGAGTTATCCCGATTTTCCTAACTCCTATACATTCGGTCAGTGCCAAGATCCTCAGGAAGCAAGAAAATGCAATCATTCGAAAAAGCTGTTCAAATGAAGAGTGGTCTACACTACAGATGTCGCACCCTTGTTTTGATATACAACAAAACTGTGAAGACAACACCTTCTACGCTTTCATCGAGGACGACGAACAATTTTAAGAAGGGAGGACGGAAAATAAAATTCGAAAGTTTTTCCAGTCATGATACCTTTTTAGACGCGAAAAGGCAATACACTGGAAAGAATATGACGTCAACATGACATCATGCTACATCATCCTGGTAATTAAACTCCTTGAGGCTGTTTCCACCAGAAGAAGAAACTCCAATTCAATGTAAAGGAAAGCTATACATTTAACTTTGTATGATGAAGTCACGATTTCATTATGGCCGCTTCTCACATGAAATATAATCCTTTCATAATAAGACTCCACCTGCATAGCGAAAGGAACGCCTGTAATTAACACAAAATGGCGAATAAGAAGCAGATAAGACGAGCTGCACCACAAATGTAGCCATGACGTCATCATTCATTATGGCTGTGCCATGTTATCATCCATGATTCAACACAAGAAAACAATCAATAAACCATTCTGAAGGTACATTTAAATGGAAATAGAAGAAGATCTGTAGATTCAACTCTGTACAGATCAACTGACTCCCTTACCCAGATATCCTAACATTCTCAAATTCTACCTTCACAAATTATCATCAATCACAAATTCCATGCAATATGGATAAAGGTTTCACCAACATTTCAGAAGCTTTAAAGGCAAATTGTTGTTGTTAAAGAACCACATAACAAGCTATAAAATTACTATATATATATATATATATATATATATATATATATATATATATATACATATATACCCAGATAGCAATGTGAAACGCATATGCGACTCACAGTACACGCACGCATGCGGATTAATCCGCACGCGTGCGTTCACCACGGATGACAGATGCGTCCTCATATGAGACGCATATCGCTCGCACGGGTGATGGTCGCACGCGTGCGTGTGAAATGCGATCATCGTGCGACTGTACCCTGAATCCTAAAATACTATTTATATATTTAAATATACACTGTTCAAGTTATTATAAGTTATTTAAAATGTTATATTTCTATAACACTGATAGTAAGCACGATATATTATAATGGCACGATAATATAAGAAAAAATATGGTTATGTTTGTATACTGATACCTACTCTGCAATTGATATGAAAGCTGCTGTATGCTACACTCGATCGTATCCAATAAGCATAAACACCTAAAAACACTTCACTTTAAAATTATATCCGAAAACAATAACGAGTCAAACGCGGAAAACTGTAAACAAAGCGGTAAACGCGGGATGATGGCGGGAGATTGCGGAAGAGAGAGCGGGGAGACTACGTGGGCGCGCGACGGCCATCATCATTTCAAAGATATCGTTTTCAAAAACTGAGCGCGCTTTTTAAACTTCTTATATCAACTTGAAAGTATTAACATCATTATAAAATTCATTAGAAAATTAAAGATGTATTAAAGTATTCAAAAAATAAGTACTCAAAATTAGGAAAATTCGATTAAACATTAAAGTTGGGTTTCTGCAAATACTTCAACAAATTTCTAAACAGTAATTCTAAATTTTATGCAATTAAAATTACAAATTGCAGTTATAAAAAATAAAAAGTATTTCATGCGCTATTTGAAATTAAAATTCAAAATTATAATTTTACCCTGAAAGGGAAATGGCTTAATAGTATACTTATACCAACAATGTCATTTAAAAAAAAACTCATTTAAAATTCAAATTAGGAATTTTCAAAATATTATTTAAATACAAAATAAACATTTTTGATTAATTGGAACTGTTTAGATAGCCCAATAAAGTTTAAAATAAAGGTTTTAAATAAATAAAATACGTCGAAGATATTAAAATAGTACAATTATGCGTTTTAGGCAGCCTTTTTTCATGGAGCAAACTTTCAGAGTTCAAAATATTTTTTCTAACCACATAACTCCGATTGACTTCGTCGTTTTTTGCCTCGAAATTTTGTTTTTTGTCGAAGTTAATTTTCCAGCTATGAAAGGGCGGACTAGGCTGTAATACGCAGTCATACGTGAAGTACGTCGTGATGACAATATGAGACGCATTATGCACGCACTCTACCTACCCATCACAGCATTGCGACAGGTGATGGCGGCATGCGTGCGTTATGACTCGCACAGCGTGCCTCGCACGCATGCGAGTACTGTGCGTCGCACGATTGTTATCTGGGTATATATATATAT
>CAKNYM010051859.1:235800-249456 GCA_932195095.1 Andricus curvator | reverse complement strand
CGGAAATTCCTCATTTCAAAGTCTAAATTATAATTCCTAACGGAAATCCCCTGTTCCAAAGTGAAAATTGTAAATAGTGAAGGAAATTATAACTTTTACAGAATTTTCCTGTTCCAGAGTCTAAATTATAATTCCTTACGGAAATTTCCTGTTCCAAAGTGAAAATTGTAATTATTCAAGGAAATCCCTTCTTCCAAAGTGAAAATTGTAATTATTGAAGGAAATTCCCTGTTCGAAAGTGAAAACTATCATTCTTTATGGAAATTCTCCATTTCAAAGTACAAATTATAACTTTTACGGAAACTTCCTGTCCCAAAGTCTAAATTATAATTCCTAACGGAAAGCTCTTGTTCCAAAGTGAAAATTGTAATTATTTAAGGAAATTCCCTGTTCGAATGTGAAAACTATGATTCTTTACGGAAATTCTTCATTTTAAAGTCTAAATTGAAACTTTTCACGGAAATTTCCTGTTCCAGAGTCTAAATCATAATTATTAACGGAAATCCCCTGTTCCACAGTGAAAATTGTAATTATTTAAGGAAATTCTCTGTTCGAAATCTGTAGGTAGGCGTTTTTCATTATTTAGGATAAATGGCTCTAAGCATATTTAAAGAGTCTTTTGTTGATTTGATAACTGTTTTTTTCTTGTTCATTCATCTTCAAAAACTGGAATGAAACTTGGAAGGGATAGGGAAATTCTAAGTAAAAAAAATTCATTAATAACATTATTGTTATTGTATTGTAATGGTAATAGGACGTTACACCTCCTACCATAAGTTTGAACATTGGACCGAAATCAGGGTGGCGACTTAACCGGGAAACAGGGAATTTCATTGACCGGGGAAAAACCGGGAAATGACCGGGAATTTAATTAAAAACCGAAAATTTACTTCTGATCGTAGCAAAATTGAAGTTTTCATTATTTTAATAATTTTGGTCAACTTAGAAAAGTGATTTATACTTTTTCTACGTTTGCAGGGCATATGAGTGCCCACTTAGAACAGGGGATTTTTTACGTGGAACGGGAATTTTTGTAAAGAATCCTAATTCGAATTTAGAAGAAAGGAATTTTGAAAAATCCCTCTTCCAAGTCAGAATTCGTCACAGATTGAAAGTTCCCTCTTCTAAATTTCAGATAAAGAAAGTACTTCTAGCAGTTTTTAGAGTAGAAGTAGTATTTCAAAGAAGAAATATTTCTGAATTATAATAGAAATTTTTTTTACATTGTTCGTTGGGAATTCAACTTTCTTTAGTTAAAAATTCAATTACTTGGTTAGGAGTTCAACTAGTTTGTTAGAAATTAATTTTTTTGGTTGAGATTCATGATTTTAATTTAAAATTTATCTCTGGTTGAAAATGTAACTACTTTCTTGAAAATCAATTTATCTTTTTTTGGTGAAAATTCAACTATTTGGTTGAAAATAGATATTTTGGATTTAAAAATTAAACTATTTGTTTGAAAAGTTATGTAATTTATCGAAAATTCGTCTTTTTTGTAGAAAATTAATCTTTATGGTTGAAAATTAATCTTTTTGGCATTATATTCTACTATTCCAGTTGAAGATTCATCATTTCAGTTTAAAATTCATCACTTTGGCTGAAAATTAATTTCTTTGGCTGAAAATTTAACTGTTCCATTTTTAGTTTGAAATTGATCTTTTCTAGTTCAAAATTCAACAATTTGGATGAAAATTTGTCTTTTTCGATTGAAAATTCAACTATTTCATTGAAAATTCACGTATTTCGTTAAAACTTGTTTTGCTTTTTTTGGTGAAAAATTATCTTTTTCTTTGAAAGTCAATCTTATTGTTTCAAAATTCTTCTTTTCGGTAAAAAATTCAAGTATTTCAGTTCAATATTTATCATTTTAGTTGAAAATTCATCTTCTAGGTTGCAAATAAAATTTTTGGTTCAAAGTTAAACTCTTTTGTTATAAAGTAATTTTTTTTTTCGTTGAAGATTCATCATTACAGTTAACAATTCATCTTTCTGGTTTAAAATTCAACTATTCCAGTTGAATATTTACAATTTTATTTGAAGATTCATCACTTTGAAAATGTAACTATTTTTTTTAAAGTTAGTTTTTTTTTGTTGAAAGTAATTTTTTAAAATGAAAATTTATCTTATTCCATTTGAAAATTTCAAAGTTTTAATTGAAAATTCATCTGTTTGGTTAAACGTTCATCTTCTTCAACTTTTAATTCAATTATTCAAGTTTCGGTTGATGAATTTATCTTTTTTAGTGAAAATTAATTTTTTTGTTTCAAAATTAAACTATTTTAGTTGAAGATTCATTTTTTAGTTGAAAATTCTTATGTTTGCTTTAAAATTAATTTTTTTATCTAAAAATGTTACTATTTCATTTTCGGTTGACATTTTTTTTATTTTTGTTCAATATTCAACTAGTTGGTTGAAAATTTGTCTTCTTTAATTAAAAATTCAACTATCTCGTTAAAAATTCGTGCATTTTCTTGAAAAATTGTATTTTTTGGCCGCCAATTAATATTTTTATTTAATATCTTTTTGGTTTGAAATTGAACTATTCCAGTAGAAGATTCATCATTTTAGTTGAAAATTCATCAGTCAGGTTGAATATTGAACTATTTTGTTGAAAATTCGTTTTTTGTTTGTTGAAAATTAATTTTTTCAACTGAAAGTTTAACTATTCTATTTCTTGTAAAATATTGATATTTCTTAGTGGAAAATTCAACAAAGAAGATTAATTTCTACCAAAAAAGACGAATTTTCAACTAAAAAAGATCATTTTCAAAAAAAAATTGAATAATGATATTTTTAGTAAAAAAATGAATGATCAACCAAAGAGATGAATTTTTAACTGATATTATGAAATATTCAACTGGAATAATAGTTACATTTTTAGTTAAAAAAAATTCTTTTTCATCTAAAGAAAAAATAAGTTTTCAATCAAATAGCTCATTTTTCAACCAAAGAAATGAATTTTTAATCAAAATGATAAATGTTCAAGCCAAAAAATTATTTTTCAACGAAAATGATAAATATTTAACTGAAATACTTTAATTTTTAAACAAGAAGATTAACTTTCAAAGGAAATGATATTTTTCTACCAAAAAATCGACTTTTTAACAAATCTCGTGGATTTTCAACGAAATAGTTGAATTTTCAATTTAAAAAGACAAATTTTCATACAAATGTTTGAATTTTGAACTAGGAAAAATCAATTTTTATTAAAAAATGGAACAGTTCAATTTTCAGTTGAAGAAATTAATTTTCAACCAAACTAATGAATTTTCAACTAAATTGATGAATCATCAACTGAAATAGTTGAATTTTTTAACAAAAAGATGAACTTTCAACCACGAAGATTAATTTATACAAAAAAAGACGAATTTTCCACAAAGCACATACATTTTCGAACAAATAGTTGAATTTTCATTCAAAAAAGATAAATTTTCAACCAAAAAAACAATAGTTAAATTTTTCGCTTAAAAATATAATTCTTCACAAAAAAACGGATTTTCAGCGAAATAGTTCAATTTTCTACTCGAATAGTTAAATTTTTTGTTTATAAAATCGATTTTTAACAAAGTAGTTACATTTTTAAACAGAGATGAATTTTCAAACTAAGAAAGAAAGTAATTTCTTTATCTAAAATTTGGAAGAGGGAACTATCAAATTGTGACGAATTCTGACCGAATTATAATTCTTTTAAAAAACTCCCGTTCCATGTCAAAAATTCCCTGTTCCAAGTGAAATTATATTTCTTTACCAAAACTCTGTCCTAAGATGAAAACGATAATTATTTTCTAAAATTCCCTGTTCTAAGTTAGGATAAATCAGTAAGCGCATAAAACGTGATAAATCCATTTTTTTTAATTGAGCAAGTGATTGCTTCTGTATGTTTGGAATATCATCAGTTCGATAATCAAACTTGAGTCAGCAAAACAAATCTCACAAAGACAAAAAATGCAAAAGGGGTTTCTTATAATGGAAAAAAGAAAATTTTAAATTTACAAAAAAAATTATTTAAATGATGAAAACTCGAATTTTACTGCGATCAGAAGTAAATTCTTGATTTTTCCAGCTCTTTCCCGGTCGAAGCGCCACCCTGATTTGAATCTCTTGTTCCTTCTTCTTCAAGAACTTGAATGAAACTTAGGAGACATTAGGAAATTCCATGCGAACATCATGAACTTTTAAAAATTAAATTCATTCAGAAAAAAGATCTCCTTTCGCTCTGTTGGGATCCAAGCGCCAGATCAACTGATTGCCGGTCAGGTGCTCTACCACTAAGCTACTAGAGAGATCGGAAGAAGAATCTTTTTTCTGAAACGCGCTTTCTTTTGCAAAATGTTATGTTTTAATACGAGTTAATTTTACTAGGAATCTCTATTATCATCGGAGATGGTAACGATTATAATACGATTGTATTAGAGGAGATAACTTTGATCAATATTGTAGATTTCCATTTTCACGGTTTGTGAAAAGATCTCTCTTCTGATTGATCGTTACCATCTCCGATGATAATACAGATTCCTAGTAAAATTAACTTATATTAAAACATAACATCTTGCAAAAGAAAGCGTGTTTCAGAAAAAGGATTCTTCTTCCGATCTCTCTAGTAGCTTAGTGATAGAGCACCTGACCGGTCATCAGTTGACCTGGCGTTCGAATTCCAGCGGAGCGAAAGGAGAAGATCTTTTTTCTGAATAAATTTAATTTTAAAAATTGTTAATTCATAGCTCCATCTAGTCTGAAAAGACGTTCAAGATTTTTATTACAGGAGATAACATGGATCGATATCATAGATTTCTATTTTCATGGTGTGTGAAAAGATTTGTCTTCTGATTGATCGTTATCATCTTCGATGATAATAAAGATTCCTAGTGAAGTTAACTTGTATTAAAACATGAAATCTTGCAAAAGAAAGCATGTTTCAGAAAAAGGATTCTTCTTCCGATCTCTCCAGTAGCTTAGTGGTAGAGCACCTGACCGGCAATCAGTTGACCTGGCGTTCGAATCCCAGCGGAGCGAAAGGAGAAGATCTTTTTTCTGAATAAATTTAATTTTAAAAATGGTTAATTCATAGCTCCATCTAGTCTGAAAAGACGTTAAAGATTCTCTGTATTAGAGGAGATAACATGGATCGATATCATAGATTTCCATTTTCACGGTGTGTGAAAAGATTTCTCTTCTGATTGATCGTTACCATCTCCGATGATAATACAGATTCCTAGTGAAATTAACTTGTATTAACAATTAAAATCTTGCAAAAGACAGCGTGTTTCAGAAAAAAGATTCTTCTTCCGATCTCTCTAGTAGCTTATTGGTAGAGCACCTGACCGTCAATCAGTTGACCTGGCGTTCGAATCCCAGTGGAGCGAAAGGAGATGATGTTTTTTCTGAATAAATTTAATTTTAAAAATTGTAAATTTATAGCTCCATCTAGTTTTAGTTAGACAAAATGGCCTGTAAAGTGATGCAGACACTAAAGGCTACAAATGGTCTGACATGTAGGAAACGGCCAATGCCAGAGTGCAAAGTTATGTACCGATCAGCAAAGCCGCAGTCGACCACAATGCATCCAGTTTCAACCCTAATGTGGTACAGTCATTAGTTATTATTCGAACTGACTGCCAGGGCGATTAGACCCGGTTTCGTTAGCGAAACACTATCTATTCTATTCCCTCGACTGTATTTTATGATCCTTTATGTCAGGGGAAAAAATGATAACAAGGCTCCTGGCGTTTTTACTCATTTTTATGGAGAGTGAAGAGTGAAGCAGACGAGACAAGACCCCTGCGTATAAGCAGGGATTAATTAAAAAAAGAGGAAAAAGGGATAGGGATGTAAAATGTCCGGACCTTCATGCTTCGAACAACTTTCAGAGAGAATAAATTAAAAGCGAATTGCGAAATTCCTTGATCTCCTGCAAAAAAGGGTTTCGCAGCCTATTAGACGAAAAGAAATTTTTTAAACCTCCCTCTACCATAATTTCTCTCCCCTACTTCCGCTCACCTTCCCTACTTCCCCTCACCTTCCCTACTTCCCCTCTCCTTCCCTACTTCCCCTCTCCATCCATAATTCCACTCCCCACACTTCAACCTTCGCTTTCCTTCCCTTCCCTAACTTCTTCCTTATCTACTCCTCCCCCTCGTTACTTCCCTCACATTTGTGGTAGTACGCTCAACTTAGTTCCCCTATTTACCCTTCACTTATTTTCTACCACTTCTGTTACTAACTCTACCCTTATTTACCTTCACGTCCACCACTTCCCATCCCTTCATTTCCTCTTGCTTCCCCTAGACTCCTTCACTAATTTTCCCTATTTACCTCCCTTAATTTATGTTTACTACCTATACTTCCCCTCCCTTAATTCCCCCTACTTTATCTCTCCTTCTCTACTTCGCCTCTCCTTCCCCACTTACGCTCTCCGCTCACCACTCTTCAACCTTCGCTTTCCTTCCCTTCCCTAACTTCTTTCTTATCTACTTCTCCGAATCCTCACTTCTCCCACATTTGCGCTAGTTTCGCTCTCCTCACCTCCCCTATTTAACTTTCCCTCATTTTCCAAAACTTCTGCTACTTCCTCTACCCTCATTTCCCTTCACGTCCACTACTTCCGATCCCTTCATTTCTTCTTACTTCCCCTACACTTATTTTCCCTACTTACCTCCCTTAATTTCAATTTATTACCTATACTTCCCCTCCCTTCATTCTCCATACTTTCTCATTCCTTCTCTACTGCCCCTCTACTTCCCTACTTCCACACTCCACTCCCCACACTTCAACCTTCGCTTTCCTACCCTTCCCCAAATTCTTCCTTATCCACTTCTCCCAATCCTTATTTCTCCCACATTTGCGCTAGTACCGCTCTCCTCACTTCCCCTATTTACCTTTCCCTCATTTTCCAAAACTTCTGCTACTTCCTCTACCCTCATTTCCCTTCACGTTCACTACTTCCCATCCCTTCATTTTCTCTTATTTCCCCTACACCCCTCCACTCATTTCCCCTACTTACCTCCCTTAATTTTAACTCACTTATTTTAATTAATTTTTTCGGAAAAAGATCTCCTTTCGCTCCGCTGGGAGTCGAACCACAGAAGTTATGATTTCCGATCAGGTGCTTTCCCATTAAGCTACTAGAGAGATCGAGAGAAGGAACTATTTTCAGAAATACACGCATTATTATGCTAGATGGTACAAATCAAATTTATCAAGGAATCTGTATTATCATTAGAGAACAACATAAATTTTAACGTCTTTTTCAGACTAGATGGAGCTATGAATTAAAAATTATTTTAAATAATTTTTTCTGAAAAAGATCTGCTCCTTTCGCTCCGCTGGGACTTGAACAACACAAGTTCTGATTTCCGATCAGGTGCTTTCCCATTAAGCTACTAGAGAGATAGAGCTTCTTCTCCTTTCGCTTCGCTGGGAGTCCAACCACAGAACTTCTGATTTCCGGTCAGGTGCTTTCCCATTAAGCTACTAGAGAGATCGAGAAAAGAAACCTTTTTCAGAAATACACACATTATTATGCAAGATGGTACAAATCAAATTTTTCTCCTCCCCTCATTTCCCCTACTTTTCATCACCTTGTGGGTTGTGAAATGTGAGCTGTAAGTTAGGACTTCCCCTCACTTTCCAGCCCTCATTTCGTAGCCCGGGGCTACGAAACCATGAAAATAAAATTTGTCATAAAAGATTTGAACCTTCATGCTTCGAATAACCTTCAGAGAGAATTAATTAAAAGCGAATTGCAGAATTCCTCGATATCCTCTGGATACTTCTGTATTTTAGGGGTAACTCTAGGTTTAAGAGGTAATTTGACTCAGTGCGATATGCCAGGAGAAATCCGGTGAGGGCTGTTTTCATGATTCAGAAGAATGGGGGTGCGAGAAGGAAATGACGAAATTTTGTGAGTGATGAGGATCTTTGGCGATTGATAGATATTTTCACGATGTCTCGTAAAATCAGGAGTAAGGGTAATGAGGAATTACCCACTCATTAACTTTTTTCTTTCAATAAAATTTCTTTTTAATAAAAGGAAAAGTTTTTTTCGGATTTAGGAATGAATCGAATCTTACACTGCAAATTGTTCAGTATATTTTTTGTAATATATTTATTTTTTCATTTGTTTTAAATTAAATTTATTCAGAAAAAAGATCTTCTCCTTTCGCTCCGCTGGGATTCGAACGCCAGGTCAACTGATTGCCGGTCGGGCGCTCTAACCACTAAGCTACTAGAGATATCGGAAAAAGAATCCTTTTTCTGAAACACGCTTTATTCCTTTATTCTTTATCTCCTCTAATACAGAAAATCTTTAACGTATTCTCAGACTTGATGGAGCTATAAATTAATATTTTTAAATTTGAATTTATTCAGAAAAAAGATCTTCTCCTTTCAAAAATTGAGTTGTATTAAAACATAACCTTTTGCAAAATAAAGCGTGTTTCAGAAAAAGGATTTTTCTTTCGATCTCTCTAGTAGCTTAGTGGTTAGAGCACCTGGCCGGCAATCCGTTGATCTGGCGTTCAAATCCCAGCGGAGCGAAAGGAGATCTTTTTTCTGAATAAATTTAATTAAAATTTTTTTAAATTTATAACTCCATCTAGTCTGAGAAGACGTTTTATTTTTTTATTATTTTCATTTTGATGTTAAATGGTATATTTTTCGATTTAGTCATTAGTAAAACTAAATTCGAAGATACTGATTTCATTATACGAATTTATAATATTTGATAATAATATTTTAGTTACTCACGTTTAGACGACGTTTACAATGATAATTCAATTGGTAGTCTTTTCGTCGACTTACCTGAAACAGAAGATACAAATTTCATTAATATTAACATTTTTCTAATTTATTCAGTAATTCAATTCTCAAAAAATTCCCCATGAAATTTTCCTATATTAGGCTATAAATCTATATGGAAAGATGAAATAATTAAATCTTTATTTAAAAACATTAATTTACAACAACAAAAAAATAATTTTTAACAAAATATTTAAACTTTCAATACCAACGAAATTAGGTTTTGTCAAAGGAGTTTAACTTTAAACCAAGTAGAAGAAAGAAAAATAATTTTAACCAAATTGTTCATTTTTCAACATCAAAGGAATATCTTCTTTCCCAAAATATAAAATTTTCAGTTAAATAATACAATTTTTAACCACATACTAAAATATGTAACCAAAAAATATTATTTCTTAACAAAAAATATAACAGTAAACTTTTCAAATAAAAATAATTAACTTTTATCCAAAAATAGTTTAATTATCAAACAAAAAACTAATTTTCAACTCAAATGATAAATCTTTAAAAAAAATGAATTTTCAACAAAAGAGTTCAACTTTCACCCACGTAGTTTAATTTTCAAACAAAAAAGATGAATTTTCATTCAGGAAGATTAATTTTCTAGAAAAAAAATATTCAATCAAATACATAAATTTGCAAATAATTTTCAACTACATAGGAGAAATTTACAACCAAAAATGGAATAATTAAATTTTAGGTAAAAAAAGAAGAATTTTCAACATAATTAAATTTTATTTAAAAAATTAATCTTTGACCAAAAAATTCATTTTCAACAAAATGGTTGAATTTTCAACTAAAAATGGTTAATTTTCAAAAACAAAAAGAAAGAATTTTCAAAAAAAATAGGTAAATTTCAAACCAAGAAAAAAAATAAATTCTTAACAAACGAGTTTATAGCCTAACCAAAGAATTAAATTTTTAAGAACAAAAATTAATTTTCTACTCGGAAGATTAATTTTCACCCAAAAATACGATTTTCAACCAAAGAAATGAATTTTCAACAAATTAGTTGAATTTTCAACTAAAAAAATGAAGTTAAAAAAAAATCTTTGAATTTTTAACTGAAAAAGATAATTTTTTAACCAAATAGTTGAATTTTTAACTAAAACAAATACATTTTTAACACTAAAAAACGAATTTTCAACAATAAAGTTAAATTTTCAACTGAAAAATTGAATCTTCAACAAAGGAATTCAACCAGTTAATTGAATTTAAGACCAAAAAGATGAATATTCAACCAAATAATTCATTTTTCAACCAAAGGGATGCATTTTTGACTAAAAAATTAATTTTCTACTAGAAAAATTAACTTTCTTCCAAACAAGACGAATTTTCAACAAAATGCATCAATTTTCAACAAATTAGTTGAATTTTCAACTAAAAAAAATAAATTTTTAAACAAAAAGTTGAATTTTGAAATGAAAACGGTAAATTTTTTAAAATAAAAAACGAATTTTCAACAAAATAATTACACTTTCGACCAAAAAATGAATTTTTAAGAAACTGGTTTCATTTTCTACCAACCAAGACGAATTTTCAAGAAAACAAACGAAGCTTCAACCAAGTAGTTGAATTTTTAACTAAAACAGGTAAATTTTTTACAATGAAAAACGAATTTTTAACAAAATAATTCATTTTTCAACCAAAGAGATGAATTTTTAACTAAAATTCTGAATCCTGAAAAAAAAATTTTTGCGCAAAAAATTCTAACTTATAAACAATAAATTGAATTTTCAACCGAAAAAATTAATTTTCTACTAGGAAGATTAATTTTCTTTCAAAAAAGACGATTTTTCAACAAAATATATGAATTTTAAAATAAACAGGTCAATTTTCAACCAAGAAAGGAATAGTTCAATTTCAAGTACAAAAAATTAGCTTTAAAAAAAAAAGGATTTTCAAAAAAAAAAAAAACGAATTTGCAACAAATTAGTTAAATCTTCAAACAAGAAGATTAATTTATTACCAAAAAAGATTTTAATTTAAAATCAAAAAGAGTCTAATTGAACCTAAAGAGGAGAATTTTCAAATAAAACGAATGACTTAGAAACAAAATTGTTTGATTTTTAACAAAATAATTAAATTTAGAACCAAAAAATAAAATTTTCAACCAAAATAAAATTCTCAGCTAAAAATATAATAATTGACATTTCAACAAAAAATAAGTAACTTTAAACCAAAAATAGTTGGATTTTCTTATTGTGTTCTATTAATTCAGTTTTCATTCAAGCAAAAAAAAAAAAGAGGAAAAAGTTAATTATTCTTGGTTGAAAAGTCTACTATTACATTTTTGAATAAGAATTATTCTTTTTTGGTTAAAAATTTCAGAAGCTCTGAAAATTAATTTTTTTCTGATCAAATAAAAAATTCGGAATCTGTATAAAATCCATGATTTCATAATGTGAGTTTCCCTAACCGTCCGTTATCTCATAACAATGAAAGGGTCATTCGTTCCGGATAATTCGACTCGCTCAGGGGTATCTGCCTCCTTTCGAAAAAAAATATTTATTTTGAGCATATTATTTTGATCCAATTTAGGGATCAAATTGGTCAACTGGAAATTACTGGAATTTACTGACGAAATTTGAGCTTTCCAGGATCTGAAATAATGAAGAAAAGCAGACACGATGAGCGTGAACGTTAATTCTGCTAATTAGGATTAAAATTTAACAGTACTTTGCTCATTAGTGATTAGAGATTATAGGTGAAGGCATTTACGAAAGCAGGGCACCGCAGGCATTATTTGCGTCTATATTCGTGCATGAATTTCACTCGATTATCCAGATAACCAAATACCGTAGTAAAGCGTTAAAGCGAAGTAGTCGAAATCCATTAAGCTGCTTTGTGCGGCGGCGGGCGGTTTCCTCTCTTTTTCCGCACCCTTCCTTGTATTCCATCGCCGAGGGTTAACCTCGGACAACCGGAGAAAGAAAAAAGGAAAAATTCCGAATATAACGATAAAGCGCCCAAGCGAAATCGCCTCTCTGCCCTCCTCGGGTTTACTCGTTATTATAACGAAATGCGATTAAACTCGGCATAAACGGTTTTTTACCTCACACTTGGAACAGAACTTCATACGAAATTCTTGGGAAAAATTATTTTCATAATTTCACTCTCAGGGTTTTCTGTTATTGTATTGTAATAGTAATAGGAAGTTGCACTTAAGGCTCTTTATCAGAATGGGTAATCGCTTCTGAATTTTGAGGCCGCACGGTTGAATATTTTTGTCTAATTTTTTGCATACTTCATCTACATAATCATATCTCGAAGCACACAGAGCCGGTTTTTTGATAAAATGTTTATATTTTGTTTAATAATCAAAAACAAAGAACAATAGCAGTGACGCTCAGTGTTAGCTGTGCATGCATTTTCGCCGCATGTTTTTGGACCCTTGTCAAACGCCAGGAGGCAGATACTCCTTCAATTCATAGCTTTGAAAATGATAGCATGAATTTCTATTTTTTTTTTTTAATATTTCAACTGTACAATGTATAAAGTTAAAAATTGAAATTTTTCAGTGACTGTGATCAATTCTTTCTCAACTGTTCAATTTTTATTTGCAGTCAAGAGGTTTTTTTTTTGATAACGATATTCATTATTGTCTTTTAAGATTCTACCATTCCTTTAAAGTGTAAACATAGAAGTTTTTTTGTAATAGCGATCTTGTACGCATCCTAATTTAAAATTATCTCATTGCAATATTCTAAATATTTTTCTTCCCGTTAGCAAATATATTTGCTTCCTCATAGAGGAAGCATTAGTTATTTTTTTCAATAGTAGACAAATCAGAGTCTTCATTTTGATCAATTTAAAAATATAAATTTACAAAAAATACAAAATTACAAAATAATACAAAAAGTTTTTAAAATACAAAGACAAATCAACAAATTAAATTTTGTATTTGAAATGATAATTTTTGAAGCTGGAAAAGGAAAGGGAAAAGTTCTGTCGCACCCTATCCCTTTCCCAGCTTCATGATTTCTTTACGAAAATTGTCAGAATTATTTTATTGCAAAATTTATGATCGAAAAGTCTTTTATATTCATGCGTCAACTTTGAATTATGTCGATGAAAAAAGTTTTTCTGTTTGAAACAGATGATTCCAATTTTATAAATGACCATAACTTCCTTAATCTTCAATAAAGTGTATTAATATAATAGATCAATCGATTTGCCTCGAATCAAGGAATCTTTTCCGTCCTTGCATCAACTTTGAAGTATGTTGAAGAAAAAAGTTTTACTATAAAAAACCGTATTTTCAAATATTATGCATTACCATAGCTTCCTTACTCTTCAATAAAATGTATTAATATTATAGGTTAATCAGTTCGTCTCGAACCCAGGAATCTTTTATATTCTTACATCAACTTTGAATTATGTTAATGGAAAAATTTTTACTATTAAAACCCGTATTTTCAAATATTTTACTTTACCATAAATTTCCTATTCTTTAATAAAATGTATCAATATTTTAGGTCAATCGATTCGTCTCGAAACAAGGAATCTTTTATATTCTTGCATCAACTTTGAAGTATGTTGAAGAAAAAAGTTTTACTATAACAATACGTATTTTCACGTATAATTCATTACCATAGCTTCCTTACTCTTCAATAAAATGTATCAATATTATAGGTCAATCGATTCGTCTCGAATCAATACATCTTTTCTGTTTTTGCATCAACTTTTAATTATGTTAATGAAAAAACTTTACTATAAAAAACCCATTTTCAAAATATATGAATTACCATAACTTCCCTACTTTTTAATAAAATGTATCAATATTGCAGGTTAATCGATTCGTCTCGAACCCAGGAATCTTTTATATTCTTGCATCAACTTTGAATTATGTTAATGGAA
>CAKNYM010051859.1:224130-235790 GCA_932195095.1 Andricus curvator | reverse complement strand
TGTTAATGGAAAAAGTTTTACTATTAAAACCCGTATTTTCAAATATTGTACTTTACCAAAACTTCCCTACTCTTTATTAAAATGTATTAATACTGTGGGTCAATCGAGTCGTCACGAATCAACACATTTTTTCTGTTCATGCATCAACTTTAAAATACGAGAATGAGAAAATTTCTACTATGAAAATCGATTTAAAAAATATATAAATTACCATAACTTCCCTACTTTTTAATAAAATGTATTATTATTGCAGGTCAATTGATTCGTTTTGAACCAAGGAATCTTTTGTATTCTTGCATCAACTTTAAATTATGTTGAAGAAACAAGTTTTACTATAAAAAACCGTGTTTTCAAATATTATGCATTACCACAGCTTCCTTACTCTTCAATAAAATGTATCAATGTTATAGGTCAATCGATTCGTCTCGAATCAACACAACTTTTCTATTCTCGCATCAACTTTAAATTATGAGAATGAGAAATTTTTTACTATAAAAATCGATTTTAAAAATATATAAATTAAAATAACTTCCCGACTCTTTGATAAAATTTATTAATATTGTAGGTCAATCGATTCATCTCGAACCAAGGAAGCCTTTATATTCTTGCATCAACTTTGAATTATGCTAATGAAAAAAGTTTTGCTATAAATAACCGTATCTTTAAATATTATGCATTACCATAGCTTCCTTACTCTTCAATAAAATGTATGAAGGTTATAGGTCAATCGATTCGTCTTGAATAAACACAACTTTTCTATTCTTGCATCAACTTTAAATTATGAGAATGAAATTACCATAACTTCCCGACTCTTTATTAAAATGTATTATAATTTTATTGTAGGTCAATCGATTGGTCTCGAACCAAGGAATCTTTTATATTCCTGCTTCAACTTTGAATTATGTTGAACAAAAAACTTTTACTATAAAAAACCGGTTTTCAAAATATATAAATTACCATAGCTTCCCTAGTCTTTAATGAAATGTATGAATGTTATAGGTCAATCGATTCGTCTTGAATAAACACAACTTTTCTATTCTTGCATCAACTTTAAATTATGAGAATGAAATTACCATAACTTCCCGACTCTTTATCAAAATGTATTATAATTGTAGGTCAATCGATTTGTCTCGAACCAAGGAATCTTTTGTATTCTTGCATCAACTTTGAATTATGTTGAAGAAACAAGTTTTACCATAAAAAACCATGTTTTCAAATATTATGCATTACTATAGCTTCCTTACTCTTCAATAAAATGTATCAATGTTATAGATCAATCGATTCGTCTCGAATCAACACAACTTTTCTATTCTCACCTCAACTTTAAATTATGAGAATGAGAATAGTTCTACTATAAAAATCGATTTTTAAAATATATAAATGACCATAACTTCCCTACTCTTTTATAAAATGTATTAATATTGTAGGTCAATCGATTCGTCTCGTACAAAGGAATTTTTTATATTCTTGCATCAACTTTGAATTATGTTGAAGAAAAAAGTTTTATTATACAAAAACGTATCTTTAAATATTATGCATCACCATAGCTTCCTTACTCTTCAATAAAATGTATGAATGTTATAGGTCAATCGATTCGTCTTGAATCAATGCAACTTTTCTTTTTCCGCATCAACTTTGAATTATGAGAACATTTTTATTATGAAAATCGATTTTAAAAATATATAAATTACCATAACTTCCCTACTCTTTTATAAAATGTATTAATATTGTAGGTTAATCGATTCGTTTCGAACAAAGGAATTTTTTATATTCTTGCATCAACTTTGAATTATCTTGGAGAAAAAAGTTTTACTATAAAAAAACCGTATCTTTAAATATTATGCATTACCATAGCTTCCTTAATTTTCAATAATAGTATATTATGCACCTAGGGGGAGAAAAAGTGCCTCTCCCTCTTAGCACATACGATATTTTTTATAACAAATGGATGATTTCAGACATTTTTCGAAATACAGTCATGCTTTTAGTCCTTATTATATTTTGAGTGAAGAAGTATGAAATATATGTTAACAATTCCAAATTATCAAAAATTCAATAAAAAATTGCCGGAAGTTTTTGGTAATTTTAGAGGTGATTCATGGTAACTTACCATACATTGTCCAAAATTCAATTTAATAATGTCTATAAATTTGCTGAAATTTTCGGTCATTTATGGTAATTTTACAGGTAAATATAGTAATATTACCCAAAATTCATTTTTAAAAATTTCCATAAATTTTCGGAAATTTATGAAATTTTTTGGTCATTTATGGTAATTTTACCAGTAAATATGGTAACATACCATAAATTACCCAAAATTCATTTCCATAAACTTGCATAAATTTATTAAAATTTTCGGTCATTTGTGGTAATTTTACAGGTATATATGGTAACTTACCATAAATTACCAAAAATTCATTTTTAAAAATGTCCATAAATTTCCGGAAATTTATGAACATTTTCGGTAATTTATGGTAATTTTACCGGTGAATATGGTAACTTTCCATAAATAGCTGCAAAATTCTATTATGTGCTCATAGATGTTTAATTTTCATGATTCATCTCTGACGTCACTTTTCAGTCCCTAGGGGAGTAAAAAGTACTTCTTACTCCCTAGGGAGTAAAAAGCAGAGCTTTAGCCCCGCTTCATAGGCATCGAAAAGGGCTGAAATCATGCATGTGTCATGAAAAATGTATCAATATTATAGGTCAATCGATTTGTCGCAAATCAGCACATCTTTTCTGTTCTTGCATCAACTTTGAATTATATTAATGCAAAAAGTTTTACTATAAAAAACCGCTTTTCAACATATATAAATTACCATAACTTCCCCACTCGTTAATAAAATGTAATAATATTATAGGTCAATCGATTCGTCTCGAACCAAGGAATTTTTTATATTCCTGCATCAACTTTGAATTATGCTAATGAAAAAAGTTTGACTATGAAAAACGGTTTTTTTGAAATATTATCGAGTGCTAAAAAAATGCAATAAATATTTTTAGAAATCCTTCTATCAGTTTCAAGATATTAGTGGGGTGCTCACAAAAAAGTGTGACATCCACACATCCACACATCCACACATCCTCACATCTACACACACACACACACACAATTGCTTAGAACATTGTATCAGACGTTTTTAAATTGAGGAAGGTTTAATGAAATGTATACCATTAAGCCATTTCCCTTTCAGGGTAGGCGTGACACTACCCGGTTCGGGTAGTGTTTCTAGGTGGATAGTTTTCTTGTAGTTATAAATAACTACAAGTGTGGGCTCACCACACCCACGATGTGCCAACAGCACTCAGTATTCTTGAATGGTCACCCATCCAAGTACTAACCGCGTCCAAAGCTGCTTAACTTCAGTGATCTGACGAGAACTGGGTTTTTCAGCGTGGTATGTATTTAAAAATTTTGGAAAATGTCTCAATAATAGAAAAAAGTTATACTTTCCTGTAATTTTTGTTTAATTTATTGTATTTATTTTATTTCTGAAAAAAGGTTTTGTTTTCTGTACTTCTTTGTAAAAAATTTTCCACCAGGGATCGACACCAATTAGGGTGAAATTGACAAAGACTGAGGCTCGCAGGAAAATAAAATGGTTTTTGCATTGAGATACTTTTTCGAGAGGAGCGAGTGCCTCTTGACACTTTAAAGCGAAGTGCGTGCCCGGACAATATATCAAAGGAGTCCGGACACCACGGAGGCGGGAGAAGTAAATTCGAAAGCATCAAAGATGAATAATAGGATAAGAGCCACAGCCACCCTTCGGAATCTTGGTCGACGCCACGGCGCGACGTGGCGTCGCATCTCCGCTGCCACAGAGTCGCATTTCCCGTACTGCCATCAAAATCCGAATCAGGACACAAATACCCCCAAAGCCACGTGTATTCACATCGGAACACAAGCAATAACCTAATGGAAAATAACCTACATATCACGAAAAACATTTTCGTAATTCTCTTTTTGTTCTGGAAATGACTGTCGAAATCGTCGGGTAGGTGGAGGATTCTTGAGAGAATTGGTCTGGATTCTTGAGTACAACAACCTCAATGTTTGCCCCAATTTCGTGGAGGTGGAGGAGATCTAGTTCAGATTTCTTACATCTTTCAGTTTTCTTATTCCACTTGAGGCGAAAACTGTTATGGTATTTGAGAAAACTTTTCTGAAAATGCAGTGTAAGATTCAAATAGTTGAGGGATAGAGGCCAAACTTCCAGAATATTAACGCCAAACGGGGTAACTTCGGACATGTGGGGTAAACTCGGACACGCAAAAATTTCCTAAATTGATAGGATAAATCACTCAAAACTGTTTCAAGAATCTGGAGTAATTTAAATTGCCAATTTAGGAATGTCCGAAGTTACCCCACATGTCCGAAATTACCCTGTTTAAGGGTACTTTTTTTCGGGCTGAGAAATCCTTCAACCACTTGTTGTAAAGTTCTGCTATTACTACTTGGAAATTGTTTTCAAGAAATTCTAATGATGAAAGTTTAATTGCTTCATCCATCAATCTTTTTTGTCACAGGCCAAAATGCTCTAGAAACGGGGGAAAGAAGGACATTTTTCCCGAAATAGGGGGATGAATTTTTTTAAATAAAATTGATGTCGATTTTTTTTAAAGGAATCTGTATTATCATTAGACAATAACAATAACAATAACAATAACAATAACAATAACAATAACAATATTTATAACAATATTAATAACAATAACAATAACACTAACACTAACAATGACAATAACAGTAAAAAAAACAATAA
Source organism: Andricus curvator (assembly GCA_932195095.1). Lineage (NCBI taxonomy): Eukaryota > Metazoa > Arthropoda > Insecta > Hymenoptera > Cynipidae > Andricus > Andricus curvator. The sequence goes on along the minus strand of CAKNYM010051859.1, from coordinate 231,021 downwards.
CAATAACAATAAGAATCCCAATCCCAATAACAATACCAATACCAATAACAACAACAATATCAATAACACTAACACTGACACTAACACTGACAGTAACACTGACACTACACTGACAGTAACACTAACACTGACAGTAACACTAACAATAACACTAACACTAACACTACAACTACCACTAACACTGACACTAACACTAACAATAAAAATAACAACATATTTTAATTAAGTTTTTTCAAAAAAGATCTTCTCTTTGGCTCCGCTGGGAGTCGAACCACAGAACTTCTGGTTTCCGGTCAGGTGCTTTCCCGTTAAGCTACTAGAGAGATCGAGAGAGTTAAAAAATTCTGTTATTCTCTAATGATAAGACAGATACCTTTAAAAATTTGATTTGTACCATCTAGCATAATAATGCGTGTATTTCTGAAAATCGTTTCTTCTCTAGATCTCTCTAGTAGCTTAATGGGAAAGCACCTGACCGGAAATCAGAAGTTCTGTGGTTCGACTCCCAGCGGAGCGAAAGAAGATCTTTTTTCAGAAAAAAATTAATTAAATTAATGTCGGTACTGTATCAAATTCAATTTGGAACGCTTTAAGTTCCTAACATTTCATGTAGAAATATGGAATTTTCAACCAACAATAAGAGAATTTTCAACAAAATAGTTCAAATCTACCAAAAAAATGAATTAAAAAAAAAATAGTTCAACTTTCAAGCAAGTAGCTTAATTTTCAAACCATAAAGATTTTAATTTGATATAAAAAACACCAAAAAGACGAATTTCAACAAAAAAATAATTTTCAACCAAATAGTTAAATTTTCAACTAAAAAACATAAGTTTACAACCAAAAATCGAATATTTGATTTTTCAGTTAAAAAAAAATAATTTTTAGCACAAAAAAAAAGAATTTTCAACCAATAAGATTAATTTTCTATCCAAATAGACGATTTTGAAAAATACATGAATTTACTACCAAATAGTTGAATTTTCAACTTGTAAAGAAAAAATTTTTCAAGCAAAAATGGAATAGCTACATTTTCAGACAAAAAAATTAATTTTCAACAAAAATAATGAACATTTTTTCAAAAAATAGTTACATTTTTAAATAAATAGTTTAATTTTCTACTGAAGTAGTTGCATTTTCAAAACAAAAAAAATAAATATTCAACAACAAAATTATTTTTCCAGCAAGTAGTTTAATTTTCTACAAAATTGTTGAATTTTCTAGCAAAAAAGGCGAATTTTCAACTAAGATGATAAATCTTCAGTAAAAATAAATGTACTTTTCATAAAAAATTAATTCTCAGCCGAACATGTATTAGTTCATATTCCAACAAAAAAGATTGTAATTTTGAATCAAAAACAGTCGAATTCAACGAAAAAATACGGATTTTCAACAAAATAGTTCAATCCTTAACCTATCCTTAATTTTTTAACTTAATTAATTTTCTAGCAAAAAAAAAAATTCAACATTATTCATTCATTTTCAATCAGAAAAGATCAATTTTCAATTTAAAATAATAATTTTCAATTTAAAATAATAATTTTCAACCAAAAAGGAAATGGTTACACTTTCTGTCAAAAAAATTAATTTACAACAAAAACTGAAACGGATTTCCAATAAAAGAGTAGATTTTTCAACCAAAGAGATGAATCTTCAACTAAAAAAAAAATTAACAAGGTTTGAATTTGAATTTTTTACCAAAAAAGATGAATTTTCTACCAAAAAGAATTATTTTCCATAAAAAAAAAAAGCATTTTGAACAAAATACACGAAGTTTTAAACAAAAGGATCAATCTACAATTTAAAATAACAACTTTTAACCAAAACTGAAATAGTTACATTTTTATTGAAAAAAATTAATTTTTAACCAAAAGAAAATTCATTTTTAGTGAAATCGTAAAATTTTAAACCAAAGAGATGAATTTCTAAAAAAAAAAGATGAATCTTCAAAAAATGAAACGAATTTCCAATAAGAAAGTTAAATTTTCAACCAAAGAGAAGAATTTCTAACAAAAATGATGAATCTTAAAAAAAAAACTAATTTTCAAGAAAAGAGTTCAACATTGAACAAAAGAATTGAATTTTTTACCAAATACTAGAATTTATACCTAAGAAAGATGAATTTTCAACCAAATAGTTAAATTTTGAACTGAAAAAGATAAATTTCGAACAAAAATGGAACAGCTAAATTTCCAGTCAAAAAAATTAATTTTCAACAAAAAATGAAACGAAATTCCGTTAAAAGAGTTAAATTTTCAACCAAAGAGATGAATCTTCAACCAACAAAATTTTTAACAGGGTTTGAATTCGAATTTGAATTTTTGACCAAAAAATATGAATTTTCTACCAGAAGGAATTATTTTTCACCCCCCCGAAAAAAGAATTTTCAACAAAATACATGAATTTTTTACCAGAAGGATTAATTTTCTTCTTGGGAAATTTTCTGGAAAATAGAGGAAAATAATAATTGTTCAAAAAATGGAAAAAGTGCTTATAGAAAATTCATCTTTCTTGGATAAGAATGTAACTTTTTGTTTGAAAATTCAACTATTTCGTAGAAAATTTACCTTTTGAGAAAAATTCACATTTTGTGTTGAAAAATCAATTTAAATACTTTTTGGATGGAAATTCGACTATATTTTTTAATATTTGTCTTTCTGATTAAAAAAATCATCTGTTTTAGTAGAAAATTAATCTTTCTGTTTGATTGAAAATTAAATACTTTTTTTAAAAAGTCATCCTTTTTGTATGAAAATTCAACTGCTATTATTGAAAATTCAGGCATCTTCGTAGAAAATTTACTTCTTATTCAAACTATTTTGTTTGAAAATTTAGTTTGAACCACTTTGTTAAAAAATCTTTTTTTTTTGAAGATTCATATTTTTAGTTGAAAATTCATCTCTTTGGTTAAAGTTTGACCATTTAGTTGAAAACTGATCTTCTTTAATTGGAAATTTAACTGCGTGGGTAAAACTTGAACTATTCTGTTGAAATTTTTTTTTAATGAAGCTTTATCTCTTTGGTTGAAAATTTAACTATTTTGTTGAAAATTAATTTTTTTGCTGAAAATTCCTATTTTTCTGGTTGAAAATTCAATTTTTGTATAGAAAATTCGTCTTTTAGTTTGAAGGTTCAACAATTAAGGTGAAATTTTTTTTCTTTCATTACTGAAAAATCTTTATTTGTTGAAAATTCGTCTTTTTTATTTTAAAATTAATTTTTTTAAATAAAATTTTATCCTTCTTGGTTGAAATATCAACTATTACACTTTTTTCTTGCGAATTTATCTTTTAAGGCCATGTGATGAGTGGGTCACGTGACCCGATTCCTACCTTACCGGCACTTTTTTTATTTCCCAACTTATTTTCACACGAAGCGCCACATCGAGTTGAAAATTTGGGATACTAAATAAGAAGCACTAGGAAAGGTGGGACTCGTCCTGAATTTTTATAATTATGATAAAAAGTTTTTCTTGTAAATAATGTTTTTTTTTGCTTTTTTCATGATTATTAAAATTTAGAACCAGACCCACCTTTTTTAGTGCTTCTTATTTATTATCCCAAATTTTCAACTCGATGTGACTATTCGTGTGAAAATAAGTTAGAAAATAAAAAAAAGTGTCGGTAAGGTAGGAATGCGGTCACGTGACCCACTCGTCACATGGCCTTAAGGTTGAAAATTCAACTATTTCGTTGAAATTTAATTGTTTTATGGAGAATTTAATTATTTTGTAGAAAATTAAATATTTTCTTAAGAAGTCAGCCTTTATCGTAGAAAAGTCACTTTTTTTGTTTAAAATAAATAAATTTGAAAATTTGTAATTTGTATATGAATGCTAATGGTCAAGAAAAAAAAATTGGTCGAGGAAAAATCATAGAATTTTGAAAATAAAGTTTTCACCCAGCAAAGCACGTATTATCGTAAGGCCATGTGACGAGTGGGTCACGTGACCGAATTCCTACCTTACCGACACTTTTTTTATTTCGTAACTTATTTTTACACGAATAGCCACATCGAGTTGAAAATTTGGGATGATAAATAAGAAGCACTAAGAAAGGTGGATCTGGTCCTAAATTTTGATGATTATGAAAAAAGCAAAAAAAAATTATTTACAAAATTTGTTTTTTTCATAATTATAAAAATTCAGGACGAGACCCACTTTTCTTAGCGCTCCTTATTTAGTATCCCAAATTTTCAACTCGATGTGGCGCTTCGTGTGAAAATAATTTAGAAAAAAAGTGCCGGTAAGGTAGGAATCTGGTCCCGTTACCCACTCATCACATGGCACAATAGAAATTTGCTCTTCTATGAATAATGTTTCGAAACATTTATGAATAAATTTTAGGATGCAGTAACATTATTTATTTAGAAATTTTGATATGCAACGTTGATGGTGTAGAAAATTCATAAATTAAAAAAATGTTATGTAATCGGTTCAAAATAATATTTTTTTTTAATTTTTTGTACTATTGACACCATTTTAAATTTCTCAATTGAGTCCAAGGCTTCTAGTTCGAAAACTTGATCCATTAAAAAAATTGATCATAAATTCATTTAACACCTGAGAAAAAAACTCGTTTCAAGTCCCACATCTTATTATTTCTGGAAACCATAATTACGTACAGCAAGAGGTAATCCTGGACTCATTAACCAAAGAAGAAGTCAATCTGTCCGTTCTTGATGGATGGGACACGTGTTCGCTGATGGTGTGAAGTGTTGACGAGAGAGCGTGACCGCTTTCGCGAAGATGTGCGATTGTGTCTTTACACGTGTAAATAGAGCTAGGCAGCCACGTGCGACTGTCATGTCACTACTATATAGTACATACCCCTTCACGCCGATAAAAACGGAGGCAATTTGCCAAAACGTCGGCAACGGCTTCGCATGTAGACAGCAACAGTTCAGAGGCTCTGCCTTGCAGCTGGAGGGCTACATTTCAGTTTTCTGCGCGCGGAGGGTTTACGCCATGCCAGTACAGCGAGGAATCGAGAATAAGGGATGTCGGGGAACCGTGAAGGACGTCAAGAGGAGACGGATATCTCCTCGCAAAGAGGGATGTAAATTGCTCGCACGTACATTAGTCATCATCACTCCCAGCCCTCGTCTCGACTTCGTTTCAAAGCAACGCTTCCGGTGTTTTCTATCCTTCTACAATTGTCTCCCGTCCCCTGACTCAATAAGCCTTTTTGATGCTCATTTTGATGAAATGGAAAGATAATTAAGCATGGAATGATAATTACTCTCATTAAGTAATATTGTGAATATGTGCGGTAAAACGCTAATGGACATTTTGAATTTTATCTGTGAAAAAAGATTCCTCCCCTTCGCTCCGCTGGGAATCGAACCTCAGGTCTACCGATTGCCGGTCGGGTGCTCTTACCACTAAGGGGACGTACTTAGATTACGTGACGGATAATAGGCCCTCTCTGAGACCCCCCCCCCCCTCCTGTAACAAACTGTAACAAAATATTTCTACCGTCCCCCACCCCCTCACTGTTTCTGTACGTAATTTTTAGTTTCCAAAAAGGTTATACTAGTTGTTGCTAGTAGAATTAATATTCAAATACGAGCATTTTAATTTTGAAATACTTTTAACATATAATCTTTTAGAAACGGAATAAAACAGTATTTCAAAAAAAAATTTAAAATTTTCAAATTTAATTATTTATTTTAAACAAAAAAAAGTCTTTTCTACTATAAAAGATGGCTTTTTAACAAAATACTTGAATCTTCAACAAAATAATTAAATTTTTAACATATTAGTTGAATTTTCAACCTAAAAATATAATTTACCAACAAAAAGTGTCATATTTTATATTTAAATGAAAAAAACATGAAATTTATAAAAAAAAGTTTTTCAAAACCAAAAGACGAATTTTCAACAAATAAAGATTTTTCACTAAAGAAAGAAAATTTTAACTAAATTGTTGAACCTTCAAGCCAAAAGACGAGTTTTCTCTACAAAAATTGAATTTACAAACAAAAAATATGACTTCAGCAAAAAATTATTTTTCGACGAAACTGATGCATTTTTAACCAAAAAATGAAATTTTACACCAAGAAAATTTTTTTTTTTACCAAAAAAAGGAGAATTTTCAACTAAAAAAGATCAATCTTAAAAAAATTGAAAAGATACATTTTCAGTTAAAAAATTAATTTAAAAAAAAAAGAATTTTCCACTAAACAGTTAAATTTTCAACCAAAGATATAAGCCTTCAATCAAAAAAATAAATTTTTAACAGTGTAGTTTAACTTATACCCAAGTAGTTGAATTTTCAATTTAAAAAAATTAATTTTCAACAAAATAGTTAAACTTTTAAACAAATAGATGAATTTTCAACTGAAAATATAACTCTTAAAAAAAAATTATTTCTTAACAAAGTGATTCAACCAAATCTTTCAAATAAAATAGTTGAATACTCAAACAAAGAAGAAGAATTTTTAACCAAAAAGTTGCATTTTCATAAAAAAAGACATTTCTACCAAAGAGGTTGAATTTATAAATTAAAAAGATAAATAAAAAAAATAGTTGAATTTTCTGTTAAAAAGGATTTTAGTTGACTTTTCACGATCAAAATATGAATTTTTAACCAAGAAATAAGTTTCTAGAAAAAAATTGAATTTTCAATCCAAAAATCCGGAATTTTTACCCAAAAAGGATGACTTTTTAACAAAATTGTTGAATTCTCTACCCAATAGTTGCATTTTTATCCAAAAAAGATTAAATTTCTCTTAAAACAGATGCATTTTTAATTAAAAAAAAAAAAATTTCAAAAAAATAGTTGAATTTCCATCCAGAAAAGTTTTCAGTTCTCTTTCCAACACCAAAATATTAAATTTAACTAAAAAGTAAATTTTCTACAAAATAGTTAAATTTCCAACAAAACAGCA
>CAKNYM010051859.1:191519-201842 GCA_932195095.1 Andricus curvator | reverse complement strand
AAAAATAAAAAAATTTTAACCAACTTTATTAAATTAAAAAAAAAAAAAAAAATGGAAATTTTAAACAAAAAAAAAAAAAAAAAAATGTTAAACAAAGTAGTTCACATTTTAACTAAATAGACGAATTATCAACTAAAACAGTACATTTTCCAACCAAACATACGAATTTTCAATAAAAAGTTCATTTTCAACCAAAAAATTGCAGTTTAACCTACAAAAAAGAATTCTCACAAAAATGTAATATTCGATATTTCAACTAAAAAAGATGGAGTTTCTAATAAAAGAGATGAATTTTAAAAAATACAGAAATTTTTAAACAAATTGTTGAAATTTCAGCTGAAAAAGATAAATTTTAAACCGAAAATGTGAAAATTCAATTTTCAGTAGAAAAAATTAACTTTCAACAAAATAGTCCAATTTTCAGCCAAAGATGTAAAAGTAACATTTTGGGTAAAAAAATTGATTAGAAACCAAAAAAAAAACAATTTATCAAAGCAAAGTTAAATTTTCAACCAAACTGATGAACCTTGAACTAAAAAAATAAATTTTCAACAAAATAGTAACGCTTTGAACCAACGTGATTTATTTAAAAAAAGAAAACTGGGAAAGTTATATTTTCAGTTAGAAAAATTAATTTTAAACTCAAAAAAATGATTTCTCAACAAAAAAGTTGGTGAATTTTCAACCACGAAAGATTTTTCTGTCGACAATTCAAAAAATTTCAACCAAATTGTTGAATTTTTCAAGCCAGAAAGACGAATTTAAAAAAAAACTGTCAAAAATGGAAAAGATAAATTTGTGGAAAAAATTTGAAATTTCAACAAAAAAGATTTTAACTAAAGAATAAGAAACAGTCGAATTAATCCAAAAAGGACGAATCCTCAATTTAATTACGAATTTTTATGACAAAAAGATTAATTGTCTACAAATCAGTTCAATTTTCTTCCAAAAGTATAAATTTTAACGAAAAATATTATTTTCAAATAGTTGAATTTTCTACCAAAATAGTTTAATTTTCAACCGAAAAAGACGAATTTGTAACAAATTGGTAAATCCTTAACTGAAACAGATTAATTCTCAACGAAACAGAAAAGGTTTCAATTTTAAATCAAAATCAGTTGAATGTAGATTTTTTCAGAAATTCCACCTTTCCCAAATATTGTTGTAATTTTTTGTTGTATGAAGGCCAAAACATCATAAAAGAGTAAGAGATATTTTTTTCAAACTTTTTAAAATCAGCAAACTTTTATTCAATTATTTTGTTAAATCTATCATTGTTGACAAAAAAAATTTATTTTCATTCGAGTATCAATTCAGCAAACAATTATAGCAAAAAAAAGTGGGGTTTTTGAAAAAATCGGAAAAAATGCTTTGGCCCGCATGAAACTGCAAAGATGTCTTCCTTACATAAATAGGTCAAAAGTTCTAAAGGTTTAAAGAAAAGATTTGTATTTTTCGGAAAACAACCCTAGAATTATTAATAATCATAAATTTTGATGTTAAAGCGATTACTTCAAAAAAATAATTTTTGAAAAAGAAGAAAAAATCTGCCTCAGTCCGGATTTGAACCGGGAACGCCACTATCCACGACTAAAGCGTTAACCAATTAAGCAACCGAGACCTCAACAGATCTTTTCCTGTTCTCCGTACCTACCTTTTCTTTCTTCACATTTAAAATTTGTGATTTGTCAAAAAATTTGGTAGATTTGTCGCACTGGAGAAATACAGTATAGTATATATAATAAATAATAAAAAAATATATATATAGTGTAGTATTCCCCTCTAAAAAGGTAGGTATGAAGAACAAGAAAAGATCTGCTGAGGCTTTGGTGGCGTGACTGGTTAACGCGCTAGTCATAGATAGTGGCGTTCCCGGTTCGAACCCGGGCTGAGGCAGATTTTTTTTTATTTAAAAAAAATTATTTGTCCAAAGTAACCATTTTAACATCGAAATTTGTATTATTTAAAAATTTGCATAACTCGGACGTGAACATCTTTGAATGTTAATAACATCTTCTAAATATTAATGAGGTTAAACTCTGAGATTGCAAATGCTCATAACTTCGCGAAAATTTCACACCAGGAACGCAGAAATAAGTTCAGTGATAATTTATGCATGAGAAACAATTCATTAGCACCTTAAAGGGGCTGTAGCATCTCCTTGAAGGTAGTCGAGGTTACCGCTCGATAATTTCAACGCAGCATGATACCACTGGGATGCAGCTCCAATCTCTTCGTCGTAGACAATGCAAATTGTATGAGCGACGTATATCACATGGTGGGTTTAGGTTACTTGAGCATAATGTTGTCAAGGGCGGTTCTATGAGAAAAGAGAGTAACATCCGGTTACCATCCCAGCGAACCATGAACCGAAACCCGTCCACATTCACGATAATATTACAATCATCATGTCTATTCTCACATGCAAATTTCAGCACATATTCATTTTTTAGGATCCACTGAGGCAGGCCTGTTCAGCGAGGGGAAATTTACTCAGCGTCCATATGGTGCACTTCCACCACCACCATGTGAAATAGGAAGTGAAGAGTAGAGGTGGAAAACTCACATTTGCAATTGGAGTCGTTTCGATGAAAATTCCTGAAATTAACCTCGCTGGACAGACCCAGGTGGTTCATTTCCACCACTACTTCTCTCTGCTCACTAGAGAGAACTCGGGTAGTGGTTGCTCTCGTGAAGTAAAATTGAATGTAGAGAGTGGGGGTGGAAAACTCACACCTTCGATTTGCGTCGCTTCAATGAAAATTCCTGAAAATAACCTCGCTGGACGGATCCAGATGGTGCATTTCCACCACCACTTCTCTCTGCTCACTCGAGAGAGCTCGACTAGTGGCTTCTCTCGCGCTGTGAAATAGAAATTGAAGAGTGGAAGTGGAAAACTCACATCTGTGATTTGAGTCGTTTCCATGAAAATCCCTGAAATCAACCTCGCTGGACAGATCCAGATGGTGCATTTCCACCACCACTTCTCTGCTCACTCGAGAGAGCTCGGGTAGTGGCTGCTCTCGTGATGTGAAATAGGAAGTGGAGGTGGAAAACTCACATATGCGATTTGAGTAGTTCCAATGAAAATTCCTGAAATTACCCTCGCTGAATAGACCCAGATTGTGCATTTCCACCACCACATTTCTCTGCTCACTCGAGAGAACTCGGGTAGTGGTTGCTCACGTGATGTGAAATAGAAAGTGGAAAGTGGAGGCGGAAGACTCATCTGCAATTTGAGTCGTTTCAATGAAAATTGCTGGAAATTACCCTCGCTGGACAGACCCAGATGCTGCATTTCCACCACCACTCCTCTGCTCACCCGAGAGAGCTCGGGTAGTGGCTCATCTCGTGATGTGAAATAGGAAGTGAAGAGTGGAGGTGGGAAACTCACATCTGTGATTTGAGTCGTTCCAATAATAATTCCTTAAATTAACCTCGCTGGACAGACCCAGATGGTGCTTTCTCACCACCACTTCTCTCTGCTCATTCGAGAGAACTCGGGTAGTATTTGCTCATGTAAAGTAAAATAGGAAGTGGAAAGTGGAGGTGGAAAACTCACATCTGCGATTTGAGTCGTTTCAATGAAAATTCCAGAAATTAACCGCGCTGAACAGATCCAGATGGTGCATTTTCACCACTACTTCTCTCTGCTCATTCGAGAGAACTCGGGTAGTGGTTGCTTACGTGAAAGGAAATAGTAAGTGAAGAGTGGAGATGGGAAACTCACATCTGTGATTTGAGTCGTTTTAATGAAAATTCCTGGAATTAACGCCGCTGGACAGATCCAGATGGTGGGTTTCCACCACAACTTCTCTCTGCTCACTAGAGAACTCAAGTAGCCGTTGCTTACGTGAAGTAAAATAGGAAGTGGAAAGTGGAGGTGGAAAACTCACATCTGCAGCTTGAGTCGTTTCAATAATAATTCCTTAAATTAACCTCGCTGGACAGATCCAGATGATGCATTTCCACCACCACTCCTCTGCTCACTCGAAAGACCTCGGGTAGTGGCTCATCTCGTTATGTGAAATAGGAAGTGAAGAGTGGAGGTGGAAAACGCACATCTGCAATTTGAGTCGTTTCAATGAAAATTCCTTAAATTAACCTTGCTGGACAGACCCAGATGGTGCATTTCCACCACTACTTCTCTCTGCTCACTCGAGAGCACTCGGGAGGTTTCAATGAAAATTTCTGGAATGTCTCCTAGTTGGACAGACTTGTCTCATGAAATAAGAGCGAATATAGCCAGGCGCGGATCCAGATAATTGACCGGGAGGGAGGGGGGGCCCCCGCTCGGAAAATTTGATAAATATAGTGCATAAAACGCTATTTTAAATTTAACAGTTTCGTAAAAAAATCGTCTTTCTGGCTTCAAAATTCAACAATTAGGTTGAAATTTTGTTCATTCTTGACTGAAAAATTGTTTGTGGTTGAAAATTCAAATTTTTGGTTGAAAATTATTTTTTGGGGTTTAGGTTTAATTTTTTTAACTGAAAATATAACTTTCCCAGTTTTTGTTTAAAATTCATCATTTCAGATAAAAATTTATCACTTTGGTTCGAACCTTAACTAATTTGTTTTTCGTTAAAAATACAACTTCTTGGTTTACAAATTAACGTTTTGGCAAAACTTCGCCTTTTGGGATAAGAAATTCACCGTTTTACTTGAAAATTCATCTTTTTGGCTGAAAATTTGACTAATTTGTTAGAAGTTATTATTTTTTTAATTAATTTTTTTTATTGAGAATTGAACTTTTATATTTTGATTCAAAATTTACATTTTCTAGCTGAAAATTGAACTAATTGGTTGAAAAGTCATGTATTTTGTTTCAGATTCGTCTTTTTTGATGGAAAATTGATCTGCTTGGTTGAAATTTTTTTTTTCGGTTTTAGAATTCATCTCTTTTGGTAGAAATTTCTTGCTCTTTTTTGGTTAAAAGATCAACTTTTTGTTGTTGTTGAGAATCCATTTTTGTAGGTTGGAAATGAAACTGTTTGACTGAAAATTAAATTTTTGTTAAAAATTCGTTTATCTGGTTGAAAATTTCACCGTTATAGTTAAAAATTTCATTTCTTTTTCTTGAATATTGCACTATTTTGTGAAAAATTAATTTTTTCATGATGATGATAAATTTTTGGTTGGAAATTCTGCTGTTTTGTTGGAAATTTGACTATTTTGTAGAAAATGGACTTTTTGATTAAATTTAATATTTTTGTGTTGAAAAGAGAACTGAAAGCTTTTCTGGATGGAAGTTTAACTTTAAAAAAAATTGTCCTTTTTTATTGAAAATTCATCTGTTTTAGTACAAATTTCATCTTTCTTGGATAAAAATTCAACTATTTGATAAAGAATTCAACCATTTCGTTAAAAATTCATCCCTTTTGGTTAAAAAAATTCGTCTTTTTGGATGAAAAATTCAAGTTTGTTCGTAGAAACTTAGTTCTTGGTTAAAAATTCATATTTTGATCGTGAAAAGTCAACTAAAATCCTTTTTAACAGAAAATTCAACTATTTTTTTTTTAATTTACCTTTTTCATTTATAAATTCATCCGCATTGGTAGAAATTTCTTTTTTTTACGAAAATGCAACTTTTTGGTTAGAAATTCTTCTTCTTTGCTTGAGTATTCAACTATTTTATTTGAAAGATTTAGTTGAATCACTTTGTTAAGAAATAATTTTTTTTTTTGAAGACTTATATTTTTAGTTGAAAATTCATCTCTTTGGTTGAAAGTTAAACTATTTTGTTGAAAATTAATCCTTTTAAATTGAAAATTCAACAACTTGGGTAAAAGTTAAACTACATTGTTAAAAATTTATTTTTTTATTGAAGGCTTATGTCTTTGGTTAAAAATTTAACTGTTTAGTGGAAAAGTCTTTTTTTTTGGTTTAAATTTTTTTTTGAAATTGATCTTTTTTTTGTTGAAAATTATCCTTTTTTTGGAAAAGAGAAATAATTTTCTTTGTTTAAAACTTTAGTTTTGTTGGGTAAAAATGAATCAGTTTCGTGGAAAAATAATTTGTTGCTGAAGTCATATTTTTTGTTTGTAAATTTAATTTGTTAAAAATTTGTTAATTTTGTTAAGAAGCCATATTTTATAGTAGAAAAGAAATTCTTTTGTTTAGAATAAATTAAAATTTAAGAATATTAAATTAGATTAAAAACAAATTTAAAATCCTATTTAACGTCCAATACTCAAGTTAACTAAGTAAATATTATGAATGTTTTTTATTGTGATTTGATAATAATAATAAAAAAAAGACGAAAGAAATAAAAAAGAGAAGGAAATGGATTTTGTTGGTTGCCTTCTCATTTTTCTTTCCTCTTTTCTATTTTTGTTCAAAGGAAATTTTTCTAAGGAAATTTTTTTTTCTTCAAATTACAGTAGAAGCATTTTATGGTGGTTGTCCAAATTTGGTCGTTGGATTCTTGTTTTTATTTTTTGGTAAATATTATGAATGTTTTTTATTGTGATTTGATAATAATAATGAAAAAAAGACGAAAGAAATAAAAAAAGAGAAGGAAGGGGATTTGGTTGGTTGCCTTCTCATTTTTCTTTCCTCTTTTTTATTTTTGTCCAGAGAAAAAAAAATTTTTTTCTTTTTTTTAAGAAATTTTTGTTTTTCAAATTACAATAGAAGCATTTTATGGTAGTTGTCCAAATTTGGTTGTTGGATTCTTGTTTTTATTTTTTGGTAAATATTATGAATGTTTTTTATTGCGATTTGATAATAATAATAATAAAAAGAAAAGACAAAAGAAATTAAAAAAGAGAAGGAAGGGGATTTGGTTGGTTGCCTTCTCACTTTTCTTTTCTCTTTTTTATTTTTGTCCAGGAACAAAATTTTTTTTTTTCAAATTACAATAGGAGCATTTTATGCTAGTTGTCCAAATTTGGTCGTTGGATTCTTGTTTTTATTTTTTGGTAAATATTATGATTTTTTTTATTGTGATTTTATAATAATAAAAAAAGATAAGAAAGGAGATATGGTTGGTTGCCTTCTGATTTTTGTTTCCTCTTTCTTATTTTTGTGCAAAATAAATTTTTTTTTTTTCCCAAGGAAAATTTTTTTTTTAAATTACAATAGGAGCATTTTATGGTGGTTGTCCAAATTTAGTCGTTGGATTCTTGTTTTTATTTTTTGGTAAATATTATGAATGTTTTTTATTGTGATTTGATAATAATAATAAAAAAGATGAAATAAAAAAAGAGAAGGAAGGGGGTTTGGTTGGTTGCCTTTTCATTTTTCTTTCCTCTTTTTTATTTTTGTCCAGAGTAAAAAAAAATTTTTTTTTTCTAAGGAAGAATTTTTTTTTAAATTACAATAAGAGCATTTTATGGTGGTTATCCAAATTTGGTCGTTGGATTCTTGTTTTTATTTTTTGATAAATATTATTAATGTTTTTTATTGTGATTTGATGAAAATACAAAAAAAGAGAAGAAAGTGGATATGATTGGTTGCCTTCTCATTTTTCTTTCCTCTTTTTTATTTTTGTGCAAAGAAAAAATTTTTTTTTTTAAGGAAAAGGTTTTTTTTTCAAGGAAAAGGTTTTTTTTTCAAGGAAAAGTTTTTTTTAAAATTACAATAAGAGCATTTTATGGTGGTTGTCCAAATTTGGTCGTTGGATTCTTGTTTTTATTTTTTGGTAAATATTATTAATGTTTTTTATTGTGATTTGATAATAAAAATAAAAAAAAGAAGGGGATTTGGTTTGTTGCCTTCTCATTTTCTTTCCTCTTTTTTATTTTTGTCCAGAGAAAAAAAAATTTGTTTTTCTAAGGAAATTTTTTTTTTTTAATTGCAATAGGAGCATTTTATGGTGGTTGTCCAAATTTGGTCGTTGGATCTTGTTTTTATTTTTTGATGAATATTATGAATGTTTTTTTACTGTGATTTATTAATAATAAAAAAAAGACGAGAGAAATAAAAAAAGAGAAGGAAGGGGATTGGTTGGTTACCTTCTTATTTTTCTTTCCTCTTTTTCATTCTTGTCCAAAGGAAAAAAATTTTTTTTTTAAATCACAATAGGAGCATTTTATGGTGGTTGTCCAAATTTGGTCGTTGGATTTTTGTTTTTATTTTCAGTAATTCTATACATTATAATAAATTAATAAATTTGTATCTGAAACACTGTTTTATTCCGTTTATAAAAGGTTTTATGTTAAAAATATTTCAAGAATGAAATGCTGATATTTGAATATTAATGATTAAGGAAAATGGAAAATTAGACCAGGAAAAATGAGGGACTTTTGAAAATGAAGATTTTGGACACCCTGCCTAATTCTACTAGCAATAACTGGTGAAACATTCTTGGAAACTAAAAAGTAGAGTGGGGGGGGTGTAGAAATTTTTTGTCAAAGTTTGTTACAGGAGGCAGGGGGGTCTGAAAGTGGGCCCATAACCTGTTGCGTAATGTAAGTACGGCCCCTACTTTGTATTCGCCTCGTGAAAAATTATCTGTAATCGGATAATTGTAGTTTTCAATTCTTGGCAGCGTTTTTATCCAACTTCAGATAAGTGGTATCTCGGGGATTTACTGTCTTGTAATGGGTTTTAATAATTCATCCGAGTAGATGGAAGTTAGTGATGTGCGTCTCTAAAAGTAATGATAATGGTAATGAGATTATATTAGTGCCGCTTGCAGAGTGAAATGTAGCATATCTAAATGGCAAAGTGCATTATGTAAACTCGTAGAGATGTATCTCATCGTTGGCATGTTCCGTCGCCTAAGTGCCGCAATACGTCGACAAGAGTGTAGATCCTGTTTTGCTGGCTCAGAGGTTGGCCACATTAGGCCACCAACGTCTTCACTTTGCTGACATAGATTTACAGCCGGTTGCGGTTCGCACTCGGAATACTGAGCGAAGGCAAGCACAGGCCATCAAGCGAGCATAATTCAAAATCCTTTATCATAATTGAAAGCCAGAAACAGTACCTATATGTTCATTTATCAGTGCATAATGGGTTCAAACAAGTTCCTCTATCTTGGAAGAAGCACCTTTTATCTCCATTTTTTCTATTGGCAATTTTCACATTTGCAATGGATCATATTTCTTCTTTAGATGGTACGGGATTGATAGAAACGGACCTCTGAAGTCTTCACTACCATTAACAACCAAGAATCATTTCCTTGAACGATAACCAGAGCCCTAACGGAATCTTCAATTTTCAAAATTGTTGAAAAATTGATATGTTTACTGCTGGAGGGTAAGGACATTGAGGATGTTAAATGGCTAAACTTCATGATAAGAAAACGATCACACATCTCACTAATACAAATAGAATATCTTCCCTTTTCCCCATCAGTCATCTTCCTCGATTTTCCCGAAGTAATCGAGAATCCCATTATTCCATAATTGATCGATAAATCCGATCATCTCAATCATGAGCGAACACTTCCTTCCTGGAAATTAATTCCTTTCTGATTTTTGCAACAGCCTTTTCATAAAAGCTGATATCTCTATCAGTTTTTACGGTTATGTGAATTTGACAGTTGAAAAGATATCCGAAGGCCAAGATGTACTCATGAACGGAAGGGAATGGGATTCCGTGTTAGATAAGGTACATAACCATTTATATGTTGGAGACATGTAGGCGCACTGTGTATGCTGTATGTCAGATTGTCAGAAAGATGGTCCCACTGCCCCTCGTGGTCATTGGATAAGTGAAGGGGAAGAAGGATACAGTGTCGCCCTAAACCGTCCAGATAAAGTTAATTGAATGGCACCATCGCCCTAACTTTTACGGAAACGGTGTCCTTATTCCGTTAGGATGTGCAACTCTGGATATCGTTAAAGGAAATGATTGTGTCGGTTGTTACAAGATTTCGAAGGTATGATGTGTTCATCGTTCGCGCCCCATCTGAAGAAGAAATATGATGTATTATGTGAAAATTGTCAATACAAAAATTCACAGAAACTAGCTGTGAATTTGATCTCGAGTGTCTCCAATTTGTTTGTATTTATAATTATATGGTGCTCAAACAGAAAGTTTTTCTGTTTGAAACATATGATACAAATATTTTAAATGAGCATAACTTCCTTAATCTTCAATAAGGTGTATTGATATTAGAGATCAATCGATTTGCCTCGAATCAAGGAATCTTTTCCGTTGTTGCATCAACTTTGAATTATGTTGATGAAAAAAGTTTTACAATAAAAAACCGTATTTTCAAATATTATGCATTACCATAGCTTCCTTACCATTCAATAAAATGTATTAATATTATAGGTCAATCGATTCGTCTTGAATCAACACAACTTTTCTATTCTCGCGGCAACTTTAAAGTATGTTGAAGAAAGAAGTTTCACGATAAAAAACCGT
>CAKNYM010051859.1:174485-187342 GCA_932195095.1 Andricus curvator | reverse complement strand
AATTTAATAATAATCTTACTAATATATTAATAAAACACCTTTTTTTTAAATTGTTTTATTAATATATTAGTAAGATTATTATCATAGTTGATACAACTTTGTTGTTTTTTTCCTCTTTTTTTTGGATTCTCGGACGTTCAAGACACTTATATATTTGATTGCACATTAGGGTGGTCCAAAAATGCATTGGAAAATTTTTTTTTTTGAATTTTTACGGGGACGCCCCAGAAATTTGTTCAAATCTACACAAAAATAAATCCATTTAAAAAAAAAAAATATATATATATATATATATATATTTAGAGCAAGCCCCATGAAGTTTAACACGTATTTCCCATGAGAAAAAAAGAAGTTTATGTAAATCTTATTCAGAATCCTCAATATTATCTCGATCGAGTTGAAACTCAACATTTCTCTTCAAAATTAGCCGTAGAATACGAATAAAATATAACTTTTTGAATATCAACACCATAAGTCTGTTTTATAGGGTCCCAAAGAAACCCCATAAGTGAAAAAATGGGTTTTGCGAGTTTTTGCAGCTAATTATAATTTTTTTTGCGATTTTTTTAATGCAAATTGTTTCTGACACATAAAATACTACTTTACACTGATAATTTGATGTTTACATAAATTGTTTAAACAATTTATTACTGTTTTTAGCAATTTTCTCATAGAATAGAGTTAGAAAGACGCGATTTTTTCAAAAATTTCCCACTTGTTGTCCAATTTTCAATTAGAGGAAAGTGATAGTTCATCAATGTTAACAGGAGTGATTGTTTAAACAATTTATTATTAATCTGAATAATATCCTCTTAGATAAATGCTAGAAAATTTCAGTAAAAAAAAAAAAATTCACTTCTAGTCAAATTTTCAATTAGGATAAGTTAAATAATTAACTGGAGTCAAGAAAATTAATTGTTTAAACAATTTGTTATTACTGTTATTAATATTATATTTGAATAATGCTAGAAAGCTGCGGTTTTTTCTGAAATTTCTCCTTTTTGTCCAATTTTCAATTGGAGTAAAGTAATAATGAATTCAAGTTAACAAAATAATTGTTTAAACAATTTATTATCATTGTTAATAATATTCGCTTTGCTTAATTGGTAGAATGTTGCGGTTTTTTCTGAAATTTTCAACTGGCTATTTTTCATTAGGCGTGACTTATTAATTAATTAGATTGAGCCAAAATAATTGTTTGAAAAAATTATTATTGTTTATGACTATCTTCATCTATATCAGTGCCTGATAGTTGCGGTTTTTCGGCAATTTTTACCTTTCTGTCCTTTTTTCACTTAGTGAGGTAGTAATTAATTAAAGTTAACAAAAAAATTATTCAAACAATTTAATATTGTTTCTAACTATCTTTTCTTAGATAAGTGCTAGAAAGTGGCGGTTTTTTCTAAAATCTTTAACTTTGTATCGCCTTTTTATTTATGAACAAATAATAAGTCAACCACAACAAAAATGATTTGTTGAATGGTATTGTTATTTTAAGTGAATTATTTTTGCTCTTTTCCCAATGCTTGAAAAAAACTAATTTAAAGAAAAAAAGCTATTTTACACAAGAGCGAAAAACAAAGAATAGAATAATTAGGAGTAGGTGGAAGGACTAGGTCTTTAAATGACTTCTACAAGTTTTTTTTGGATTACAACAAGAAGTTTATTGCAAAGCGTAAAAGAAAAACTTGGAATTGCAAATCACTATAGAAAAATTACAACGACAAATTCGTAAAATGGAAATTTCTGATGTACATAATCATCCACATTAAAAAAAAAAAAAAAACAAGCGATTGGAAACAAAAAATGGCGTTTTTCTTCACTAGATAATGATGACTATTATAATATTATTGAATATCAAAATGCTCTCAATCGTAAACCTAATTTGACACATAAATTTCTTGAGAAAATCTACAGAACATTTTACCCATGAAAAATTCTAATAACCTTGATTATTAATTGTACGAAGACTCAGATAAATTTAGCTCTTCTTTTTAACTTCTAAAAATCAACACATATTTGAAATTGTGAAAGATGTAGAAACTAGCATTGATACAATTCCAGATAAATTACAGGCAGAATTAAGAAATAAGATTCTTTCTCTATCTTATCAATACATTAATAAACCTAACATAATTTCTGATTCAGATAGAATCATTTCTAAAAATATTACTGTAACTAAAATCTTTCTCAAAGTACATCAAGATCTTTTTATAACACGTTCTGATAAAGGTAATGTTACTGTTATCCTTAATAAACAAGATTACTATAAAAAAATGGGATTGATGTTAAATGATAACAGAACATATGAAAAAATTGACGGTAACCCCTTACAATCTATACAAAGTAAAACTTTTAATAGAATCAACAAATGGAGACTGAAAGGTTTTTTAGGCTCTAACATGGATAGACAAGATCTGATTACAGAAAATATTAATCTGGCTAGAATTTATGGACTTCCTAAAATTCATAAAAATGATTTTCCTTTGAGACCTGTTGTTAGCACTATTAATTCTCCCACATATACTATGGCTAAGGTGTTTAATAATATTTTAAACTCTGCCCTTCCTAAACCTGAATCTTTTATTAAAAATGCTAATGATTTGAAACAAAAAGTAGATAGAATAATTATTCCTTCTGATTACATTATGATCTCTCTTGATGTAACTTCTCTCTTTACTACACTGAGAAAAATGGATTATACGAACTGGATAATAGAATTAAAGAATAATACACCGTATAGAAAAGTATATTAGCGCGTATAATCTATAATATTTTTCTAATATATGAAGATGTTACCAAATATAATCTCTAGATGTTAAATTCTTATAATCTTCAGGCATTAAATTGTAACATCTCAGATTTTAAAATATCCAGGCATCTGTGTAGTCCCAGATGGTACATCGCATCGTGGCGCGTATCATATGCATCCGTTCGCATTAAAACAAGTAATAATTAGGTTATAAAATGATTATTAGTGCTCAATCACACGTGATTTACATTTAGAAAATGGTAAGTTTATATTTCTTTTCATTACACATCACTGCCACTTGTATACAAGTGCAGAAACTTAGCCTCCTTTACTTTCGTTTTTGTAGTCTCATGATAACCACCATCCTGCTTATTGTGTGTTTAGAAAATTTAAATTTGTTTCCAGTTCTACTTCCGAGCTCGTCTATCAAAATTTTGTATAGGTTTATAAATACGTTTGCAAAAATTATTATATATTTATTTCGGGTTATCTAATGGACCATGATTCTAATATGGATACTAGCTTTTGAAATCTTGGATTATAGATTTTATTATCTCAGATTATAAAGTTTATTAATCCAAGATATTCTCCTGTAATATCTATTTATTAATATCTATAGATTGTAGTTCTAATAATCTGGATCGCTGTCCCATAGTTAATAGTCCAAGATTATATCCGGTAACATACTTTTTATTACCGGGTATAATCCATTTTTCTCAGTGTAACGTTTCTGTAGATTTGGTTCTTAATGGTATTGAAAAAAGATGGCCTTATATTAGGGAAGTTACAGCCTTACCTTTAGATAAATTCAAAGAAGGAATAAAGTTCCTAATGGATAACACTTATTTTCAATTTAATAATATTTTTTATAGACAAACTTTTAGAACTGCCCTGGGTTCTCCTCTTTCCAATAATTTAGCCGACATGGTAATGCAAGATTTAGAATCCAAGATTTTCAATAAACTAGATTTTCAAATCCTTTCCTACTTTCGTCATGTAGATGATACATTTTTAATTATTCCTGAAGACAAAATTGAAATTACTATTAAAACTTTTAACTCAATTCATAAAAGATTACAATTTACACATTAAATAGATAATAATAATACTATTAACTTACTTAATATTTGCATGATTAAAAATGATAATGGTACTATCTCTACTACTATAATTGGTTGCGCAAATCAACATATTCTGGCCGCTCACTTAATTTTCTGTGGAAACATCCATTCCAACAAAAAATAGCTATATATTATAAAGAACTTACTTGATTCAGCTTTTCTACTTTCGGATAATAAATTTCATAATGATAACCTAAGAATAGTAAAACAATATCTTTTCCTGAATAACTTTCCACTAAATATTATTGACAAACAAATTGATAATAGATTAAAAGAACCTCATAACAAAAACAGAATTAATAACTCTAATAACATTATTAAAAAAGAATTTGACGCTAAAAGCACCATTACTATTCCGTGCTATGGTAACATTTCAGAAAATATGAAAAGACATTTAAAAACTTATAAAATTAGCACCACGTTTAGTATTAATTCTAAACTTGATAAAATGATTGAATTAGGCAAAGACCAAGTAGAAACCTTAGAAAAAACTAACGTTGTTTACCGTTTTGTAATTGTGGTAAATGTTATATTGGACAAACTGAAAGACCTTTACACATTAGACGTAAAGAACACCAGGAGAGTGTTAGATTAAACTACAATAATGTTCTTAACATTGATCATAATATTTCACATTTTTACATTCTCATTCTAATGAGAAGGTATTAGTTTTATGTAAAATTTGACTTTGTCGGCTTTCATCAAATCTCCACGTTTTGAGACCTCCTGAGTCAGAAAAAACGATTTTTACGAAGGTGTCTGTCTGTCTGTCCGTCTGTATGTCTGTCTGTATCGTGTAGGCACGATAACTTTTGAAAGATTGATCAGATTGGATTGTGCTTTGGCACACTTTTTTATGGCCTACAAAGAAAGAACGAGTTTGTTAACCAGCTATTTTGGATAGAAATTCAAAAAGTGAGCACATTTTGAAAATTTTTGAGACCACTTTCTTTGAAGATTTGAAAATTATATGTACGGTTCTTAGTAGTACGCAAAAAGACGAACAAAATATCCTCACGACTTTTCCTGATAAAAAAAAATTACTGGAGTTATAGCATTTTCAAAATTCCAAAAAACAAACGAAAATGAACATTTTAATACGAAAAACGCACGATATTAAAAAAGTCAAGAGGGGAAAAACGTTGCTTTTTGAACACCCTACAATATTTTCATAACAACTCTTTGAATTTTTTGAAAAATCAAAAATTCAAATTTTGATCGCCCAAAAAAATAATCAAAAATCAAAAATTCCATTTTGCTGTGAAACTATGCAAGATGCAACAAAAGATGATTTCACCAAAATTGTGCACCTAAAAAAGATCTACAAATTTGTTATTATTCACATTTTGATATGACTCGTGGTTTTTGTTTTATTCGTAAAAAACAGCATTGAAAATATAAAAATTAAATTTTTAGACGAATAACACGAGCTACGAAAAAAATGACAGAAACAAAATTTGTTCATCCAAAGAAGAGGTACAAATTTGTTGTAAATTATGTTTTGATCGGATGCGCAGTTTTTGTTTTATTCGTGAAAATAACATTGACAGTAAAAAAATCAAATTTTTTAAAAAACAATGCAAGGTACGAAAACAGATGAATGCACAAAAATTGTGCATTCAAAAAATATTTACAATCTTGTAATCAATTTTTGTTTTAAGAATATGTTCAAAATGAAAAAAAATAACTTTTTTGAAAAACGGCACAAAATAAAATAAAATTTTAACTAATAAAATTTGTCGCCTAAATTATATCATTATTTTTCATTTGAAATCGAATACAAATTTAGTAATTTGTATATGAAGAACATATAACGCGAAGCACAAAGTGCGCGATCAGTGTATTTCGGAGCGCGAAGCGCGACGACCAAATCGCGCGCCGTAAGTCTGGATGAGAATGTGTTTCTTAAGGTCGATAGAACCTTGAGTAAATAAAGTTCCTTTTCAGTCTAAAATAAATACAAATTTAACAATCAGTTAATATGTAGAGGTTTTGATAACTTTATAATATTTGCAAATAAACTTTTTCTTTTCATCGAAGTCGAACGCGAAGTTCAAAAATCTAGAAGAACCGAGCGTAAAGCGCAATGTAAATAAGCTCGAGCGCGTAGCGCGAGGTGAATGAATAATCGAGCGCACCCTAGGCGCGCTCAATCTTGCGAGCCTTTGCTGAAATGGTTTACAATTCCATTCTAGAATTATTTTTATAAAATTTATAACAAATTCCTAACAATAAATTTCTTCTCTTGAATTTCTTACAATATTGAATACAAAAATTAACTCATCTTGCTTGTTTATACTTCTTAAATAACCGTTTTTAACACTTCAGCTGTTATAATACTGTTCAAATTTTGGCGCTTTTTTCTTCATTTCTACTGTATGTTAGGTTAGTTGGTTTTTCTTGACAGTCACTATTGGAGTTATCTTTATGGGAGAAGGATGCCTTTCCATCCTGCTCTCATAATAATCAAGAATATATTCTTTAAATTCATAAATCTTATTTTGTTAACAGTCTGTTATAAATTATATTAATTTTATTCACCACACACATTTTTCGAAGTATTTTTTTAATTGAAATATGATAACTACAACTCTTTATTATTTTGAACTTAACCTCTATCTTTATTATGATATTATTTGCTAATCAAATTATAATTTCCTTTTACAGGAATTTCATACTTTATATTTTAAGCGACATCTGTTGATATATATATTTTTAATTTACTACTGAATTTCTGATAATTGATCTCAATAATTAAACTCTACTCCAAAAAGCTGACTAAGCCTTTCGTAACTATTTCGTAAGTGGGTTATTGACACCTTTTTTTGAAAATTGTTTTATTAATATATTAGTAACATCTTTGTAGTTCAATCATTCTATTTTGCAAACTTCCTAATATTTAAACTATTGTCCATTTTTAGGGTTTTGCAGCCCCGGGATGAAACCCGTTGTTCCTACCGAGACTAAAAGTTTGACATATCAAATGGCTTCGAAGCCAAAGTTTGGCACACCAAAGACACTAATTTCTAATCCCAATTTATACAAACTATTAATTTCCCTTACTATTTTTAATCAATCTTCACAAATGGTCTTACACTTCGAAAGGATTACAAACCGTACCCATCTCGATCCTCTTTCGCCAATCCTACCGGGCCACCATGAATATTTAAAGTGGTTGAAAAAGGAGAAATGCATTATCGGATAAGCGAGCCTGCCTCAAGCGGTCTTAATAATCTCTTGAGATTAGCGGACTTTGATGTGAGTTTGGTCATGTAATAGGATCAAATTTGGTTACATCGATTCAATTTGTCAGAACGCCAGTGGGTTATCTTGGGGTGAAATTAAAAAGGGAACATGAATTCAGAGGTTTTATATTTCGGAATGTAGGGACGGAAATAAGGCGATAAATGGAATTATGGTGTGGATAACGAAAAAGAGGAATGCACTTTACATCGGCAATGCAATTCTTGGTCTTCTGAGATCGCACCAAGATGCAAAATGCGGCAATAAACAAACAATAACCGAGGTTGGTTCTTGGTTTCGAGATTCGAGGATTCCCTTTTTTGATTCTCTTTTTGCTTGAGCTTCTAGTGGTCGATGTGAGCCAGGAAATGTGCGGTTTCTCGCAGGAAGCTATTTCAGACGGGATTGCAACATCCTCACATCAGCCATTGGCGTCCTTCCTGCTTATTTCGAGGGTTTCCCTTTTCCGTAAATTTTATAAATTTTTAAAAAAGACCGTGGATAAGCGAGTCTATTTTGTTCGATAAATTAATTATAAATATTTCTAGTAGGAAATTATGGTAATTGTCAAGAATAATAAGGGTTGCTACATAGTCACTTTTTCAATAGATTATAGGCCCGCTCCCAGCTGCAACAAGCCCTAAGAAAATATTTGTACTCCCCCCCCCTCACTTCTTACTGTACGCAATTTATGATTTCGAGAAATAATAAGATATGGGTCTTGAAACTAATGGAAACTTTTGATATTTAAAATAATAAATGCTTTGCAAAATTCCCTGATTTTCCTTGACCAATTTCTCATTTCCCCTGACCATTTATATTGAAATACCAACTATAAAATATTAATTTAAAAAAAACTTTAATTTTCAACAAAATAATTAAATTTTTAACAAAATAATTGAATTTCAATTAAAAAAGATGAAGTCTCAACAAAAAAGTGTAATAGTTGATATTTCATAAAAAAAATGAAATTTCATGAAAAAAAGGAATTTTAAAACCAAGAAGACGACATCTCAACAAATACAGATTTTTCAGTCATGAAAAAAGTGTATCTAAATTGTCGAACTTTCAGCCAAAAGATGAATTTTCTGTACAAAAATTGAATTTTCAACCGGAAAATATGAATTTTTAGAAAAATTTTTTTTTTAATAAATCAGTTAAATTTTGAAACAATGAGATAAACCTTCATGAAAGAAAAAAATTTCAACAAAGCAGGTTAACTTTTACTTTCTACTGAAATAGATGAAGTTTTAAATTAAAAAGACAAATTTTTAAAAAATTGTTAAATTTTCATCAAAAATAGTTCAATTTTCAACCCAAAAAGACTAATTTTCAACTAAACAGTTGAATTTTGAACCAAGAAAGATGCAATTTCTACTAAAATAGATTAATTTTCAAATTAAAAATTCAAATTTTCAACAACAAAAAATAGTTGTTTTTTCATCCAGTGAAGGTTGCAGTTGGATCGAGTTGAAAATTTAGGATAATAAATAAGAAGCACTAAGAAACGCGGCTCTGGTCCTAAATTTTTATAATTATGAAAAAAGTTTTTTTGTAAATAATTTTTTTTTGCTTTTTTTATAATTATTAAAATTTAGGACCAGACCCACTTTTCTTAGTGCTAATTATTTATTATTCCAAATTTTCAACTCGATGTGGCTATTCCTGTGAAAATAAGTTTACAAATAAAAAAAGTGTCGGTAAGGTAGGAATCCGGTCACGTGACCCACTCGTCACATGGCCTTAAATTCATATTAAATTTTTGAATTTCCTTTAATTCTTTTCAAACCTTTTAATTCATTTTAAAAGATGTCAAGACATTTTTAACAAGTTTCAATCATTTCAAGGAATTTTAGAAGATTCTAGGGTATTTTAAAAGATATCAAAAAAGTTTTAATAGATTTCAATAATTTGAAGATATTCCTAGGTATTTAAAAGATTTTACAGTATTTTTTAAATTCCAAGAAATTTTCAAGAGCTTTCAAAATTTTTAAGGGTTTTTAAAATATTTCAAAGAATTTGAAATATTTTATGGCATTTCAAAAGATTCCAATGCATTTTCAACAGATTTACAAATTTCCAATTTTGAAAACTCTCAAGGTATTTTGATAAATTTTCGAAGATTCCAAGAAATATCAGATTTAATAGAATTTCACAGGATTTTATCTTATTACAATGGATTTTAAGAAATTTTAAATCGATTTCAATAATTTAAAGGGATTTAAAAGAATTGGAAAGAATTTAGGATATTTTTAAAAAATCCAAAGGAATTTAAAAGATTTTAAAGGATTTGAAATATTTTAGGGTATTTTTGAAGATTTCAAGGCATTTTTAATAAATTTCTATCATTTGAACTGACTCCAAAGGACTTTAAAAATTTAAGGAGATTTTTAAAAATTTCAAGAAATTTTCAAGAGCTTTACAAATTTTCAAGGAATTTTCAGCAAAAAAGTTAATTTTTCAAAAAAATAGTTAAATTTTTAACCGAATAATCAAATAAAAATCAGTTGATTTCAAAAACAGAAAAAGACGAATTTGCAACAAATTTGTCAAATCTTCAATCGAAGTAGATTAATGTTTAACCAGAAATTTTAATTTTTATTTAAATACAAATTTTTAATGAAAAAATATTGTCAATTTTAAACCAAGCAGATTAATTTCCTACTAAAAAAGACAAATTTTCAACTAGAAAAGATCAATTTTTAATTAAAAACATAAATTTCCAAGCAAAACTGGAATAGTTACACTTTCAGTCAAAAAAACAATTCTCAACAAAAAAAATTACATTTTCAAACAAAGAAATAAATTTTAAAGAAAATACAACAATTGTCTAGGAAATAGTTTCATTTTAAAATAAAACCGATAATTTTTCGACGAAATAGTTAAATTTTCATCTAAAAAAAAAATTTGAGCAACAATTGAATAGTAACATTTTTCGTTAAAAAAATTAATTCTCAGTTAAAAAAATAAATTTTCAACCAAAAATAAAACGAAGCTTAAAAAAAAAGTTAAATTTTCAATCGAAAAGTTGAATTTTCAAATAAAAAAATAAATTTCCCACCGATTTCAAGGGATTTAAAAAAATTTTAGTATACTTTAAAAGATTCCTAGAAGTTTTTTAATGGATTTCAATAATTTTCAGTGATTTCAAAGGATTTTAAATATTTAAGATTTTGAAATATTTTAGGTTATTTTTCAAAATTCCAAGGAATTTTCAAAAACTTCAAGATATATCAAGGGATTTCAAAAGATTTCAAAGGATTTGAAATATTTTAGGGAATTGTAAAAGTTTTCAATGAATTTTTGATTGACTTCAATAAATTGAAGGGATTTCAAAGGATTATATATATTTAAGGGTATTTTCATTAGTAAAGAATTTCCTACAATTTTGGAAGATATGAATTAGTAAAAAAAATTAATTTTTATTTTTTAATAATTTCAATTTCAAATGAAATTATTGAAAATTCCTTGGAATCTTTTTAAATATCCTAAAAAATATTTCAAATATTTCAAACTTTTTGAAGCTCTTGAAAATACTTTGAAATTTGTAAAAATACCCTCAATATGAATTCAACCAAAAATCATTATTATTAATTAATTTAAAGGGATTTTGAAATTCTTTGGTTGCATTTTTCTAAACTCATTCCAAACTTACTGAATTCAATTTTTTTTGATACTTTTGAATTTTTTTCAATTCAATTGATTTTTTTTAAACATACCTTGAATTTTAATGAATTTCATCGAATTCCTCTCATTGAATAAAATTCCTCTCAACTCCTTCCAGCTTCACTGAAATGAATTAAATTTTTTTTTCTTTTTTTTTTCAATTCATTTGAAATCGTCTGAATTTAACTTAAATTATTTTGAGGTCTTATGGAATCATCCTGAATTTGTTAAAATTCAACTAGAATTCTTATAAATTTCATCGAATTATTTTAAGTTAAATTTTTTTCAAATTTTCAATAAAAAACTGCTTAATCAAACTAAAAAATAAGAATTTTCGACAAAAGAATTGCATTTTCAACCAAGAAAGATTAATTCAATCAATAAAGAAAAACAATCTCATCAGAAATGTTGAGTTTTTAAATCATAAAGACGATTTCCAACTGAAAAATATCAATCTTCTAGAAAAAATAATATAGTTACATTTTTAGTTTAAAAAATTCACTTACAATTTTAAAAAAAAATTTCAAAAATTTTCAACAAAATAGACGAATTTTCAACTAAAAAGATTAAATGTCTACCAAACAAAAATTTCAACAGAAAATTGAATAGTTAGATTTTTAGTTAAAAAAAATAATTTTCAATTCCAAAAAACTAATTTTCAACCAAAAAAATGAATTTTCAACCAAATATTTTAATTTTTAATGGAATTTTTAACCTTATAGTTGAATTTTGAACCAAAAAGGTTAATTTTCTACCAAAAAAGATGAATTGTCAACAAAATAGATGAATTTTCAACAGAAAGGTGAAAATTTTCAACAAAAAATAGAATAGTGTAATTATAAGTTTAAGGAATATGTTTTTAACCAAATAAAATAAATTTTCAACGAAATAGTTAACATTTCAACCAAACAGATGAATCTTCAACGAAAAAGATAAAACATCTATAAAAAAAACTTTCGCGGAAAAATGAAATAGTTAATTATTTAGTTGCAAAATTAATTTTCAATAAAAAAATTAATTATCAACCAATGAAATGAATTTAAAAAAAAAATAGTTTTCTACCAAAAAAAAATAATTTTTGACAGAATAAATTTATTTTCAACCAAATATTTTAATTATTAATGGAATTTTTAGCCTCATAAATGTTGGTTTTATAAAATTCTGTGTTTAATGATTACTTCAGACGAATAATTTTTTGAAGAACAAAAAAAAATCTGCCTCAACCCGGATTTGAACCGACAACGCCCCATACATGAGTGGAGCCTGAATCAATTACCAAAGCTACTTTTAACATCTTCAAAAAATTATTTGGATTGAACTCATGCTAATCCGAAAAAAAGAACAAGAACAGATCTGCTGGTGGGTCGCGTAATTGGTTATGCTCCGTCATGTATGGTGACGTTCCCAGTTCAAATCCGGGCTCGGGCAGATTTTTTTTCTCCTTCCAAAAATTATTTGCCCGAAATAATCGACAAAAATCAAATTTGAATTAACTATAATTATAAAATTATAAAATGTATGGCTATTTTGTGAGAACACTTGTCTTACAAGACCGTAATATCGTCTTTTTTTTCACACTGAAAATTTTTTTCTGGGTCGAGTTGCATTCTGTTCTTGATGGTGAAGCTGATGGCGCTTCTTCGTTATTCGATTTGGTTTTATGCGACATTAAACAGCAAAAGACTTTCCCATTGTTCTTTCCATTCGCACACAAAAGCAAAAATCCTCATATTCTCTTGAGCTGAGGTTTAGTCGTTATTATTTTTTTAACGACCCACAAGCTTCTCGACCAGTATTTTAGAAATGATCTTCCTTATTTTGGCTGAGATTATGACGATATAAAAGTCTCATTATCGTGATATTAAATTTTTTATCTCGCTGTTTTATTAGTTATTTTATTTTATTCATTCGAGATTGACGTAATGATATACGCTCTAGGTCCCATAGACTCTCGCCTCGGAAGGGCCGCAGTGCGCAAATACTCATTCGAGTATATTGCGGAATATTATGCACTCCAATTGGGAACGATTCAGGCGGTCCTGACTGTTTACGTTTCGAGGGTACCGATTTAGTAA
>CAKNYM010051859.1:159048-174475 GCA_932195095.1 Andricus curvator | reverse complement strand
GACCCCCAAAACTGTTATAATATCGGACTTGGAGTGTAAATGATATAAATCTTGTACAATATCCAAACATTTTTGCAGGAAGTGAAAAAAAATATTCTCGAGGGAATAATATTTAATTCTTTGTTGAACTGAGTCAAACAAGAAGTTCTTTTTTTTCTCGGGAAGAAGAATTTCACCACTTTAACTGATTGAGCGAAAAAAGTTTCCCTAAATTAAATGTTTTATGGGGGCAGTAAACTTTGCAGAG
This sequence comes from Andricus curvator, assembly GCA_932195095.1. Taxonomy (NCBI): domain Eukaryota; kingdom Metazoa; phylum Arthropoda; class Insecta; order Hymenoptera; family Cynipidae; genus Andricus; species Andricus curvator. Next base: position 174,228 of record CAKNYM010051859.1, on the reverse strand, counting down.
TCATTTGAGATTCTTCCGTAAGCTTATAAGAAGAGCGCAATTAACTTTCGCTCTTTGGTATAATTATACTTGTTTACTTGAATTTCAGTTTATAGAAATAAATAATTTTTTTTTAAATAACAGATTATTATACAAAAGGAACAAAATTTTAAATAACAAACATCAAAATTCCCTGACTTTTCCCTTTACCATTTTTTATTTTCTCTGAAAATTATTATTCAAAGAGCATTTTTAACAACAAAAAAAAGAGAACATTTAACAAACAAAAAAATATACAATTTCGATCAATAATGGAAAATTTACTTTTTCAGCTAAAAAAATTAATTAAAAAAAAACAACAAATTTTCAACCAAAGTGATGAATTATCAACTAAAATGAATCTTCACCAAAAAATATATTAATTTGAAATGAAAAACAGTTTATTCCAAGAAATAATACCAATTTTCAGTTAAATAAATAAATTGAACAAACAAGAAAAAATTTCAACTAAAGAGATGAATTATCAAATAAAATGAATCTTCACCAAAAAAAGATATCAATTTGAAATAAAAAACAGTTAATGCAATTTAACAAAAAATGAAATAGTTAAATTTTCAGTTGAAAAAATAATTTTATACCAAAAATAAAATGAAGTTTCAGCAAAATAGTTAAATTTTCAACAAAACAATTGAATTTTTAACCAAATAGTTGAATTGTCAAATACAAAAGATGAAGTATCAACTGAATCTATAATTTTTTTTATTAAAAAGACAAATTTTAAACCAAAAATGAAAAGCCAAAATTTTCATTTAAACATTAATTTCCAACAAAAAAAAATCTGCCCGCTTCGCGGGCACATTCTCATGGCGCGCTTCGCGCGCGGCTCGCTTCGCTCGCAAGTTTGAGCGCGCCTAGGGCGCGCGACTGTTGGATCTCGCGCTTCGCGCTCGATCATATATTTATCTCACGCTTCGCGCTCGATTATGTATTCACCTCGCGCTACGCGCTCGGGCGTATTTGCATCGCGCTTTACGCTAGGCTCCTCTAGATTTTTGAACTTCGTGTTCGACTTCGATGAAAAGAAAAAGTTTGTTTGCAAATATTATAAAATTATCAAAACCTCTACATATTAAGTGATTGTTAAATTTGCTTTTATTTTATACTGAAAAGGAACTTTATTTACTCAAGGTTCTATCGACCTTAAGGAACACATTCTCATCCAGACACTCGCGCTTCGCGCTCGATATTTGATTTGAAAATCATTTGAACCGTATGATAGAAACAAAAAAGTTGGAGCGCACTTACGGCGTGCGATTTGGTAAATACACTGAGCGCGCACTTTGTGCTTCGTGTTATATGTTCTTCATATACAAATTACTAAATTTGTATTTGATTTCAAATGAAAAGTAATGATATAATTGAGGCGACAAATTTTATTAGTTAACATTTTATTTTAGCTTGTGCCGTTTATCAAAAAAGTTAATTTTTTCATTTTGAATATATTCTTACCACAAAAATTGATTACGGGTGTGTAAGTCTTTTTTGAATGCACAATTTTTGTTCATTTATATGTTTTCGTACCTTGCATTGTTTTTTCAAAACTTTGATTTTTTTTACTGTCAATGTTATTTTCACGAATAAAACAAAAACCACGCATCCTATCGAAACATGAGTCACAATAAATTTGTACCTCTTCCATGGATGAACAAATTTTGTTTCGGTCATTTTTTCGTAGCTGGTAATATTCGTCTGAAAATTTGATTTTTCTATTTTCAATGCTGTTTTTTACGAATAAAACAAAAACTACGCGTCATATCAAAAAGTGAATGATAAGAAATTTGTAGATCTTTTTTAGGTGCACAATTTTGGTCAGATGATCTTTTCTGGTATCTTGCATAGTTTTACAGCAAAATGGCTTTTTTGATTTTTCATTAATTTTTTGTGCGATCAAAATTTGAATTTTTTATTTTTCGAAAAATTCAAAAAGTTGTCATGAAAATATTATAGGGTGTTCAGGAATCAACGTTTTTCTCCTCTTGACTTTTTTTCATATCGTGCGTTTTTCGGCTTAAAATGTTCATTTTCGTTTGTTTTTTGGAATTTTGAAAATGCTATAACTCCAGTAATTTTTTTTTTATCATGAAAAGTCATAAGAATATTTTGTTCGTCATTTTGCGTACTACTAATAACCGTACATAGAATTTTCAAATCTTCCAAAAAAGTGGTCTCAAAAATTTTCAAAATGTGCTCACTTTTTGGATTTTCATCCAAAATAGCTGGTTAACGAACTCGTTCTCTATTTTTCGGCCATAAAAAAGTGTGCCAAAGCTCAATCAAATCTGATCATTTTTTCGAAAGTTATCGTGGCTACAGACAGACAGACAGACAGACAGACAGACAGACAGACAGACAGACAGACAGACTACAGACTACAGACAGACAGACACCTTCGTAAAAATCGTTTTTTCTGACTCAGGAGGTCTCAAAACGTGGACATTTGATGAAAACCGACTATGTCAAATTTTACATAAAACCAATACCTTCTCATTAGAATGAGAATGTAAAAATAACAAAAGAGATGAATTTTCAATAAAAAAATCTCAATTTAAAATAAAAAACAGTTGATTTAAAAAAAAGACGAATTTCTAACAAAATAGTTAAATCCTCAATCTACACAGATTAATTTTCAACCAGAAAGTTGCATTTGAAATAAAAAAAGGATGAATTTTAAACCAAGACGATTAATTTTAGAAGATTAATTTTCTATTGAAAAAGACAAATTTTCAACTAGACTAGATCAATTTTCAATTAAAGAAATTAATTCTGAACCAAAAAAAATTCTTTAACGAAATAGTTAAATTTTTAACTACTGAAGATCAAATTTAATTAAAAATGAAAGAGTTAAATTTTCTGTTAAAAAAATTAAATTTCAACCAAAAATAAAACGAAGCTTCACGAAAATATCTAAATTTTCTACCAAATAGTTGAATTTTCAACTAAAAAAAAAATAAATTTCCCTCCGAATATGTGAATTTTTTACCAAAAAAGCAAAATTTTGAACCAAAAAAGAAATACTTAAATTTTCAATTAAAAAAATGAATTTTAAATTTAAAAAATGAATTTTTAACAAAGTAGTTCAAGTTTCAACCAACTAGTTTAATTTTCAACGAAAAATATGAATTTTCAACAAAAAATGTAATAGCTAATATTTCAACCTAAAAATATTTTTATTTTAAATAAAGAATAGTTCAATTTAACAAAAAAGTCGAATTTTGCAAACAAAAATTGAATCTTCAATCAAGAAAGATTTTAGTTACATTTTGAACATCAAAATATGAATTAAAAAAACGTTTCTACCAAAATAGTTGAATTTTCAACTATAAAAAGACCAATTTTATGGAAAAAATTGAATTTGCAACCATAAAAGATGATTTTTTAACAAAATTGTTGAATTTTTACCCACATTATAAAATTGTCGGAACTGAAAATATAATCATCAGGAGAAACGATCCGCTAAAAAATGTTTAGTTGAAAAATTAATTTTTAATGAAAAAACTAATCTTCAACCAAAGAAATAAAATTTTAATTGAAAAGACTAATTTTCTAACAAAAACAATAATTTTTAACAAAACACATGAATTTTAAACCGAATATTTTAATTTTTAATTGAATTTTTAATCTAATAGTTGAATTTTTAACTAAAATTATCTACCAAAAAATACAAATTTTTAACAAAATAGATTAAAATTTAAATAGGTTAAATTTTTAGTTGAAAAAATTGATTTTCATTAAAAGAAAAAATAATTTTCCATATAATTTTTAACAAGATACAATAATTTTCTACCAACAAAGACCATTTTTCAACAAAATAGATGAATTTTCAAATAAAAAAGATAATTTTCAACAAAAAATAGAATAGTTGAATTTTCAGTTAGAGAAATAAGAACTTAGTAAAATAAAATAAATTTTAAACAAAATAGTTAAATTTTCAACCAAAAAAATGAATTTTCTACGATAAAGGTTAAATGTCTATTTAAAAAAAATGTTGACGAAAAATGGAAGTTTAATTTTTAGTTTAAAAAATTAATTTTCAATAAAAAACTTATTTTCTACCAACAAAGAATAATTTTTATCAAAAAACACGAATTTTCAACCAAATATTTCAATTTTTAATGGAATTATCAACCAAAAAGATTCATTTTCTACCAAAAAAGACCATTTTTTCATAAAATAGATGAATTTTCAAATAAAAAAAAATATTTTCAACCAAAAATGGAATAGTTTAATTTTTAGTTAGAGAAATCAGTTTTTAAGCAAGTAAAATAAATTTTCAACGAAATACTTAAATTTTCAACCAAAAAAATGAATTTGCTATCAAAAAGACTAAATGTCTATCACAACGAAATTTCGACAAAAAATTAAGGTTAAATTTTTAGTTAAAGAAATTAATTTTTAATAAAAACACTAATTTTCAAGCTAAGAAAAATTAATTTCCAGTGTAAAAACTAATTTTCTACCAAAAAAGAATAATTTATAACAAAATACATGAATTTTCAACCAAATATTTTAATTTTTAATGGAATTTTTAACCTAATAGTTGAATTTTCAAACAAAAAGGTGAATTAGTCACCAGGAAGAAATTTTCAAACAAAAATACATGAATTTTTAACCAAATGCTTGAATTTTCATACTGAAAATATTAAATTTTCACAAAAAAGTTCATTTTAAACAAAATCCAAAAAGAGGAATTTTCAACAAAAGAGTTAAATTTCCATCAAAAAAATTAATTTGGAACAAAATAGATCAATTTTCTACCTAAATATTTGAATTTTCTACCCCCAAAAAATACGAAAATGAAATAAAATAGTTAAATTTTCGAAAAAAAAATTCAACTAAAATTATAAATCTTCAACCAAAAAACAGAATTTTTAACAATGCAGTCCAACTTTCAGGCAAGTAAGTCAAATTTTCAACCAGAAAACACGAATTAAAAATTTAAAAAATAGTTGAACCCCCTCTACAGATTTTTGTTACCAAAAGATATGAAAATTTAAACCAAAAATATGACTTTCCAACGAAAAAGTTAATTTTCAACAAAATAGTTCAATTTTCATACCGAAAATATGAATTTTCAATTAAAACAAGTTAATTTTCAACCATATAGTTAAATTTTCATACCGAAAATATGAATTTTCAATAAAGAAAGTTAATTTTTAACAACCAAACCAGATTAATTTTGAATATTGCTTTTTATTTATAAATTGTGAAATGTCCAGACCGGCAATCTCGATGACCTGGGTTCGGATCCCAGCGAAGTTTAAAAGGAATTTTTTCACAATTCAGAAATAAAAATCAATATTCAAAATATTGATTTTGGACCAGTAGACAAAAAAGCAATCAACATAAAATTATTTATAAACGAAATTGGTCAATTAAAGTCAAAATCGAATTTGAAATACGTAAAATCCCTGGTCTGGAAAACCCGTTCGTCCCACAAAAGTCTTTTTCCCCAGACGATAATTCAGAGTTCAGACTATGACAGAAGTCCCGGGACTGGCTCGAATCTTGCTGGGGTCATCGATTTTTTTTCCCTGAATGCTCGAAAAAAGCGACTATCGGGTAAAACCGCCTCTTTGGAGTCCGCGGGGTCGAAAGAACAATAGAGAAAGTATCCTGACCTTAAGGAGGGTCTGTTTGTGACGTTCAACCCTCCATTTGCAAGCCTATAAAGTATTATGACAAAAACAACCGCAGGCGAGCAAAAGGGAAATATACTTCGGTAGTAATCTTACGTGATTTACGCAACCCTTCAACCCCGGCCAGTGTCAGAATTATTTATTGCGACTTTTGCAAATACGAGATTGGACAGGATCATTCAAAGGATGGCTTGTATACAGGTTTCTTTGTAGGATCATGTTTTTTCGCCAAATACCCTTACAGAAACCGTCAAGATTACATGTACAGGTTCGTGTGCAGATTCACGTGCAGCAACATGTCCAGGATCCTCCGAAGTTCCTGTACAGGAATTGTCGACTGGGTGTTGCTCGAAAAGCGTTTTTTGGACAACCTACTCAGTTTTGAAGTGAACTGTAGGTAAGGAACATCCTCAAACTTCAATTTTAAATATTTCAATATTTTTACAAATATTGAAAATTGAAGTTTGAGGATGTTCCCTACCTACAGTTCACTTCAAAACTGAGTGGGGTGGTCCAAAAAACGCTTTTTTAGCTACACGCAGCTGCCAATTCCTGTAGAGGAACTTCGGAGGATCCTGGACATGTTGCTGGACACGATCCTGGACATGAACCTGTACAGGTAATCTTGACAATTCGTGTCCAGCAACATGTCCAGGAACCTCCCGAAGTTCTTATTAGAATATTTGTAAAAATATTGAAATATCGAAAATTGAAGTTTGAGGATGTTCCCTACCTGCAGTTCACTTCAAAACTGAGTAGGGTGGTCCAAAAAACGCTTTTCGAGCAACACCCAGCTGACAATTCCTATAGAAGAACTTCGGAGGATCCTGGATATGTTGCTGCACACGAATTGTCAGGATTACCTGTACAGGTTCGTGTGCAGATTCATGTGCAGCAACATGTCCAGGATCCTCCGAAGTTCCTGTACAGGAATTGTCAGCTTGGTGTAGCTTGAAACGCGTTTTTGGACCACCCTACTCATTTTTGAAGTGAACTGCTCTCAAACTCCACTGGGATCCGAACCCAGGTCATCCAGATTGCCGGTCTGGTCTTTTCACAATTTAGAAATAGAAAGCAATATTCAAAATTAATCTGGTTTGGTTGCTAAAAATTAACTTTCTTTATTGAAAATTCATATTTTCGGTATGAAAATTTAACTATTTGGTTGAAAATTAACTTTTTTCAATTGAAAATTCATATTTTCGGTATGAAAATTGAATTATTTTGTTGAAAATTAACTTTTTTGTTGAAATTTTTTTTTTTTTATTTTATTTATTTTGTTTCATCTTCGTATTTTTTGGGGGTAGAAAATTCAAATATTTTGGTAGAAAATTTATCTATTTTCTTCCAAATTAATTTTTTTGTTGGAAATTTAACTCTTTTGTTGCAAATTTGGCTTTTTGGATTTTGTTTAAAATGAACTTTTTTGTGAAAATTTAATATTTTCAGTATGAAAATTCAATCATTTGGTTGAAAATTCATGTATTTTTGTTTGAAAATTTCTTCCTGGTTACTAATTCACCTTTTTGGTTGAAAATTCAACTATTAGGTTAAAAATTCCGTTAGAAATTAAAATATTTCGTTGAAAATTCATGTATTTTGTTAAAAATTATTCTCTTTTGGTAGAAAATTAGTTTTTACATTGGAAATTAATTTTTCTTAGGTTGAAAATTAGTGTTTTTATTAAAAATTAATTTATTAACTAAAAATTTAACCTTAATTTTTTGTGGAAATTTCGTTTTGATAGAAATTTAGTCTTTTTGATAGCAAATTCATTTTTTTTGTTGAAAATTTTAGTATTACGTTGAAATTTTATTTTACTTGCTTAAAAACTGATTTCTCTAACTAAAAATTAAACTATTCCATGTTTGGTTGAAAATAATTTTTTTTTATTTAAAAATTCATCTATTTTATGGAAAAATGGTCTTTTTTGGTAGGAAATGAATCTTTTTGGTTGAAAATTCCATTAAAAATTGAAATATTTGGTTGAAAATTCGTGTTTTTTGATCAAAATCATTCTTTCCTGGTATAAAATAAGTTTTCTATTGAAAATTAATTTTTTAAACTAAAAATTAAAGTTCCATTTTTCGTCGACATTTTTTTATATAGACATTTTACCTTTTTCGTAGAAAATTCATTTGTTTGGTTGAAAATTTAACTATATTGTTGAAAATTTATTTTATTTTCCTAAGTTCTTATTTCTCTAACTGAAAATTCAACTATTCTATTTTTTGTTGAAAATTATCTTTTTTATTTGAAAATTCATCTATTTTGTTGAAAATTATATAGAAAATTATTTTTTCTTCTAATGAAAATTAATTTTTCAACTCAAAAATTTAACTATTCCATTTTTCGTCATTTTTTTTATAGACATTTAATCTTTTTGGTTGAAAAGTCATCTGTTTGGTTGGAAATTTATATATTTCGTTTTAAATTGATTTTATTTGGTTAAAAAACTTATTTCTCCAACTTACAATTAAACTGTTCCATTTTTGTGGAAAATTCATCTATTTTGTTCAAAATTTGTATTTTTTGATAGATAATTTTAGTTAAAAATTCAACTAATAGATTAAAAATTCAATTAAAAATTAAAATATTTGGTTTAAAATTCATGTGTTTTGTTAAAAATTATTGTTTTTGTTCGAAAATTAATCTTTTCAATTAAAATTTTATTTCTTTGGTTGAAGATTAGCTTTTTCATTAAGAATTAATTTTTCAACCAAACATTTTTTAACGGATTGTTTCTCCTGATGATTATATTTTCAGTTCCGAAAATTTTATAATTTTGTTAAAATTTCAACAATTTTGTTAAAAAATCATCTTTTATGGTTGCAAATTCAATGTTTTCCATAAAATTCGTCTTTTTATAGTTGAAAATTCAACTATTTTGGTAAACACTTTTTTTAAATTCATATTTTGATGTTCAAAATGTAACTAAAATCTTTCTTGATTGAAGATTCAATTTTTGTTTGTAAAATTCGACATTTTTGTTAAATTGAACTGCTCTTGATTACAAATAAAAATATTTTTGGCTTGAAATATCAACTATTACATTTTTTGTTGAAAATTTATATGTTTGGTTGAAAATTAAACTACTTAGTTGAAAGTTAAACTACTTTGTAAAAATTATTTTTTTAAATTCAAAATTAATTTTTTTTATTTAGAACTTAACTATTTCATTTTTGGTTGAAAATTTTTCTTTTCTGGTTAAAAATTCACATAATAGGAGGGACATTTACTTATTTGTTGAAAATTCGACTATTTGGTGGAAAATTAATTTTTTTAACAGAAAATTGAACTATTCCATTTTTTATTAAATTTGATCTTTTTTAGTTAACAATTTAACTATTTCCTTAAAGAATTATCGTTTTTATTTGAAAATGCAACTATTTCCTAGAAAATTCTTGTATTTTCTTGAAAACTCATTTCTTTGTTTGAAAATATTATTTTTTGGTTGAAGATTCGTTTTTTTTTTTTGGTTCAGAATTAATTTCTTAAATTGAAAATTGATATTTTCTAGTTAAAAATTTGTCTTTTTTAATAGAAAATTAATCTTCTGAAATTAATCTTCTTGGTTTAAAATTCATCCTTTTTTTTATTTAAAATGCAACTTTCTGGTTGAAAATTAATCTGTTTTGATTGAGAATTTAACTATATTGTTAGAAATTTGTCTTTTTTTTGTTTAAATCAACTGTTTTTTATTTTAAATTGAGATTTTTTTGTTGAAAATTCATCTCTTTTGTTATTTTTTGTTGTTGTAAATTAATTTTTTAACTGAAAATTTTGGCTTTTCATTTTTGGTTTAAAATTTGTCTTTTTAATTTAAAAATTTATATATTCAGTTGATAATTCATCTTTTGTATTTGAAAATTCAACAAGCAAGGCAACCCCCAAAGGTTTCCATTTCCGGAAAAAGAAAATCCGTAATTTTTGTTCGAAATTCAAATATTAACACGTGCCATCGGGCACTTCAAAATGCCATTCAATTAACATGGGGAAATTTTTGATTTTCGAAAAATTGAACTCATACTTCAGGGTTTGATCGAAACATGCCACGTTTTCCGGGATTGAAGAGGAGTATCTACGAAGTAAAAGCATACTTATAACTTTTATTTTTAACCCACCCTCAACCCCCCCCCACAACGCCCCAAATATGACCCAAATATCAAAACACTACATTTTTACGTATAATTGTTAATTTTCAGCAATTTCCGCCATATTTTTTTATTCAAATAATTACTAATGGGCAATTTCAATATCCCCCATGACTTTTTAAACAATTTGTAATTGTTTAAATCAACGGAACTTATTTACACAATAATTTTTTCCCAAAAAATATAAAAAATAATCGTATTTTCTAAATGAAATGTGATAGTTGGTCATTGATTGGAGTAGTGAATTTTTTAAGAAGCATTACGTGATTATTTAAACAATTAATTATTGTTCATTCAATATCGGAAAAAATAGGCTTACTGCATCGTTATAGTTTAAGACGTCTTTCAGTCCATTGCCGCCCATGACCACAACCACCATGCTCAGTTCGCTTCGAACGCGATCCAGAAGTGAGGAGTGCGAAGTTAGTAACTGCGAACTTCTTTCGGTCACGATCACTTATCTTTCTGTTACCATTTAGGAATTTTAGGAACTTATTTGTAATTTTCAGATACCGAGGCAGATGATCGCAGTATCCTGTGACAATTTTATTGTAAAGATAATTCCTCCATTAACAGAGCTTCTAGATCATTGTCTTTACTTGCGATTTCAACAATTTTTTCATTTTCTTCTTCGTGTGCAAATTTTGAAACCTTTTCACGCTTGAGATCATTCCATTTCGGAAAAATAGGCTTCCTGCGTCGCTATAATTCAACAAAATCTTTTGCAGTGCATTGCCGCCCATGGCCACAACCACCATGCTCTGTCCGCTTTGAACGCGAACGAGAAACGAGGAGTGCGCAGTTACCAACTGCGCACTTCTTCCGGTCACGATTACTTATATTTCTGTTACCATCTGGGAATTTTAGGAAACCATTTGTAATTTTCAGATACCGAGCCAGATGATTGCAGTATATTGTAACTATTTTATTGCAAAGACAATTTGATCATCAACCGAGCTGCTAGATAGTTGCCTTTACTTGCGATTTCAACACTGTTTAATTTTTACTATTCTATGTTTTCAGTTTCTTTTTCTCGTGCAAATTTCGAATCCTTTTTACGCTCGAGATCATTCAATATTGGATAGAATAGGGTTACTGCATCGTTATAATCCAACAAAACCTTTTGCAGTGCATTGCCGCCCATGACCACAACCACCATGCTTTGTCTGCTTCGAACGCGATCGAGAAGCGAGGAGTTTTAAAAACATATTTGTTATTTTCCGATACCCAGGCAGATGATCCCAGTATCTTGTAACTATTATATTGCAAAGATAATTCGATCATCAACCGAGCTTCTAGATCGTTGCCTTTCCTCGCGATTTCAACAATTTTTTCATTTCCTTTTTCTGGTGCAAATTTCGAATCTCTTTTACGCTTGAGATCATTCAATTTTGAAAAAAATAGGCTTACTGCATCGTTATAATTCAACACAACCTTTAACAGTGCATTGCCGCCCATGACCACAACTACCATGCTCAGTCCGCTTCGAAGGCGATCCAGAAGTGAGGAGTGCGAAGTTAGCAACTGCGAACTACTTTCGGTCACTTTAACTTATATTTCTGTTACCATTTAGAAATTTTAGAAAGCTATTTGTAATTTTCAGATACCGTTTCTGAACGTTAATGAATATTTAGTAAATTTACTATAAAAGTTACTGAATTTCGTTTTAAGCAACTTAAGTTCGTAAATTTCAGTTACTAACAGTGTATTCGAATCGTTTCGTCTTTTCCTAGTTTTTCTATTTAAATGATAACTGAATTGATAGAGCCTAATAAGATTTTATGATTTTCATAAAATCGCACAATTTTTTTAAAAACTCGTCCTCTTTAGATGAAAATTTAAATATTTTTTGAAAATTCGTCTTTTTGGATTAAAAAGTAACCGATTTGGTTAAAAATGAACTTTTTTGTTAAGAAGTCAATAATTTGAATGAAGTTTTTTTTTCGGTAGTCGCCTGCAAATAGCCTTGTTACTAACTCGGGGGAAACGAAACGTAAACAGTCAGGGCCGACTGAACCGTTTCCAATTGAAATGCATAATATTGCGCAATATACTCGACTGAGTAATTGCGCACTGCGATCCTTCAGAGGTGAGAGTCGCAACCTTATCTCGCCCTGCGCGTTGAGAAACTACTTGGGCCAGCAATTCCAGGAATTACTGAACCGGGAGCTACTAAACCGGGGTCCGAGTGTATGTCGGAATTTTCCGAACATTTCTAACAAGGTAATATAAATTGATAAGAAAAATCCATTTCGTAAATGAAATTTGATAAAACTTTTGAATACGGAATTTGACAGGGGTTGAAATTAAGTACAGGAAAGATAATATTCGAGGGAGATTAGCCAAAAAGAGAACGAAATGCGCCTAGAGAAAACAGAAGATAGGGATGAAACTCGAGTTTCAACGCGGTAAGGCGGATGGATTCCGTCGCTTGAAGGAAATTGCATTCCCTTCAAGTCGTATCGGATTACACTTTATATAAACCTCGAGTCGCTGGATTATTAAAACCGAAGTACTCTTCCTGTCTATCGTTTCGCTCGAAAAGTTTTAAAGTTTCGTGCAAAAACGACCCAAGGATGGAACTCAATATCGGCTCCTTTTGTCTTCGCATGAAATTAAAATTCAATTTGCTTCATGCTGTGCGAATCACATTATATCTGAGACCCTCTTAATTAAAAAATCTAGCTGTGAATTCGATCTCGAGTGTTTCCACTTTGTTTGTATTTATAATTATATGGTCCTCATTTCACGAGCACTTTGCTTCCCGTTAGCAAATGTATTTGCTTCGTCATAGAGGAAGCATTAGTTATTTTTTTCAATAATAGACAAACCAAAGTCTTCATTTTGATCAATTTAGAAATAGAAATTTACAAAAAATACAAAATTACAAAATAATACAATAAATTTTTAAATACAAAGACAAATCAGACAAATCAAATTTTGTATTCGAAATGATAATTTTTCGAGCTGGAAAATGGAAGGGAAAAGTACTTTCGCAACCTATCCCTTTCCAGCTTTATGATTTCTTTACAAAAATTATCAGAATTATTCTATTTGAAAATTTAGGATCAAAAAGTATTTTCTATTCATGCGTCAACTTTGAATGATGTCGATGAAAAAAGTTTTTCTGTTTGAAACAGATGATTCCAATATTATATATGAGCATTACTTCCTTAATCTTCAATAAAGTGTATTAATATTGTAGGTCAATCCATTCGTCTCAAATCAACACATCTTTTCTCTTTTAGCATCAACTTCAAATTATGAGAATGAGGAAATTTTTACTATAAAAATCGATTTTTAATATATATAAATTACCATAACTTTCCTACTCTTTAAAAAAATGTATTAATATTGTAGGTCAATAGATTCGTCTCGAACCAAGGAATCTTTGATCAAGGAATCTTTGATATTCTTGCATCAACTTTGAATTATGTTGAAGAAAAAAGTTTTACTATAAAAAACCGTATTTTCAAATATTATGCATTACCATAGCTTCCTTACTCTTCAATAAGATGTATACGAATATTATAGGTCAGTCGATTCGACTCGAATCAGCACATCTTTTCTATTCATGCATCAACTTTGAATTAAGTTGATGAAAAAAGTTTTACTATAAAAGACCGATTTTCAAAATATATAAATTACCATAATATCCCAACTCGTTAATAAAATGTATGAATATTATAGGTCAATCGATTCGTCTCGAACCAAGGAACCTTTGATATTCCTGCATCAACTTTGAATTACGTTGAAGAAAAAAGTTTTATTATAAAAAACCCTATTTTAAAATATTATGCATTACCATAGCTTCCTTACTCTTCAATAAGATGTATACTAATATTATAGGCCGATCAATTCGTTCTGAATCAATACATCTTTTCTATTTTAGCATCAACTTCAAATTATGAGAATGAGAACATTTTTACTATAAAAATCGATTTTTAATATACATAAATTACCATAACTTTCCTACTCTTTAATAAAATGTATTAATATTGTAGGTCAATCGATTCGTCTCGAACGAAGGAATCTTTGATATTTTTGCATCAATTTTAAATTATGTTGAAGAAAAATGTTTTACTATAAAAAACCGTATTTGAAATATTATGCATTACCATAGCTTCCTTACTCTTTAATAAAATGTATCAATGTTATAAGTCAATCGATTTATCTTGAATCAACACAACTTTTCCATTCTCGCATCAACTTTAAATTATGAGAATGAGCAAAATTTTTACTATAATAAAAATGATATAATGATAAAATATGATATGATAAAATGTATTAATATTGTAGGTCAATTGATTCGTCTTGAACCAAGGAATTTTTTATATTCTTGCATCAACTTTGAATTATGTTGAAGAAAAAAGTTTTACTGAAAAAAACCGCATTTTAAAATATTATGCATCACCATAGCTTTCTTACTCTTCAATGAAATGTATTATTATTATAGTTTAATCGATTCGTCTCGAATCAAATCTTTTTTATTTTAGCATCAACTTTAAATTATGAGAGTGAGAAAATTTGTACTATGAAAATCGATTTTCAAAATATATAAATTACCATAACTTCCCTACTATTTGATTAAATGTATTAATATTGTAGGTCAATCGATTTATCTTGAACCAAGGAATCTCTTAAATTCTTGCATCAACTTTGAATTACGTTGAAAAAAAAGGTTTACTATAAAAATCGTTTTTTAATATAATATAAATGACCATAACTTCCTTAGTCTTTAATAAAATGTATGAATATTATAGGTCAATCGATTCGACTCGAATCAGCACATCTTTTCTGTTCTTGCATCAACTTTGAATTAAGTTGATGCAAAAAGTTTTACTATAAGAGAACGATTTTCAAAATATATAAATTACCATAACTTCACAACTCTTTCATAAAATGTATTAATATTATAGGTCAATCGATTCGACTCGAATCAGCACATGTTTTCTGTTTTTGCATCAACTTTGAATTATGCTAATGAAAAAAGTTTCACTTTAGAAACCGTATTTTCCAATACTATGCATTAGCATAGCTTTCTTACTCTTTAATAAAATGTATTAATATTATAGGTCAATCGATTCGTCTCGAACCAAGCAATCTTTCATATTCGTGCATCAACTTTAAATGATGAGAATGAGAAAATTTTTACTATAAAAATCAATTTTTAAAATATGTAAATTACCATAACTTCCCTACTCTTTGATAAAATGTATTAATATTGTAGGTCAATTGATTCGTCTCGAACCAAGGAATCTCTTATATCCTTGCATCAAGTCTGAATTAAGTTAATGAAAAAATTTTTACTATAAAAGACCGATTTTCAAAATATATAAATTACCATAACT
>CAKNYM010051859.1:100387-140451 GCA_932195095.1 Andricus curvator | reverse complement strand
GTTTTCAATTGTTTGCAGCGTTTTTCTTCACACAATAAATCCCCGAGATACCTTTTATCTTCCGTCGGATAATTGTAGTTTTCAATTATTTGCAACTTTTTTATCAAACTTCAGATCAATCATATCTCGGGGATTTACTGAAAAATTATCTACCGTCGGATAATTCTTATCCGCCTCGCGATAAAAACTATCTACCGTCGGATAATTGTAGTTTTCAATTGTTTGCAGTGTTTTTATCCACACAATAAATCGCCGAGACACCTTTTATGTGAAGTTGGATAAAAGCGTTGCAAACAATTGACGAAATTATCCGACGAGGGATAAGTTTTATCCGCCTCGTGGTAAAAATTTTCTACTGTCGGATAATTGTAGTTGTTAGTTGTTTGCAACGTTTTTATCCAATTTCAGATAAATAATATCTCGGGGATTTACTGTGACAGCGAATCCCCGAGGTAACATTTATCGGAAGTTGGATAAAAGCGTTGCAAACAATTGACGACTGCAATTATCCAACGACGCATAATTTTTATCCGCCTGCTGATAAAAATGATCTATCGTCGGATAATTGTAGTTTTCAATTGTTTGCAACGTTTTTATCCAACTTGAGATAAAAGGTATCTCGGGGATTTAATGTGTATATATATAGTTATATACATACATAAATGCAATTATTATCTCCACGTGTGTGTTTAGAAGCAGAGTTCTAATCATGAGCTAATCACCAAACACGACACTCCATTGTCGGATTTGTACTAACTAGTCCTCACTTACATGGGTCGCCTGGCTCCTCGCATAATCATACCTAACGCAAATTCATCATGCACCTCTGGGTAGAACACGAAATCAAACTATCCAAATTTGCATATACGATTATGGCTCAAAGTTTCATGCGTCTAGTTTTTTTTTTTTTTTTTTAGAGAATTTTTTTCAATATTGAATTGCAACTATTGAAATTAGGGATCACTAAATATTTCTTTCGAGATCGAATTCGTATCAAATCAGGCAAGATTCTACGTATTTTTATTTTTAATACTCTATTTTGTACCTAAATCAAATATTTTAATTTTCCTGAAGGTTTTCTGTTGGATTCTACCACCCTCTTTCGAAAAATATAAGAAAATTTTAAAGAGTTTCAAATTACCAAAGTGTCTACGATTTTTTTGAAAATATGAAAATTCACCAGAATCGAAAAAGAAAATTAGAATGTCTGAATTTGATAAAGAAAAAATTGGGTTTTCACACACAAAAAGAAAGAATTTTCAGCAAAATTGTTTAATTTTTAACCAAAGAGATACATTTTCAACTAAAATAATGAATCTTCAACTGGAATAGTTCAATTTTCAGTTAAAAAATAAACTTTGAATAAAAAACAGCGATTTTTGAACAAAATGTTAAAATTTTTTACCAATACTTAAAATTAATTTTTAAAAAAGTAGTTTAACTTCCAACCAAGCATTTCGATTTTCAAACCAAATAAGATGAATTCTCAATAAAAAATTTATTCATCGAATTTTTAACTAAAAACGATCAATTTTTAACAAAAAGTGGAATGCTTAAATTTTCTATTGAAAAAATTAATTTTCAATCAAATTTTTTCTTAAAATTGTTAAAACTTTCAACAATAAAATGGATTTTTGGAAAAGCAGTCCAACTCTCTTCCAAGTAGTTGAATTTTCAACGAAGAAGATTATGTTTTCTACCAAAAAAGAAACATTTTTTAAAAAATATGTACATGAATTTTCAACCAAATTGTTGAATTTTCAACTAAAAAAGATAAATTGACAACCAAAACTGGAATATTTAAATTTTCACATAAAAAATAAAGTTGAAGCAAAAAACAAAAGAATTTAAAGAAAATAGTTTAATTAATCACGAAAGTAGTTCAATTTCATCCAAAAAGATGAATTTCCAAGCAGAAAGATTAATTTTTTTACAAAAAAAGGGACTTTCAAAAAAATACATGAATTTTCAACAAAATAATTTAGTTTTTAACCAAAACGATAAATTTTCAATCAAGAATCTTAAATTTCTAAAAAAAAAGAAATTTTAACACATTTTTAAAATCATTTTTAACTAAGAAAAATGAATTTTCACCTCAAATTCAAAAGTCAAATTTTCAGTTGAAAAAAATAATTTAGAAAAAAAAGCATTTTCAACAAAACAGTTAAATTTTTCACACAAATTGTTGAATTTTCAACTAAAAAGTTGAATTTTCAAGCAAGGATCTTAATTTTCTAAAAAAAAAAGAAATTTCAACAAAATACATTAATTTTTAATTAAGAAACATAAATTTTCACCTCAAATCAAACAGTTAAATTTACAAAAATAGCTGAATTTTCAACTAAAAAGTTGAATTTTCAAGCAAGGATCTTAATTTTCTAAAAAAAAAAAAAATAAATTTCAACAAAATACATTAATTTTTAATTAAGAAACATAAATTTTCACCTCAAATCAAATAGTTAAATTTACATTTTGAAAAATTCATTTTTAACCAAAGAAACGAATTTTCAACAAAATAGTTGAATTTTGCACCAAAATTTTCCACAACGAAGAAAATAAATTTTCAAGCAAGAACATTAATTTTTTGCAAAAAAACGAGTTTTGAACAAAATACATGATTTTTCAACAAAATAGTTCAGTTTTCATCCAAAACGATGAATTTTCAAGCAAGAATCTTAAATTTATGAAAAAATTAATAAAATACATTAATGTTCAGTGAAAAAAAATTATTTTAACAAAAAAAAACGAATTTTCAACAAAGTAGTCAAATTTTCAACCAAAAGCAAGGATCCTCAACCAGAAAGATGAATTTTGAGTAAAGTAGTTCAATTTTTGAATGAAAAAGATAAATTTTTAGCTGAAAATGGAATATTTTAATTTTTAGTAAAAAAAATTACTTTTAGCCGAATAGTTGAATTTTCAACCAAAAAAAAAGAATTTTCAACAAAATAGTTAAATTTTTCACAAAAAGTTGAATTTTCAACTAAAAAGTTGAATTTTCAAGCAAGGATCGTATTTTTTACCTCAGATTGAATAATTAAATTTATATTTAAAAAAATTCATTTTTAACCAAAGAAACGAATTTTCAACAAAATAGTTGAATTTTGCACCAAAACAGTTCAATTTTCTAAAACAAAGAAAATAAATTTTCAAGCAAGAACATTACATTTTTGCCAAAAAAAAAACGAGTTTTTAAGAAAATACATGATTTTTCAAAACAATAGTTCGGTTTTCATCCAAAAAGATGAATTTTCAAGCAAGAATCGTGAATAAAAAAAATCAACAAAATACATTAATTTCCTACTAAGAAAAATAAATGTTCACTTTCAATGAAATAGTGAAATTTTTAGTGAAAAAAATTATTTTAACAAAAAAAAAAACGAATTTTCAACAAAGTAGTCAAATTTTCAACCAAACAATTTTCAAATAAAAGCAAGAATCCTCAATTAGAAAGAGGAATTTTCAGTAAATTAGTTCAATTTTTAAATGAAAAAGATAAATTGTTAACTGGAAATGGAATATTAAAATTTTTAGCAAAAAAAATTTACTTTCAGCCGAACAAGAACATAGATAGATTGATTAATTGATAAAAAAAAATGAGTGAATTACGCTGGATTAAGCTGTATTACAAGTGGATTACTTGGATTTGTTTAATCAACCAAAATTTGTTTCATTCAACCAAATTTTTATGCGTATCCAAAAAATAGTTTTTTTGGTTCAATAATTTTGTTTCTGAGTGCATCAACAAGTCCCAGCACGAGTGAAGTCCATGTGACGAGTGGGTCACGTGACCGGATTCCTACCTTACCGACACTTTTTTTATTTCCCAACTTGTTTTCACACGAATAGCCACATCGAGTTGAAAATTTGGGATAATAAATAAAAAGCACTAAGAAATGTGGGTCCAGTCCTAAATTTTAATAATCATGAAAAAAGCAGAAAAAAATTATTTACAAAAAAAGTTTTTTTCATAATTATGAAAATTCAGGACAAGACCCACCTTTATTAGTGCTTCTTATTCAGTACCCAAATTTGAAAATCGATGTGGTGCTTTGTGTGAAAATAAGATAGGAAATAAAAAAAGTGTCGGCAAGGTAGGAATCTGGTCACGTGACCCACTCATAACATAACCTTAAAAGCGTAACTTTCAAGCCTAAACGCTCTGTTATTTTTGCTTCCTCCCGGAAGAGAGAGAGAGCAAAGAGGTATCATCAAAGACGAACAAGAGTTATGCGATGAAGCTATTTGCACCATGTAGGTGAGTTATCGAGCCGCCGGCAAAGAAAGAGACTTTAATATTTAAGTAGATATCAAACTCGAAACTGCGTCAAAGAACTGAGAGAGGAGAAATTTTACGAGATCCGTAACATGTGCTATCTGAAACATTAGGATTGGCGTTAATAGCTCTTGTGTGACGTATATTTTTATGATCAATATTATGTCATGTTAGAGCAAAGTACTATTCAGGTTACAACGATGTTGTGGAATTTTACAATTTTCACACATTTCCATTTCAATTTTCGCTTCTGACATATTTCCATTTCAATTTTCGCTTTTCACACATTTCTACTTAAGTGGAAATAGAGTCCAGTGACCAGGCAAGTAGTAGAGCTATGCCACTATGGGGCCTCTCACCGACCGAGCAAGGTTCTGTTCCATGCTAAGTTACCTTCCGTCGGTAAGTGACCACCATAGCGGCATAGCTCTACTACTCAGGCGATTTGAAATTCCCAAGCTTTTTCCCGACCACTTCATAGAGAATCCTGAAAAGGAACAAATTGCGGGGAGATCGATCACCAAAAATAAAAACTAATAAAGTATTGAGGTTATATGGAAGGTGTGCTCCAAGTTTTTTTACGTCCGGGAAGTAATTAATAAAAATATCGGAAGAAAATTTTTTTTTTTCAAACTCATCCATTTTCATTTCAATTTTCACTTTTGACATATTTCCATTTCAATTATCACTTTTTATACAATTCTACTTCATTGGAAATAGAGTTAAGTGACCAGGCAAGTAGTAGAGCTATGCCGCTATGGGGCCTCTTACCGACCGAGTAAGGTTCTGTTCCATGCTAAGTAACCTTCCGTCGGTAAGTGACCCCCATAGCGGCGTAGCTCTACTACTCAGGCAATTTGAAATTCCCAGGTTTTATCTTGACGTGATAGAGAATCCTGAAAAGGAACAAATTGGGGGGAGATTGATCACCGAAAATAAAAATTAATAAAGTATTAAGGTTATATGGAAGGTGTGCTCCAAGTTTTTTTACGCAGGGGAGTAATTAATAAAAATTTCGCAAGAAAAAAATAAAGAAAGTATTTTCCAATTTTTCCGTTTCCATTTCAATTTTCACTTTTCACGCATTTCTACTTAATTGGAAATAGAGTCCAGTGACCAGGCAAGTAGTAGAGCTATGCCACTATGGGACCTCTCACCGACCGAGCAAGGTTCTGTTCCATGCTAAGTTACCTTCCTTCGGTAAGTGACCCCCATAGAGGCATAGCTCGACTACTCAGGCAATTTGAAATTCCAGGTTTTTTCCCGACAACATCATAGAGAATCCTGAAAAGGAAAAAAAAATTTGGGGGAGATCGATCACCACAAATTAAAACTAATAAAGTATTAAGGTTACATGGAAGGTGTGCTTCAAGCTTTTTTACGCCCGGGAAGTAATTGATAAAAATTTCGAAAGAAACGAAAAAAAAGTTTTTTCCAATTTTCCCGTTTTCATTTCAATTTTCACTTTTGATATCTTTCCATTTCAATTTTCAATTTTCACGCATTTCTACTTAATAGGAAATAGAGTCCAGTGACCAGGCAAGTAGTAGAGCTATGCCACTATCAGTCACTTACCGACCAAGCGAGGTTCTGTTCCATGCTAAGTTACCTTCCGTCGGTAAGTGACGCTTTTCCTTAATGCCGATTGGGTAATTTGAAAAACTCGAATTAATGTTGCCAAATTCATACGCATAATCAAGAATTGAGTTTCAGTTGATTAAGATTTATTAATTTAAAATTTTATTATTACACTTCCAGTTGAAATAATTAATTTTTAAACAAAGAAAAAGAGAATTTGCAACAAAATAGTTAAATTTTTAGTTAAACTAATGAATATTCGATAAAAAAAATGAATTTTCAACAAAAAGTGTAATAGTTGAGATTTCCATAATTTTTTTTTAATTTTCAATAGAACACTGGTCAATTAAACCAAAAATTACGAATTTTCAACAGAAGAGTTAAATTTTCAACCAAGAGAGATTTTTCAATAATAAAGAAAAAAAATCTGCCCGCTTCGCGGGCACATTCTCATCGCGCGCTTCGCGCGCGGCTCGCTCCGCTCGCAAGTTTCAGCGCGCCTAGGGCGCGCACCTGTTGGATCTCGCGCTTCGCGCTCGATTAGGTATTCATCTCGCGCTTCGCGCTCGATTATATGTTTATCTCGCGCTTCGCGCTCGATAATGCATTCACCTCGCGCTGCGCGCTCGGACACATTTGTCGTCTAGGTTTTCACACTTCGTGTGCTCGCTATTGCGCCCTTCGCAGGCTAATACTCTCTTAGTAAGCTTCATCGTTATGACCTGCTTTTGGTTTAATTATGTCAGTTTTACATAAAAATAAGAACTAATTTACTTAAGGTTCTATCGACCTTAAGGAACACATTCTCATCACGAAACTCGCGCTTCGCGCTCGATATTTGGTATGATCATCATGTGCACCTCGCGCTTCTCGCTCGTTTCTGTTCATCGTATAATAGAAACCCAAAAGTTTGAGCGCGCTTGCTGCGCGCAATTTGGTCGTCGCGCTTCGCAACGACCATGTGTTACGTTCAATGTTCTTCAGATAAAAATGACTAAAGTTGTATTTGATTTAAAATGAAGAAGGTAATTCCTTTACTTCAGCGTATATTTCCGTATCTTTATAATAAATCCTACAATCAGAAAGATTTTTTTCCAACTATCTGAAAAGGGGAGAAAAAAAGTATTTAAGTCGTTTTTGGAACATATATCTTGCTTTTTCATTCATAATCAAACCGACCCCTTGACTACCATGTGATTCCCTATCTACTCCTGACCATATTTTAAAACCTCAATCAAAGTTTCAGTCCATTCCGAGGCTACTTTATTGTTTGTATTATTCATGTTTAGATTGTACACCCAACTACCACCTTTATGCGCGAAATTTCTTGTGCGAGTCGAAATCATGCCCAAGTTAAGTAGTGATTCGTCGTATAGTGGAGAGTCCAGTTCTTACGTCAGTCCCACCAAAACTTCTGTTACGGGGGGAGGGGGGGGGCGAGGACAAGGAATGGAAACCGAGAGAGTCGCAATTGGTTGATGTTTTATACTGAGAAGGTCACCAGCCTTCAGCAGCGTTGTATTAGATAGGAGTTCATATGTTTCCATCTGCGCATTCTCGGCCCACCTCTAAACGAGGAACCAATAACTCTTTTTTTTTTTTTTTTCGAAATAAATGAATATATATATATATATATATATATTCATTTCGTCTATTTGGAACATAGTTCTTGAAATATAAATGTAATAGTCGAATTTTTTCACAGAAATTATTTTAGTAAACAAAGATCAAAATAGTATTGAGAACATAAAAACAATGAAACATTGTGAAAAAACACACCCGAGATGAAAAATAAAGTAAATAAGCAAAGTTTTGATGAGAATGTGCCCGCTTATCGGGCCGATTTTTTCACTGTTGATGTTATTTTTTACGAATAAAACAAAAACTACACATCCTATCAAAAAGTGACCCATGAGAAATGTGTAGATCTTTTTTGAATGCACAATTTTAGTCCAGTCATGATTTGTCGTATCTTGCATAGTTTGACCGTGAAATTGATTTTTTTGATTTTTCATTATTTCTAGTGCAATAAAAATATGAATTTTCGATTTTTCAAGAAAATTCAAAAAGTCGTTATGATAATCTTGTAGGACGTGCGAAAAGAAACACTTTTCCTACCTTGACTTTTTTTCGTATCGTGCGTTGTTTGGCCGAAAATGTTACTTTTCGCTTTTTTGGGGGGATTTTGAAAATGCTGTAACTCGGACAATTTTCTTTTCATCAAAAAAAGTCGTAAGGATAAATTGTTTAGATTTTCGAGTACTATAAGCGCCCGCACATACAATTTTGAAATTTGGAAAAAAGTGGTCTAAAAATTTTTGAAAATGCTCTAATTTTTTTAATTTTCATCCAAAATGGCTGGTTAACGAACTCGATTCCTCTTTTTGCCCCCTGAAACTGTGTGCCAAAGCACAATCTAATCCGATTAGTCTTTCAAAAGTTATCCGATATACAGACGACGACGACGACAACGACAACGACAGACAGACAGACAGACACCGACGTAAAAACCATTTTTTCTGACTCAGAGGGCCTCAAAACGTCGACATTTGATGGAATCCGCGAAAGTCATTTTTCACATAAAACCAATACTTTCTCATTATGATGAGAATGTAAAAATATCCAAAATGTTGAGTTTCTAAGTTTCGACTAAAAAATACGAGTTTTCAACAAAATAAGTGAATTTTTAACTGAAAAAGATCAATTTTCTAGCAAAAAATGAAATTGCTACATTTTTAATAAAAAATTCATTGTCAAAAAAAAAAAATGAATTTCCAACAAAATTTATTACGTCTTTAAGCAAAGAAATGAACTTTTAACTAAAATGATGCATTTTCAATCAAAAAAATAAATTCAATTTCCAACGAAAACGGTTGAACTGCTACCAAAAAAAAGACAAAATTTCAACAAAATAGATGAATTTCCAACCAAACAGATCAATTTTCAACTAAAAAGATTAAATTTCCATCAAAAAAAAATTCGAAGGAAAATTGAATAGTTAAATTGTTAATTAAAAAAATTAATTTTCAATAAAAAAAAAACAATTTCCAACCAAAGAAATGAAATTTCAACCAAAAAAATTAATTTTCGATCGAAAAAGAATAATTGTTAACAAAATACGTGAATTTTAAACAAAAAATTTTAATTTTTAATGGACAAATTTTCCACAAAATAGATGAATTTCAACTAAAAAGGATAAATTTTCAACAAAAAATAGAATGATTTAATTTTAAGATAGAGAACTATGTTTTTAAGCAAATAAAATAAATTTTCAACGGAATAGTTAAATTTTCAACCATAAAGATTAAATGTCTATCAAAAAAAAATCTCGATGAAAAATGGAATAGTTGAATTTTTAGTTACAAAAATTAATTTTTAATAAAAAACAACTAATTTTCTACCAAGAAAGAATAATTTTTAACAAAATTCATGAATTTTCAAACAAATATTTTAATTTTCAATGGAATTTTAAACTAAAAAGGTTAATTTTTTACCAAAAAAGACAATTTTTCAACAAAATAGATGAATTTTCAAATTAAAAGATCAATTTCAAACAACAAATAGAACGGTCGAATTTTCAGTTCGAGAAATAAGTTTTTAAGCAAATAAAATAAATGTTCAACGAAATATTTCAATTTTCAACCAAACAAAATAAATTTTCTATCAAAAAGATTAAATGAATATAAAAAAAAAATTTCGGCAAAAAATGTAGTGAAATTTTTAGGTGAAAAAATTAATTTTCAATAAAAGCACTAATTTTTAACCAAGGAAAAATTATTGTAACACTGTTACTACTTAATTTTGGTAGGCTAAATTTTGAAAAAAAATTTCTGATTGCAAATTTGGAGCACACCTTCCATATAACTTTAATACTTTATTAGTTTTTATTTTTGGTGATCGATCTCCCCCCAATTTGTTCCTTTTCAGGATTCTCTATCACGTCAAGATAAAACCTGGGAATTTCAAGTTGCCTGAGTAGTAGAGCTACGCCGCTATGGGGGTCACTTACCGAAGGAAGGT
This sequence comes from Andricus curvator, assembly GCA_932195095.1. Classification (NCBI taxonomy): domain Eukaryota; kingdom Metazoa; phylum Arthropoda; class Insecta; order Hymenoptera; family Cynipidae; genus Andricus; species Andricus curvator. The sequence goes on along the minus strand of CAKNYM010051859.1, from coordinate 130,577 downwards.
AACTTAGCATGGAACAGAACCTTGCTCGGTCGGTAAGTGACCCCATAGTGGCATAGCTCTACTACTTGCCTGGTCACTGGACTCTATTTCCAATTAAGTAGAAATGTGTGAAAAAAAAATGGAAATGGATGAAGTGGAAAAAAATTTCTTTATTTCTTTCTTTCGAAATTTTATTAATTACTTCCCGGACGTACAAAAATTTGCAACACACCTTCCATATAACCTTAATACTTTATTAATTTTTATTGTTGCTGATCGATTTCGCCCCCCCCCCCCACTTTGTTCCTTTCCAGGATTTTCTATGACGTCGGAAAAAAACCTGGGAATTTCAAATTGCCTGAGTAGTAGAGCTATGCCGTTATGGGGTCACTTACCGATGGAAGGTAACTAACCATGGAAGAGAACCTTGCTCGGTCGGTAAGTGGCCCCACAGCAGCATAGCTCTACTACTTGCCTCATCAGTGGACTCTATTTCCAATTAAGTAGAAATGTGTGAAAATTGAAACGGAAATATGTGAACAGTGAGAATTGAAATGGAAATGGACGAAAAATATCATCGACAACTAAATAGGGAGGTGTGAAAAAAATTGAATTTGGTTCGCTCCCACTTCCTCCTTCAGGGTGCGTTCACAACAAACAATAGCCACACGCGATGCTGAAACGTGCGGGGGCTCTGGAGCAGTAAAACGTGGTTTTAGGGGGAAAGGGTGAATTGCAAATACGTGCCGCGGCATACAAATCTGCCCTTCTATGCCGAAGTCCTCGAACCCGCTTCTGGCGCCTTTAGCCACCCACACATACACCACCTCACAAATCTAATGGATTGCGCTAATCCTCACGGTCAAATCGCATCGCAGGCGCAGCACTCATTATTATTCCGTGCGAACGATCCCACTAAATATTGCCGATAATCTCAAGTACCTGGGCGGCAGTACCTTGAATTATGCTTTTTTAAGGAATCTGTATTATCATTAGAGAATGACAGAAAATATTTAACGTCTTTTCAGACTAGATGGAGCCATGCAAGAAAAATTATTTTGAATAAGTTTTTTCTGAAAAAAGATCTTCTCCTTTCGCCCCGCTGGGAAACGAACCACAGAACTACTGATTTTCGGTCAGGTGCTTTTCCATTAAGCTACTAGAGAGATCGAGAGAAGAAAATTTTTTCAGAAATACACACATTATTTTGCTAGATGGTACAAATCAAATTTTTTAAGGAATCTGCATGATCATTAGAGAATAAGAGAAAATATTTAACGTATTTTCAGACGATATGAAGCTCATCTAGTCTTAGCTCCATCTAGTCTGAAAAGACGTTAAATATTTTTTGTTATTCTCTAATGATAATAGATTCCTTGAAAAATTTGATTTGTACCATTTAGCAAAATAATTTGTTTATTTCTGAAAAAAGTTTATTCTCGCGAGCTCTCTAGTAGCTTAATGGAAAAGCACCTGGCCGGAAATCAGTAGTTCTGTGGTTCGTTTCCCAGCGGAGCGAAAGGAGATCTTTTTTCAGAAAAAACTTATTTTAAATTGAATTATGCTTGTCGCGACCAAAACCGGAGAGAAATTTTTTGGTGATACACGTATTAATAAAATGAATCATGGGTTGTTGGCAAAAAGGGATAGACATCCGAAAAGATCACCCCAGAATATTGACTTGATACTTGACCTAGGGGTTCCTTTTAGACCCTAATTGAACTTGCTGAAAGGATTTTTGGTGCAGATCAATATAAATTAAGTTATTATTAATTTTGACTTTTTTTCAAAATTAGTCTTTTTTCAAAATCCCGCACGTGCTCAAAAAATGTTTAAATCATAATTTATAAAGATAATTTTAATTCATATCAAAATCAGAATTTAAGAAATTTGATGTATTTCCAATTTTGATTCCTGGGTCTTGTCGATTTTTTTAGTGTATTATTGTTTCTATTCCTATGGTTAGACAATTTTTGAACTTTGGTTAAAAGTTCAATTATTTTTTTGAAAATTGATTTTTTTTTAATTCAAACTTCAACCACTTAAAGAAAAGTTAAACCACTGTCAAAAAAATTCATTTTTTTTGTTTAAGAATTATATCGTAGATACAAATTCAACTATGTGTTGAAAATTCGTTTTTTAAAAATTAATTTTCTTAACTGAAAATGTCACTTTTCCGTTTTTGGTTGAAAATTGACCTTTGTAGTCGAAAATTTAATCGTTTTGTTGAACATTCGTCTATTTGGACAGAAAATTCATCCTTTTGAATTTAAAATTCATCTTTTTTTTTTAATTCAGCTAGCTTCTACAAAATTCAAGTATTTAGTTGAAAAAGCAACTGTTTTTGTTTAATCTGAATAAATTCTAAATAAATTAAATGAAATTAAAAAATAATAAATAATAATAATAAAATGAATCTAAATAATTAAATTCTGAATAAATTTAATCTTTTTTGTCCTTTTTGTCTTATTTGTTATAAATCTATTCCTCCTAATTTGAAATTTCCTCTTCTTTTATCAAGAATGCAACTGTTTAGTTTAAAATTATTTTTTTTTTTTGTTAAAAATTCATATTTTTGGATTAAAAAATCAACGTTTTACAGAAAATTCATCTTTTGGCTTGAAAATGTAATGAAACTTTAATTTTTTATTTTTGGTTGAGAATTTACCCTTTCTAGTTGAAAATTTAACTGTTTTGTTGAAAATTCGTTTTTTTGGTTTGAAATTAATTTTTTCAAGTAAAAACGTGACTTTCATTTTTCTTGAAAATTGACCTTGTTAGTTGAAAATTCGTCTTATCTTGTATAAAAATAGTCCTCCTAATTTGAAATTTCCACTTTTTGGGTTAAAAATGCATCTATTTAGTTCAAAATGACCTTTTTTATTGAAAATTTATATTTTTGGGTTGAAAATTCAACTGTCTTCCAAAAATGCATCTTTTTGACTTGAAAATTCCTCTATTTGGTTAAAAATTCAACTATTTTTATATGAAGTTTAATATTTTTTGTTTGAATATTCGATTATTTACTTGAAAATTCATGTTTTTAGGTAGAAAATTCAAGTATGTGGTTGAAAATTCAACTATTTTGTTGATTTTTTTTTTATTTTGGTAGAAATTCAATTATTTTGTTTAAAAAAGTCATCTTTTTGGTCGAAAATTCCTTTTTCTTGTTCAAAATTCGTCTATGTGGACAAAAAATTCATCTTTTTGGACATCAAGTTCATCTTTTTTGTGGAAAATTCAACTGTCTTTTAAAAAGTTCAAGTATTTCGTTGAAAACGCAACTGTTTTTGTTAAATTTTAATCTTTTTTGTTTGAAAATTTGACCATTTGGTTGAAAATTCATCTTTTTAGGTTAAAATTTCAACTATTTTTTTAAAATCATCTATTTTGTATAAAGTGTAATTATTTTGTTGAAAATTCAACTATTGAAAGTGTTTACGCGAAATGCTTAATTGAGATGATAGATGACCTTGAAGTTGTTTACGCAAATTCAAATCTCACAATTTGGTTAAAAATTCAATTAGTTGGTTAAAAAATCAATTATTTTGTTAAAAAGTTGCCTTTTCGGTTGAAAATTCAACTGCTTGTTGAAAATTCGTCCTTTTGGATTGAAAAATCATCTCTGGAAGTAGAAAAGTGATTTTTTTCGATCTCGTCGAAACACATATTTTTTATATTCTTACTTTTTTTTATAAAATTAATATTTTTCGAGAAAAATCACAGAAATGAATTTTCACTCATGCCGACTTCTTTTCCAACGCCCCTTTTCCAAAAAAAAAATTCGAAAATTCATTTTTGTCATTTTTATCGAAAAATATTAATTTTAGAAAAAAAGTATAGGTATAAAAAATATGTGTTTCAATGAGATCTACAACTTTGGTAAACAATATTTTTGTTTTAAATCAATATTTTCCGTGATTTTGAAAAAAATAATTGAAAAAAGGTCAAAATTATTAATAACTTAATTTATATTGATCTGCGCCAAAAATACTTTTAGTGTGTTCAACTAGGGTAGACCCAAATTTTTTTTGATTGAAACAATATCAACTAATATATTTTTCGTTGACGATTCATCTATTTTTGTTGAAAATTCATGCATTTTGTTAAGAATTAAACTATTTTATTAGGTTGAAAAGTAAGCTTTTTGTGAAAAATTGATATTTTCGGTTTTAAAATGCAACTGTTTCACAATTTGTCTCTTTTGGTTAACAAATCCAATTTTTTTGGTTTAAAATTAAACCATTTTGATAGAAAATTTGGTTTGGTTGAGGATTCAGCTATTTTTCAAAAATTCGTCTTTTTTGGTTGAATTCAACTATTTTGGCGCGAAGTTCAACTCATCTCTTTTCGTAAAAAAATTTCCAGAGGGGGTTCCGCTATTTTTTCGGAATTTCTCTCTTCTGTTAGAAAAGATGGACAAGTTTATTAAAATCTTAAAAACCCAACGTTTCGGAAATACACTATTTCCATCATCAGGGGAACCAATTTATATAAATCTGAAAAAATGTAATAATAATCTTACTAATATATTAATATGAACAATTTTTAAAAAAGGTGTAAATAAAAAAGGTGTAAAAGGAAACTATGATTTGATCAGCAAATAATATCATAATAAAGATAGAGGTTAAGTTAAAAATAATAAAGAATTATAGTTACCATATTTCAATTAAAAAAAAGACTTCAAAAAATGTGTGTGGTGAATAAAATAAAATTAATTTATAACAGACTGTTGACTAAATAAAATTTATGAATTTAAAAAATATATTCTTTATTATTATGAGAGCAGGATGGAAAAACATCCTGCTCCCATAAAGATAACTCCAAAAGTGACTGTCAAGGAAAATTGACCAACCTAACATACAGTAGAAGTGAAGAAAAAGGCGCCAAAATTTGAAAAGTAATATAACAGCTAAAGTGTTAAAAACGGTTATTTAAGAAGGAGAAACAGGAAAGATAAGTTAATTTTTGTATTCAATATTGCAATTCAAAAGAAGAAATTCATTGTTAGGAATTTGTTGTAAATTTTATAAAAATAATTCTAGAATAGAATTGTAAGATTCATTAGGATGGCCAAGATCAGTGACTTTTTTGAGACAGTTATCCAGTTCTTTTTTAATAAAAACGATTTCAGCAAAGGCTCTTTTAATAGGATGATTCTCTTGATGCAAAACTTCAATCTCGTCCCAAAGGAAAAAATGGTCGTTAATAAAATTATTATAGTTAAAATAATAAAAGATGACTTCTTAAGAAAATACTTAAATTTTCTACAAAATAATTAAATTCTCTACAAAACAATTACATTTTCAACGAAATAGTTGAATTTTCAACCTTGGAAGATAAATTCGCAACAAAACAGTTCAATTGTTGTTATTTCAACCAAGAAGGATGAAATTTTATTTAAAAAAAAAATGAATTTCAAAAACCAAAAGACGAATTTTCGACAAATAAAGATTTTTCAGTAATAAAAGAAAAAAAAGTACCCCTAAATTGCTGAACCTTAAAGCCAAAAGACGAATTTTATGTACAAAAATTGAATTTTCAATCAGAAAAATAGGAATTATCAGCAAAAAAAATAATTTTCAAGAAAATCGTTAAATTCTTAACCAAAGAGATGAAGCTTCATTAACCAAAAATGTCAACAGAATAGTTCAAATTTTACCCACGCAGTTAAATTTTCAATTAAAAAAGATCAGTTTTCAACTAAATAGTCAAACTTTAACCAAAGAGATGAATTTTCAACTAAAAATATGAATCATGAACAAAAAATGATTTCTTAACAAATTCAAACAAAATTTTCAAACAAAATAGTTTAAATAAGAAGTAAATTTTCTACGAAGATACTTGAATTTTCGACCCAAAAAGAAGAATTTTCAATAATGACAGTTGAATTTTTATACACAAAGGATGACTTTTTGAAAAAATGATTTAAGTTTCAATCAAAGAGTTGCATTTTCATCCAAGAAAGATTAATTTTCTACTAAAACAGATGATTTTTTTTTTTAAAAAAAAGGAAAACATTAAAAAATATAGCTGAATTTTCATCCAAAGAATATTTAAATTGTTTTTTCAACACAAAATTCTCAAAGGGTAAATTTTCTACGAAATAGTTCAATTTTCAACGAAACAGTAGATTTTTCGATCAAAGTGAATGACTTTTTAACAAATTTATTGAATTTTCAACCAAACAGTTGCATTCTTATCCGAAAACAAGAATTTTCTACTCAGACAGATGAATTTTTTAATAAAAAAAATAAATTTTCAAAAAAAAAAAATAGTCGAATTTTCATCCAAAAAAGATTTCAGGTGATTTTTCAACAAAACAGTTGAAATTTCGACCAAAATGGATGACTTTTCAACAAAATTATTGCATTTTCAACCAAACAGTTTCATTCTTATCCAAGAAAGATGTACTAAAGCAATTGCATTTTTTAATAAAAAAGATAAATTTTCGAAAAATAGTCTAATTTTCAGCGGAAAAAGATTTCAGTTGATTTTTCAAGAGAAAATGTGAATTTTTCTCAAAAGGTAAATCTTCTACGAAATAGTTGAATTTTCAACAAAACAGTAGATTTTTCGATCAAAATGAATGACTTTTTAACAAATTTATTGAATTTTCAACCAAACAGTTGCATTCTTATCCGGAAACAAGAATTTTCTACTCAGACAGATGAATTTTTTAATAAAAAAAATAAATTTTCAAAAAAAAAATAGTCGAATTTTCATCCAAAAAAGATTTCAGGTGATTTTTCAACAAAACAGTTGAAATTTCGACCAAAATGGATGACTTTTCAACAAAATTATTGCATTTTCAACCAAAAAGTTACATTCTTATCCAAGAAAGATGAAATTTCTACTGAAGCAGATGAATTTTTCAATAAAAAAGATAAATTTTCTACGAAATAGTTGAATTTTCAAAAAAACAGTAGATTTTTGAACCCAAATGGATGACTTTTTAAAAATTTATTGATTTTTCAACCAAACAGTTGTATTCTTATCCAAGAAACATGATATTTCTACTCAGACAGATGAATTTTTGAATTAAAAAGAAAATTTTCAAAAAGATAGTCGAATTTTCATCCAAAAAAAAAGGTGATTTTTCAACAAAACGGTTAAAATTCGACCAAAAAGGATGACTTTTCGACAAAATTATTGAATTTTCAACCAAACAGTTTCATTCTTATCCAAGAAAGATGAAATTTCTACTGAAGCAGATGAATTTTTCAATAAAAAAGATAAATTTTCTACGAAATAGTTGAATTAAAAAAAAAAGTAGATTTTTGGACCAAAATGGATGACTTTTTAACAAATTTATTGAATTTTCAACCAAACAGTTGCATTCTTATCCAAGAAACTTGAATTTTCTACTCAGACAGATGAATTTTTAAATAAAAAAAATAAATTTTCAAAAAAAATTGTCGAATTTTTATCCAAAAAAAGATGTCGGGTGAATTTTCAACAAAACAGTTGAAATTTTGATAAAAAAGGATGACTTTTCAACAAAATTATTGCATTTTCAACCAAATAGTTACATTCTTACCCAAGAAAGATGAAATTTCTCCTTAAGCAGATAAATTTTTCAATAAAAAAGATGAATTTTCTACGAAATAGTTAAATTTTCAAAAAAACAGTAGATTTTTGAACCAAAATGGATGACTTTTTAAAAATTTATTGAATTTTAAACCAAACAGTTGCATTCTTATCCAAGAAACAAGAATTTTCTACTCAGGCAGATGAATTTTTCAATAAAAAAGCTACATTTTCAAAAAAATAGTCGAATTTTCATCCAAAAAAAGATTTCAGGTGATTTTTCAACAAAACAGTTGAAATTTTGACCAAAATGGATGACTTTTCAACAAAATTATTACATTTTCAACCAAACAGTTACATTCTTACCCAAGAAAGATGAAATTTCTACTGAAGCAGATGAATTTTTCAATAAAACAGATAAATTTTCAAAAAAAAAAAAATAGTCTGATTTTCAGTGGAAAAAGATTTCAGTTGATTTTTCAAGAGAAAATGTGAATTTTTCTCAAAAGGTAAATTTTCTACGAAATAGTTGAATTTTCAAAAAAAAAAACAGTAGATTTTTGGACCAAAATGGATGACTTTTTAACAAATTTATTGAATTTTCAACCAAACAGTTGCATACTCACCCAAGAAATATTAATTTCCCACGACAGAGGAATTTTTAAATAAAAAAAAAAATTTCAAAAAAAATAGTCGAATTTCCATCGGAAAAAGAGATCAATTGATTTTTCAACACAAAATGTGAATTTTTCTCAAAAGGTAAATCTTCTACGAAATAGTTGAATTTTCAAAAAAACAGTAGATTTTTGGACCAAAATGGATGACTTTTTAACAAATTTATTGAATTTTCAACCAAACAGTTGCATTCTTATCCAAGAAACATGAATTTTCTAGTCAGACAGATGAATTTTTAAATAAAAAAAATAAATTTTCAAAAAAAATAGACAAATTTTCATCCCAAAATGATTTCAGGTGATTTTTCAACAAAACAGTTGAAATTTCGACAAAAAAGGATGACTTTTCAACAAAATTATTGCATTTTCAACCAAAAAGTTACATTCTTATCAAAGAAAGATGAAATTTCTACTCAAGCAGATGAATTTTTAAAGCAAAAAGACAAATTTTCAAAAAAATAGGTGTATTTTTATCCAAAAAACATTTCAATTAATTTTTCAACACCAAAATATGAATTTTTCTCAAAAGGTAAATTTTCTACGAAATAGTGGAATTTTCAAGAAAAAAGATTGACTTTTTAACAAAACTGTTGAATTTTCAAACAAAAAATAAAATTTACAACTAAAAAGATAATTTTCAGGAGGAAGCAACTGCAAAAAAAGGAATATATATACCATTAATATTCAAAGACCAGGATATTACATTTGTAACATGACTTTTACTTTTACAAGATTTTTTTTTTTAATCCCTGACTTTAAAAAAAATTGTTGTTGGCTAGGTTCCTTTTTTCAGTCATCAGTTTTCTTTAGCGCTTAAAGTTAAATTCATATTAAATTTCTGTATACTTTCCTTCAACTGAATAGTTGAATTAAAAAAAAAATTTCAACTAAAATTATGAATATTTAACTGGAGCACTTGAATTTTCAACCAAGAAGATGAATTTTTAAACCAGAAGACTAATTTTCAAATAAAAAGAATTATTTTGTACAAAAAATGCAATTTTTCAACAAAATACATGAATTTTTAACAAAATAGTTGAATTGTTGATTAAATAAGACTAATTTTCAAGCAAATAGTTGAATTTTGAACCAAAAAAATAATAATTTTTATCTGAAAATGGAATAGTAACATTTTTAGTAAAAAAAATTAATTTTAAACCAAACGTAAGAGTTTTCAACGAAAAAATAAATATTCAACTGAAACAGTTGAATTTTCAAGCAAAAAAATTAATTTTTACTAAAAAATATAAATTGTCAACCAAAACTTAAATAATTAAATTTCAATTAAAAAAATTAATGTTTAACCAAACAAACGAAGTGATGAATTTTCAAATAAAATTGCAAATATTTAACTGAAATATTTGAATTTTAAACCAGACAGATTAATTTTTTACTGAAATGATGAATCTTTAACTAAAATAATTGAATTTTGGACCAAGAAGATGAATTTCTACCAAAAGACGAATTTCCAACTAAAAAAGATAATTTTTCTACCAAAAATTGAATAAATAAATTTTTAGCCAAAAAAAAGAAAGTTAAAAAAAATAGAAGAATTTTTAACTAAAATTATTTAATATTCGACTGGAATAATAGTTACATTTTTATTTTAAAAAAATAATAATTTTCAACCAAAAAACATTCAAAGAAAAAGCATAGTTGAATTTTATGCCAAAAAGATGAATTTTCAGTCATAAAGATTATTTTTTTACAAAAAAAGTTAAATTTTCCACAAGTACATAAATTTTCAAAAAAATAGTTTAATTTTTAAATGCAAAATATCGATTTTTAACGAAATAGTTGAAGTTTCACAAAAAAAAGATGAATTTTAAATTTAAATTGTGAAAAATGCTAATATCCGTAGGATATTAGAAGATGAGAAAGAATCTGAATAGCTTTACTCTCAGTTAATTTTAATTATTCTGTACCTAAAATACTTTAGGTAATTTATTTAATAAATTACACGTTTCTTATAAAAAACTATAGACAATGAAATGAATAATTTGATGAAAAAATTTCACCACATTGGCAAATTTGTTGATAACAATACTCTCAGCTCGCGGAAATTATTTTTAGAAGTTAAGAAAGTAGAGCTAAATTTATCATCTTTTTTTTCTCAAGAAATTTATGTAACAAATTAGGTTTACGATTGAGAGCATTTTGATATTCAATAATATTATAATAGTCATCATTATCTGGTGAAGAAAAAATAAATTTTTTGATTCTAATCGCTTGTTTAAAAAAAAAATTTAGATGATTGTGAAAATCAGAAATTTTTGGTCCTGGCTAATGTTGATCCAATTTTTCATTTTGAAAAACATGTCAGAATCGTATTTTTGTTTAAGTTCGTGCAATCAAATATAAGAGTCTTTAACTTCCGAGAATCCAAAATTCAAACTACTTGTTTGAAAATTTACCTACTTTGTTAAAAATTCAGTTGTTTGGTTAAGGATTCATAGATTAGAGAGGAAAACTGCAGAAAACCGCCTCCCGGGCTTATCCGGATTTTTCAACTGTCGAGTTTTGAAGGTAGACTCTCGATCACCACCATCGAATGCACAATCTAAAAATAATTTTTGTTTGAATGTAAACAATGTCTTAAACGTTTTTTTTTTAAATTCCAGACCGGATGTATGTTGCTCTAATATCGAGAAAGTTGTGAATTAAAAAAATCGTACATCAGAAAGGAACAAGGCAGCTTCAGGTATGTAGACTAATATATAATTGCGTTGGTATGCGCTCACTTAGTTTGCTCGTCGCAAACAATCCTTAGGGACCGTCGTCCGACATGGGGTGCAAGCAACGTGCAATGTGCATGCCTAGGCGCATAATGTGCCACATGGAGATGCGAATATGCTACTCAACTTGCCCACGAACCTCATACTCGTATATACACCCCCCCCCCCTTCAACCCGTCTCACTTTTCCCTGGAGTACTAATATCCTTGATGGGAGTGTGGTGTGGCGAGATGAGTGTGGTGATGTGTGTGTGGTGTTTTGGTTCTGAACTTATGAGTATTACTTATACTGTGGGATAGCGTATCAGAGCAGTCGACATTCCAATTAAAATTGCCATTGATATCAGAGTCGCTCTGAATTTTTGTTGCAAACTGAACGGAACGGTTAAAACGAGTCTCTGATTCTGCAAGTGCAAATCTGACATTGAATGTCGATTGAAGGGTAATTTAAATTTGTTTCATTTTTTTTTTTGATCGTCTGTCATTGGGAATTTATGTCCAAAAAGAGGTTTCATTTTTATGGAATTCTAATTTGGAATAAATCTATGAAAGCATTTCTGAGTGGCTGAAAAACTTGGTTTTTGAAATTCTCGGACTTTTCCCTGATTTTTACCTGACCAATTTTTCATTTTCCCTGATTATCATTATTCAAAGACAAGCATTTTAAGCTGGTAATATTTTTGACGTAGCATTTTTTATAAACAGAATAAAATAATAAAATATAATAAAAGACTTTTCTACTTCTAGAGATGATTTTTCAATCCAAAAGGACGAATTTTCAACAAACAGTTAAATTTTCGACCAAAAAGGTGACTTTTAAACAAAATAGTTGAATTTTCATCAAAATAATAAAACTTGGTACAAAAAAGTTAATTTTTTAACCAAATAGTTGAATTTTTAACCTAATTGTGAGAGATGAATTTGCGTAAACAACTTCAAGGTCATCTATTATCTCAATTAAGCATTTCGCGTAAACGCTCTCAAGGTTATATTTTGATTTTTCCTTGCATTTTCTACAGCGTAATAACTTCTGGAAGTCAGTAAGGTTGAATTTTCGACCAAAAATATGAATTTATCAAAATAGTTGAATTTTCAACAAAATAATTAAACTTTGTACAAAATAGATGAATAAAAAAAAATAGTTGAAATTCTAACCTAAAAAGATGAATTTTCAACCGAATGGTCAAATTTTCAAACAAAAAGATTAAAATTTAACAAAAAAATTTGCGTTTTCAACGAAATATTTGAATTTTTTAGAAGACAGTTGAATTTTCATAAAGATGAACTTGATATACAAAAGGATGAATTTTTTTTCCACATAGACGAATGTTTAACAAAGAAATGGAATTTTCGACCAAAAAGATGACTTTTTTAAAACAAAATACTTCAATTTTTACAAAAAAAAAAAAAAAAAAAAAAAAAAATTCAACAGGCAGGGTTTCTTCGATGAATTGCCAAACTCTTAATTTGCTCATGAAAATATTTTAAATAATTAATAAATCTTGGAAATTTGAAGAGCATAATAGAAAGAAGTCATCGGAACGATATTCTTAGTTAATTCTGTACAAAATTCACCCTATTCGTTGAAAAATAGCCAAATTCTTATTTTTTCATCAAATTTGTTGAAATAATTATTAATTCTGGTAAATTTACAAAACAATATAGAAAAGAGCATCTGAAAGACAATCTTGGTTGACTTCGGAAACAAATTTTGTCTATTCTTTGATAAATGCCCAAACTCTGAATATGCTTATGAAAATTGTTTCAATAATTAATAATTGTTGTAAATGTGCAAAGTATCGTAGAAAATAGTCATTGAAAATACATCCTCTGTTCATTCTGGAAACAAATTGGGCCTATTCTTTCAGAAATAGCCAAACTCTTAATTTTGTAATGAAAATTGTTCAAATAATTAATAAATCTTGTTAATTTGCAAAACAATAGAGAAAAAAGGCATCTGAATTATATTCTTATTTAATTCTGTTAGAATTGAGCCTGCTCCTTGAAAAACAGCCAAACTCCGAATATTTTTATAAAAATTGTTTGAATAAATAGTAATTATTCTAAATTTGCAAAGTACCGTAGAAAAGAGTTATTGGAAATACATTCTTGGTGATCCCGTAAACAAACTGAGCCCATTCATTGAAAAATGACTGAACTCTTAATTTGTTGAAATAATTAATAATTATGTAAATTTGCAAAGCATCATAGAAAAAGTCATCGGAAAGATATTCTTGGTTAATTCTGCAAAAAAATTGAGCCTATTCGTTGAAAAATAGCCAAATTCTGAATTTTGTATGAAAATTGTTTAAATTGTTAATAATTATTGTAAATTTACAAAGAAACATAGAAAAGAGTCATAAAGATATTCTTATTTGACTCCGTAAACAAATTGTGCCTATTCTTTGAAAAATAGCCAAAATCTGAATATGCTTATGAAAATTGTTGAAATTCTTCCTTGATACCCTGAAGTAATTTATCCTATTCGTTGAGAAAAGGCCAAGCTGATAATTTGTTTATGAAAATTGTTTAAGTAAATAATAATTCTTGGAAATTTGCAAAGCATCATACAAAAGAGTCATCGGAATGATATTCTTAGTTAATTCTGTTAAAAGAGTGTAGCCTATTTGTTAAAAAATAGCCAAACTCTAATTTTTTTAATGAAAATTGTTTAAATTATTATAAATTCTTATAAATTTACAAAGCAACATAGAAAAGAGTCATCAGAAAGACTTTGCATAGCATTATAGAAAAAAAGTAATCGGAAAGATATTCTTGGTTAATTCTATAAAAACCCTTAGCCTATTCGCTGAAAATAGCCAAAATCTGAATTCGTAAAGAAACATACAAAAAGAGTCTTCGGAAAGACATACTTAATGGACTCCGTAAACAAATTGTGCCTATTCCTTGAAAAATAGCTAAACTCTGGATATTTTGATAAACATGTTTAAATAATTAATAATTATTGTAAATTTTCAAAGTATTATACATAGGAAAGAGTTATCCGAAAAACATTTTTTATTGATTCCGTAAACAAATTGAGCCTACTCGTTGAAAAATGGTCAAACTCTTAATTTGTTTATCAACATTGTTTAAATAATAATTAATTCTTTGAAATTTGCAGCGCATTATAGAAAAATTTCACCGGAAAGATATTCTTATCTAATTTTTAACAAAATTGAGCCTATTCGTTGGAAAATGGCCAAACTCTAAATATTGTAATCGAAATTGTTTAAATAATTGATAATTGTTGTAAATTTACAAAACATAGTGAAGAGTCATCGGAAAGACAATCTTAGTTGACTCCGTAAACAAATTGTTCTGAATGTGTTTATGAAAATTGTTTAAATAATTAATAATTATTATAAATTTTTAAAGTATCATAGGAAATAGGTATTTAAAAAACATTCTTTACTGATTCTGCAAACAAATTGAGCCTATTCTTTAAAAAATAGCCAAACTCTTGATTTGTTTACCAAAATTGTTTAAATAATGATTCATTCTTTGAAATTTGCAGAGCATTAAAGAAAAAAGTTACTGGAAAGATATTCTTAATTCTATAAAAAATGGAGCCTATTCGTTAGAAAATAGCCAAAATCTCAGTTTTTTAATTGAAATTGTTCAAATAATTGAAAATTATTGTAAATTTACATAGCAACATAGATAACAGTCATCGTGAAGATATTCTTAGATAAATTCGTAAATAAATTGAGCCTATTCGTTGAAAAACAGCCAAATTCTGAATATGTTTATGAAAATTGTTTAAATAATTAACAATTATTGTAAATTTGCAAAGTAACATAGGAAATAGTTGAATTTTTAACTAAATAGATGAATTTTCAAGTTAGAAAGATGCATTTTTAGAAGACAGTTGAAAATTCATCAACCTAAAAATATAAATTTTTAACAAAAAAATTAATCCTAAACTAAACAGTTTTGTAGAAACTCCTTGAATTTCAAAAAAAAAAAAAAAAATGAATTTTAAATCCTAAAGGATTGAATTTTCGACTACAAACGTCAATTTTAAACCAAAAGCGGAAAAGCAACATTTTCAGTTAAGAAAATAAATTAAAAAAAAAAAAATTTCATCAACATAGTTGACTTTTTCTCAAAGATATAAATCTTCACCAAAAAAAAAAATGATTTTTTTTCCACATTGGTTGAACTTTTACCTAAGTGGTTGAAGTTTTATTGAGAATGATCAATTTTCGAAAAAATAATTAAATTCTTAACCAAAGTTCAAAAATTGTCTAGCCCTAGAAATATAAACAATAATACACTGAAAAAAATCGACAAGACCCAGGAATCAAAATTCGAAATACAGAAAATTTCTTAAATTCTGATTTTGATATTGATTAAAATTATCTTTATAAATTATTATTAAAAAATTTTCTGAGCACGTGCGGATTTTTTTAGTAAATAAATAAACTAGAAAAAAGGCCTAAAATATACCGAATTTCGAAAATTTTCTGTAATTCCAATTTTGATTCCAGGGTCTTATAGATTTGTCTTCTTGTGTACATCTATAATTTAAAAAACCCATATGCTGAACGAAAATTTTAAAATATAAATTACTTTAATTAAATATTCAATTAAATAGGAATTCAGAAAATGATTGATTAAAGTCACCAAAAAATTAGGAACGCTTTGCCGACCTTTCAGAATGTAAAAAAATGAAGCTGAAAAAAACTTTAAACAGTGTGTGACAGTGGGGCCACACGACAGAAGTGAAAAATAAAACTTCCAATTTGTTATAAAAAGAGACCCTATTTTGAAGCTAAACGTGAAAAAAAGGAATTTTGGTACATTTTTTGGGGTCAAGATTGGGTCTTAATTACATTGAAATCACTGGTCATTTAACCTTCAAGTATGGCCGTGCGGTCTCAAAGACCGCACGACGATACAGTGGTCTTTGAGACCTCAGGTCTACCTTAGTAGACTTTTTTCGAAAGAAGACCATAAAATCTCGACTCGCATTTTCTAAAAAAACCTTAGTCCTATTTAAATTGCGATTTTCTTACAATCTTCGTAAAAAAGTGACAGAGCCGGGTGCATTATTACTTTTTAGAATCAACTCTCCGTGGAGAACCGGCCGAAGAAGAGGGTTGGGGGTTAATGCGTTGATTAACGTTTTTATACCAGCAGACGAAAAGCTCTTTAACCGCATTACCATCAGATGGAAATTACGCAGAGGGTTCGTTGGACTTGATTTAGTTTTTTTCCTTTTCGCCCTTCCTGTAATTTCGTGACGTCGCGACGCTTCTGTCGACTTAAAGTTCGGTTTCGTCTTACTAGGGCGACCTTTCTCTACTGAATTTTGAGCTACTTTGTACGCGATTTTTTCCAACTTTTTAAGAATTTTTAAAAACTTTGAAAGATTTCCAGGGATTTAAAAATATTTCAAGGGATTGCAAATTATTGCAAAGGATTTAACAGCTTTTAAAGAAATTTATAGGATTTTTGAAGATTTTAGTTATTTAAGGAACGTTTGAAGCTTTCAAAATTTTAAGAGAATTTTAAAAGAGTTGAAAGATTTCCAGGGATTACAAGGGATTGAAAAGTATTGCAAAGGATTGCAACAGCTTTTGAAGAAATGTATAGGATTTTTGAAGATTTTAATTATTTAACGAATGCTCAAAGCTTCCAAACTTTTACAGAAATTTTAAAAGATTTGAAAGATTTGCAGGGATTTGAAAAGATTTCAAGGGATTCGAAAGTATTGCAAAGGATTTCAACAGTCTTCAAAGGAGTTCATAGGATTTCTGAAGATTTCAATTATTTTAAGGAACTTTCAAAACTTTCAAACTTCTTAAGAAATTGTAAAAGATTTGAAAGATTTCCAGGGATTACAAGGAATTTAAAAGTATTGCAAAGGATCTCAAAAGTCTTCAAATGAATTCATAGGATTTCTGGAGATTTTAATTATTTTCAGGAATGTTCAAAACTTTCAAACTTTTTAAGAAATTTAAAATGATTTGAAGGATTTCCAGAGATTTCAAAAGATTTGAAGGGATTTGAAAGTATTGAAAAGGATTTCAACAACCTACAAAGGAATTTATAGTATTTCTGAAGATGTACATTATTTTAAGGAATTTGTAAAACTTTCAAACTTTTTAAGAAATTTTCAAAGATTTGAAAGATTTCCAGAGAGTTCAAGGAATTTAAAAGTATTGAAAAGAATTTGAACAGCCTTCAAGGGAATTCATAGAATTTCTGAAGATTTTAATTATTTTAAGGAATGTTTGAAGCTTTCAAACTTCTTAAGAAATTTGAAAAGATTTGAAAGATTACCAGGGATTACAAGGGATTTAAATGTATTGCAAATAATTTCAAAAGACTTCAAAGAAATTTATAGAATTTCTGAAGATTTGCATTATTTTAAGGAATCTTCGAAGCTTTCAACCTTTTAAAGTAATTTTGAAAGACGTGAAAAATTTCCAGGGATTTAAAAAGATTTCGAGGGATGCAAAAGTATTGTAAAGGATTTCAACACGCTTCAAACGAACTCATAGGATTTCTGAAGATTTTAATTAGTTTAAGAAATTTTCAAAACTTTCAAACTTCTTAAGAAATTGTAAAAGATTTGAAAGATTTCCAGGGATTACAAGGGAATTAAAAGTATTGCAAATGATCTCAAAAGCCTTCAAATGAATTCATAGGATTTCTGAAGATTTTAATTATTTTCAGGAATGTTTAAGGCTTTAAAACTTTTTAAGAAATTTAAAATTATTTCAAGGATTTCAACAGATTAAAAAAGATTTGAAGGGATTTGAAAGTATTGCAAAGGATTTCAACAAACTTCAACGGAATTTATAGGATTTCTGAAGACTTCAAAGAAATAGAATTTCTGAAGATTTCAATTATTTCAAGGAATGTTCGAAGCTCTCAAACTTGTAAAGAAATTTTGAAAGATGTGAAAAATTTCCAGGGATTTGAAAAGATTTGGAGGGATTTAAAAGTATTGCAAAGGGTTTCAACAGGCTTCAAACGAATTCATAGGATTTCTGAAGATTTTAATTATATTCAGGAATGTTCAAAGCTTTCAAACTCTTTAAGAAATTTTAAAATATTTGAAAGATTTCCAGAGATTTAAAAATATTTGAAGGGATTTGAAAGTATTGCAAGGATTTCAACAACCTTCAAAGATTTCCAGGGATTTAAGACGATTTCAAGGGATTTAAAAGAATTGCCAAGGATTTGAACAGCTTTCAAAGAAATTCATAGAATTGCTGAAGATTTGGAATATTTTTAGAAATGTTCGGAGCTTTCAAACTTTGTAAGAAATTTTAAAACATTTGACAGATTTTCAGGGATTACAAGGAAGGGATTGAAAAGTATTGCATAGGATTCAAATAGTCTTCAAAGAAAGTTATATGATTCCTGAAGATTTTAATTATCTAAGGAATGTTCAAAGCTTTCTAAATTTTTAAGAAATTGTGAAAGATTTGAAAGGTTTTCAGGGATTTGAAAGTATTGCCAAGGATTCCAACAGCCTTCAAAGAAACTTATAGGATTTTTGAAGACTTTAGTTATTTAAGGAATGTTCAAAGCTTTCAAACCTTTGAAGAAAATTTATGATTTGAATGATTTATAGGAATTTCAAAAGATGTCAAGGGATTTAAAAGTATTGCAGAGGATTTCAACACCTTTCAAAGAAATTGATAGAATTTCTGAAGATTTTAAATATTTTGAAAAATTTTCGAAGCTTTTAAACTTTGTAACAAATTTTAAAACATTTGAAAGATTTCCGGGGATTACAAGGGAGGGATTGAAATGTATTGCATAAGATTTCAATATCCTTCAAAGAAATTTATATGATTTCTGAAGATTTTAGTTTTTTAAGGAATGTTCAAATTTTTCTAAATCTTTAAGAAATTGTGAAAGATTTGAAATATTTCCAGGGATTACAAGGGATTTAAAAGTATTGCAAACGATCTTAAAAGCCTTCAAATGAATTCATAGGATTTTTGAAGATTTGAATTATTTTCAGGAATGTTCAAAGCTTCCAAACTCTTTAAGAAATTTTAAAACACTTACAAGATTTCCAGAGATTTGAAAAGATTTGAAGAGATTTGAAAGTATTGCAAAGGATTTCGACAACATTCAAAGAAATTTATAGGATTTCTGAAGATTTCAACTATTTAAGAAATATTCAAAGCTTCAAAACTTTTTAAACAATTTTAAAATACTTGTAAGATTTTCAGGGATTTAAAAAGATTTCAGGGGATTGAAAAGTATTCGGAAGGATTTTGACAGCCTTCAAAGGAATTTATAGGATTTCTGAAGATTTAAATTATTTAAGGGAAGTTTTAAAACTTTCAAACTTTTTAAGAAATTTTCAAAGATTTGAAAGATTTCCAGGGATTACAAGGGATTGAAAAGTATTGCATAGGATTACAAAAGTCTTTGAAGAAATTTATAGAATTTCTGAAGATTTTGATTATTTAAGGGATGTTTAAATTTTTCCAAATTTTAAAGAAATTTTAAAAGATTTGAAAGGTTTTCAGGGATAACAAAGGGAATTAAAAGTATTGCAAAGGATTTCAACAGCCTTCAAAGAAATTCATAGGATTTTTGAAGATTTTATTTATTTAAGGAATCTTCAAAGCTTTCAAAATTTTTAAGAAATTTTGAAAGATGTGAAAATTTTCCAGGGATTTAAAAAGATTTGGAGGAATTCAAAAGTACTGCAAAGGATTTCAACAGCCTTTAAAGGAACTCACAGGATTTCTGAAAATTGTAATTATTTTAAGGAATTTTTAAAACTTTCAAACTTCTTAAGAAATTGTAAAATACTTGAAAGATTTTCAGGGATTTCAAAATATTTCGAGGGATTCAAAAGTATTCGAAAGGATTTTTGCAGCATTCAAAGGTATTCACAGGATTTCTGAAGATTCAAATTATTTTAAAGAATTTTCAAAACTTTCAAACTTGTTAGGAAATTTTCAAAGGTTTGAAAGATTTCCAGGGATTACGAGGGATTGAAAAGTATTGGACTGGATTACAACAGTCTTTAAAGAGATTCACAGAATTTCTGAAGATTTTAATTATATTAAGGAATGTACAAAGCTTCCAAACTTTTAAAAGTTTTGAAAGATTTCTAGGGATTTAAAAAGATTTCAAGGGATTTAAAATTATCGCAAAGGATTTCAACAGCCTTTAAAGAAATTTATAGGATTTTTGAAGATTTTAATTATTTAAGGAACGTTCAAAGCTTTCGAACTTTTTAAGAAATTTTATGATTTGAAAGATTTCTAGGAATTTAAAAAAATTTCTAGGGATTTAAAAGTATTGCAAGCGATTTCAACAGCTTTCAAAGGAATCCATAAGATTTTTGAAGATTTTAATTCTTCTGAAGAATTTTCAAAGGTAATGATTTAGGGTAATTAAACAAAATCAAAGAAATTTTCAAGAGTTTTAAAAAATGTCAAGGGATTTTAAAACGTTTTACAATTTTCGAAATATTTTAGGGTATTTTAAATTATTCCAAGGAATTTTAAAGAGATTTAAGAAAAGTCAAATAATTTTAAAAGATTCCAAGGAATTTTCAATATATTTCAAGGGATTTTAAAGATTTTAGGGTATTTTCAAAGCCTGCAAGGAATTTTCAATACCTTCAGAGAATTTTAAGGGATATTTCAAGATTTTATTGTATTTTAAAAGATTCTCAGAAACTTTGAGGATTTGAAAAATTTCAAGGATTTCCCGAAGATTATAGTGATTTATACGTATTAAAAAAAAATTGCATACAATTTCAAAGAATTTAAAATAATTTCAGAAGATTTGTGAAGATTTAATTGGACCTAAAAGGTCTTAGGATATTTTAAAAGATTCCAAGGAATTTTCAATACCTTTAAAGTATTTCAAGGGATTTTTGATGATTTTAATTTAAAATGATTTTAAGAAACTTGTAAGAGATTAAAAAAATTTCAAGGAATTCTTAAGGATTTTAGTGACTTTGAGGTATTTAAAAAAATTGCATACAATTTTAAAGAATTTTCTAAAATTTCAGAAGATTTGTAAATATTTCATACAATCTATAAGGTTTTATGATATTCGAAAAGATTCCAAGGGATTTTCAATAGATTTCATGAAATTGGCAATCCAAGGGATTTCAAATATTTTAGGGTATGTTAAAAGATTCCCAGGAATTTTCAACATGTTTAAAGAATTTTAAGGGACTTTAAAAGATTTCACAGACTTTGATATATTTTAGGGTATTTGAAAAGATTCCAAGGAATGTTTAAGATATCATTAAAGAATTTCAAGGGATTTCAAAAGATTTCAGAGAATTCGATACATTTTAAGGTATTTTAGAAGATTCCAAGGAATTTTTAAAAGATTTGAAAAATGTCAAGGAATTCCCAAGGACATTAATGACTTTCAGTTATTTAAAAAAGTTTCTTACAGATTTAAAGAACTTCGTTAAATTTCGGAAGATTTTTAAGGAATTTTAACATGTTTTATAAGATTTCCGAGGATCTCAGTAATTTTTAA
This sequence comes from Andricus curvator, assembly GCA_932195095.1. Lineage (NCBI taxonomy): Eukaryota > Metazoa > Arthropoda > Insecta > Hymenoptera > Cynipidae > Andricus > Andricus curvator. The sequence continues at coordinate 109,163 of CAKNYM010051859.1, read as the reverse complement.
GGATTTCATAAGCTCTCAATGTATTGCTTCCTCATAGAAGAAGCTTTGTAATGGTAACATTTTTCAAAAAATTTAAATTCATTCAATTAAACCTTTCTCAATTAAAAAATGTCTAATACAATGTTATAAGCAATTGTCTGGATGTCACACTTTTTTCTGAACACGATAAATTGAAAACGGTTGCAGATAAATTGATGAAATTTGGAGGGCTTATTTTCACCACTAATATCTTGAAAATGATTGATTGATTTTTTTTAGCATTTAATAATATTTAAAAAATCAGTTTTTTATAGTAAAAATTTTTTCATTAACATAATTCAAAGTTGATGCAATAACAGAAAAGATGTGTTGATTCGAGACGAATCGATTGACTTATAACATTACTACATTTTATAAAATAGCAGGGAAGTTATAGTAATTTATATATTTTGAAAATCGGTTATTTATAGTAGCACTTTTTTCATTAACATAATTCAAAGTTAATGCAACAAGAGAAAAGATGTGTTGATTCGAAACGAATCAATTGACCTATAATATTGATACATTTTATTAAATAGTAGGGTAGTTATGGTAATTTATATATTTTGAAAATCGGTTTTCTACAGTAATACTTTTTTTTATTAAAATAATGTAAAGTTGATGCGATAACAGAAAAGATGTGTTGATTTGAGACGAATCGATTGACCTGAATATTCATCCATTATATTAAATAGTAGGGAAGTTACGGTAATTTCAATATTTTGAAAATCGGTTTTTTATAGTAACACTTTTTCCACTAACATAATTCAAAGTTGATGCAATAACATAAAAGATGTGTTGATTCGAGACGAATCGATTGACCTATAATATTACTACATTTTATTAAATAGTAGGGAAATTATGGTTATTTATATATTTTAAAAATCGGTTTTTATAGTACAACTTTTTTCATTAGCATAATTCAAAGTTGATGCAAGAACAGAAAGAATGCTTGGTTTGAGACAAATCGAGTGACCTATAACATTACTCCATTTTATTAAATAGTAGGGAAGTTATAGTAATTTATATATTTTGAAAATCGGTTATTTCTAGTAGAACTTTTTTCATTAACATAATTCAAAGTTAATGCAACAACAGAAAAGATGTGTTGATTCGAAACGAATGAATTCACCTATAATATTGATACATTTTATTGAACAGTAGGGTAGTTATAGTAATTTATATATTTTGAAAATCGGTTTTTGATAGTAAAAATTTTTTCATTAACATAATTCAAAGTTGATGCAAGAACAGAAATAATGCTTGGTTTGAGAGGAGTCGATTGACCTATAATATTACTACATTTTATTAAATAGTAGGGAAGTTATGGTAATTTATATATTTTGAAAATCGGTTTTTTATAGTAAAACTTTTTTCATCAGCATAATTCAAAGTTGGTGCAAGAACAGAAAGAATGCTTGGTTTGAGGCGAGTCGATTGACTTATAATATCAATACATTTTATTGCATAGTAGGGAAGTTATGGTAATTTATATATTTTGAAAATCGGTTTTTTATAGTAAAACTTTTTTCATTAGCATAATTCAAAGTTGAGGCAAGTATATAAAAGATTCCTTGGTTTGAGACGAATCGATTGACCTATAATATTAATACACTTTCTCAAATAGTAGGGAAGTTATGGTAATTTATATATTTTGAAAATCGGTTTTTTATGGTCAACATTTTTTCATTAACATAATTCAAAGCTGATGCAAGAACAGAAAAGATGCGTTGATTCGAGACAAATCGTTTGACCTAAATATTGATACATTTTATTAAATAGTAGGGATGTTATGGTAATTTATATATTTTGAAAATCGGTTTTCTACAGTAAAACTTTTGTTAATAAAATAATTTGAAGTTGATGCAATAACAGAAAAGATGTGTTGATTCAAGACGAATCGATTGACCTATAATATTACTACATTTTATTAAATAGTAGGGAAGTTATAGCAATTTATATATTTTGAAAATCGGTTATTTTTGTAGAACTTTTTTCATTGACATAATTCAAAGTTGATGCAGGAACAGAAAAGATGTGTTGATTCGAGACGAATCGTTTGACCTTAATATTGATACATTTTATTAAATAGTAGGGAAGTTATGGTAATTTATATATTTTGAAAATCGGTTTTTCATAGTAACATTTTTTCCACTAACATAATTCAAAGTTGATGCAATTACAGAAAAGATGTGTTGATTCGAGACGAACCGATTGACCTACAATATTACTACATTTTATGAAATAGTAGGGAAGTTATGGTTATTTATATATTTGGAAAATCGGTTTTTTATAAAAAAACTTTTTTCATTAACATAATTCAAAGTTGATGCAAGAACAGAAAAGATGTGTTGAATATAAAAGATTACTTGGTTTGAAACGAATCGATTGACCTAATATTAATACGTTTTAATAAAGAGTAGGGAAGTTATGGTATTCTATATATTTCTAAAATCGATTTTTATATTCCAAATTTTCTCATTCTCATAATTTAAAGTTGATGCGAGAATAGAAAAGTTGTTTTTATTCAAGTTGAATCGATTGACCTATAACATTGATACATTTTATTGAAGAGTCAGGAAGCTATCGTAATGCATAATATTTGAAAACACGGTTTTTTATATTAAAACTTTTTTCACTAACATAATTAAAATTGATGCAAGCACAGAAAAGATTCCTTGATTCGAGGCGAATCGACTGATCAATAATATTGATACATTTTATTAAATAGTAGGGAAGATATGCTCATTTATAATATTTGAATCATCTGTTTAAAAGAGAAAAACTTTTTTCATCGACATAATTCAAAGTTGATGCATGAATAGAAAAGACATTTTGATCATACATTTTCAAATAGAATAATTCTGTCAATTTTTGTAAAGAAATAATAAAGCTGGGAAAGGGATAGGGTGCGACAGAACATTTCCCTTCCCTTTTCCAGCTCGAAAAATTATCATTCCGAATACAAAATTTGATTTGTCTGATTTGTCTTTGTATTTCAAAAATTGTTTGTATTATTTTGTAATTTTGTATTTTTCATAAATTTATATTTTTAAATTGATCAAAATGAAGCCTTTGTTGTGTCTATTATTAAAAAATAACTAATGCTTCATCTATGAGGAAGCAAATACATTTGCTAACGGGAAGCAAAGTGCTCGTGAAATGAGCACCAAATAATTATGAATACAAACAAAGTGGAAACACTCGAGATCGAATTCACAGCTAGTTTTAATAAATTTTCCAGGATTTCAGGAAATATCATATTGCATGGAATTTCACGCGCTTGTCGAGGGATTTTATGGGATTTTAACAGATTGTGAAAATCTGAAAATGTTTTATAATATTTCAAGGGGTATCTAAGAATTTCATGAGATGGCGCAAAAGAGAGAGAGACATGGTAGGGTTAACGAGAGGAGAGAGTCGAGTCTCATAGGGAGGTGCCTACGTGTTCCGGATATTAAGGCAGCGCCTAATTAGGCCAGAGCGACAAATCTTCACCCCTATCCTTGCCCTTGGGTCCCCCTCCCTGGAAAATGGACGTTTGCAATTTAACGGAATCTCTGCATATAGAGAGGGCTCATCGAGCTGGGCCTCTGCCTAAACGACGTCCTGGACGTCCCTCTCAGTCCCTCTCCCTCTACTACCCCTTTCAACCAGACTTCATTAACATACACCCACACAATCACACACTCACGTGTGCGTCAACCATTATGCGCTAAACTTACTTGTGTTGATTCACACGTCAAAACGAGCTTATTTGCCGAGGTAAAAGCAAACGAAATTGTTCGAGTGGAATTTACATTTTCAATTTCACAGCTAATAACCTTCTGAAAGGATATTGGAACATTTAGAACAAAATTTCTTGTTCATCAGTTACAGATAGAATTTGTTTCATTCAAATAAAATTTGTTTAAGTTAAGCAATGGTTTGTATGAGTCCAACACAGTTTGTTTGAAGCAATCAAATATTTGTTTCACCCTGTATCAAATAAAGAATTTGTTTGATCCGAACAAACGTTTTTCTGAGTGTTGTTACTGTGATACCCCTTGATCACTTTCGGATGAAAATGAAAAAAACCATCACACCGGTTTTTGAAGAAGTCAATTTCTACATTACGAATTTGAGAAAGGTATTAATTTCTTAATGATCTCGAAGTGAATGTCTTAGGAAAATTAGGTTTCCAATCTGGTTCATTTTCGTTTGGTAGATGCTACATTCCTTACCCTTCCTAAAGATGAAATTGATTTCATAATATCACAATTTATCTCCTACCACAGCAAATAGCATTTCATTTATGAAATTGAAACCAACAGATCTGTTAGTTTTTTGAACCTACAACTTATTAAAGATGACAATAATTGTATTGATACTAACATCCTATCCAACATAAAATAGGGATCACCAAAAACCTAGTTGATGCTATTTTTCTTTCTGCAAAATCTTTTCACCTCAATAACTTACAAATTATTAGAAAATATTCATGGCACAATACCTATCCTAATGAATTTATTGAAAAACATATAAAGAAAAGGATTTCTGAGTTAGACGTTATGAAAAACCAACCCACCAACAACATTTAGAATGAAGCTTTAATAATCGATGTCAATCAAGAAATTGTCTCTATCCTATTTCTTGGAACCATCTAAGAGAATTGGATCCATTTATTAAACTTGGCAAAGACAATCCAGATACCTTAGATCAATGCAATCTAGTTTATAAAATTAATTGTTGCTCTGGCAAAACTTAGTTTTTGTGAAAAAGCGCCCTCTCCGTATAAAATCAAAAGAACAAGAAAATAACATCAACCATTGCTGGAATTTCAAACTTCAATAAGTTGCAAAAGTGAAATTTGAATTTCCTGTAGGAAGCGATTATAAGTATACTTTACTGCATGAACTGTAACCTACAAGAGTTTAAGTTCTTATTAGTCTGGCACCCTAATCCCTGTTAACATTTTGCTCCTATCTGGCTAAACATTAGTTTCTCGTTACTGCAGCAAGCATGAAAACGAGAAACTATGTTTGAAACTTTGATAGCAATGCTCTATACTCAAAAAGTCATTCATGAGTTCATACAAACAATGGAATAATTAAATCAACCTTTTATGAACAATGACCATAAAGTCCTGAATGATCAAATGGACATTTACTCAGCAAAATAATTACTTCTCATGTTATAGATCATTGTCAGAACAACATTGATGATTCAAATTCCCGACCGCACATTTGAAAACTAGCCTCTATTGAAAATTACCAAACAACCAAAAATCAACAACCAAAAACTACCAAAAGGCACCAAAGTCGGTAATTTTTTGGTAATGTTTACCCTGATATGTGTCATGTATGATGCCAAGTAAACCCACTTTCTACTGACACCTATCTCACTTATTCTGAACACACTGAAAGAAGATTTCCTGAAAAGGGTAAGTTCCCGTCCCTCGAAACCGTGCTCGTGCTTCGGTCGCAACCAAAGCTGAAGGGGTGAAATGTCGACGGTATAAGCTCGTCTGCTAAGCTTCTTGGATCTTGAGGGCTTCGGCTTCGGCAAACTGAGGGATCGGGCAAAAGCGAATTATTCAGGAAATATGCACCAGTCGACTTTGCATATCGGGCAGCTAACCGGATAATGCATTTTACATTCACTTCAGAAAACTTCCACTGAATACTTTAGAATTATAGAGTCAGAGAAAATAGGGCATTCTTGCTGCTCTTAATCGTAAATCAAACAATTCACTTCCTATGTATGGGGAGTCAGAAGAGAGCAAGAAGAATGGGGTTAAATAGGGGTTGAATGTTGAACTAATGTTCATTTGCGGTCACTAAAAAACCAGCATAAAATGTTTCAAAGTCAATTAACTAATATGGATATTGTTACAGGTTTATGTCGACGGGTCCAAGTGACAAGGCTTTATCTCGGAGAGACCATATGAAAAGGTGCTAACTCGTAGTATAAATTTTGAACGCGAACAGGAGTAGCAACATGACAACATACAAAAAATACAGCTCGATTGTTTCCAACTTCCGTTCAGTTGCCAAACTTAACCATAATCGGAAAAAAATTAAAACTTCAATAGGAATTTCTCCTGCCAGTGCACAGAAGGTGCACTGGCAGGAGAAACATGAAAAACTTTACAAAGCCAGATATATTCTGTAAAATCAAAATAACAATTTAAAGATAAAACAAATGCCCACTCCCGAGCCAAAGCGTTGCTGAATTTATTAAAAAAAAGGTTGATCAAAAAAAGTTATCCAAGCTTGAAAAAATGGATGTGGAACTTGACAACCTCAAAGTGACACTTAAAATTGGACCAGGCTTAATTGAGGATTGCGATAAAATATTCCATTTTTAGTTTCAAAATAAGATAAAATAATGCTTCCAAGGTATTAATTTTCTGAATACGGGTAGAGTAAAGTTTGATAAAAAATCAAATTCCAAGAGCTTTAAGATCAAAATTTCATGCGTTTTTAATATCGGATTTGGATAGGGATTAGAAAATCAACTTTCAATTTTTTGCAAAAATAAAAACTTACTACCGAGACACGGGGATGCGAAAATTATTACTACGATAAGATTATAACTAACTTCTAACTAAAATTTTAAATAAATTTTTGTATTTTTGTATCAAAAAATGATATTTAAAAAAGAATCTTTTATTGCATTTTTTTCGATTTCTTGAACATTTTTAAGCAATAAACCAAACAGGTGAATTTTCAACAAAACAGTTCATATTTAACAAAGAAAAATGAATTTTTAACCAAATATGTAAATTTTCAACAAAGAAATGAATTTGTAACAAAAGAATTTTGAACCGAAAAGATGATTTTTCTGGCAAGAAGATCAATTCTCTACCAAAAAAGACAAATATTCAACTAACTAGCTGAATTTTAAACAACATTTTTTTCAAACAAAGAGTTGCAGTTACAACCAAAAAGTTAAACTTTAAAACAAATAATGTCGAATTTAGAAAAAATAATTGAATATTTAACCAAATAGTTGAATTTTTAACGGAAGATATGAATTTTCAACGAAGAATATTAATTTTCTATAAAAAAATGAATTACGAAAAGATAGTTAAATTTCCTACCAAAGAGATGAATTTCCAACTAAAATGATGAATCTTCAACAAAAAAATTAATTTTTAACAAATTATTTCCACGTTTAACCGAATAGTTCAATTTTGAACGAAGAATATTAATTTTCTATAAAAAAATGAATCACAAGAAGATAGTTAAATTTCCGACCAATGGAATGAATTTTCAACTGAAATGATGAATCTTCAACAACAAGAAAATTAATTTTTAACAAATATTTAACAAGCTTTCAACAAAAAAGTTAATTTTCTACTGAATAGTTGAATTTTTTATTAAAAAAATGAATTGTCAACCCACAGAGCATTGAGAATTTTCAATCTAAAAAAAATAATATAATATTCAAGCAAACAGAAGAATTTGTAACCAAATAAAGTGAATTCTGAACCAAAAATATGATAGTTGACTTTTCAACTAAGATGAATGAAAGAATTATTTTTCAACAAAAAATAGTTGGGTTTTCTTATTGGGTTCTATTAATTCGATTCAAATTGAAGTAAAAAAACGAGAAAAAGGGAAATGTTTTAGTGCACGATTAGAACTTTCCGTTCGAAAAAAAAGAATTTTTTTTGTGGAATTAGTTTAGGTTATGTTTGGAAAATTTGCTATTGGTACAATGAGAACTGTTATTGCTCTATTTTTTTAAAATATGTAGTATTCCAGAATTTTCACGAAACAAATAATCTTCTCATCTCTTTATTTTATTTGATAACAACGTATATAAAACTTTTTTCATATATTATTATGGCTTCAAAGTTGCGCACGTTCCTTCTTAAAAAAACAAAACCTTCCAACATAATTCAGGACCCCATTAGCAAAGTAAAAATATTCAGGACAAAGGAATATAACCTCTTTTTGTACCCAAGTTAATTCTCCACACATTGTAACAAGCATAATGAAGTTTCCTTTCATGAAACTAAGGAAAAGGGAAGGAAAAAGTTGTTATGTGGTTAATTCCCACGTTGGTTTTTTTTTCAAAAGGCACGGACATGGTGCGATAAATTTCTCAGAGCACGAGTAACGCTTCTGTTTTGCGAGCTCGTTGCAGCGTATTTATGTAAGTAATCGCGTTTGATATCAGAGAACGGATCGCAGCAATTCGAGCGTGATTTTTATCCTCAAGTCCATTAGTCTCGACGGTACGATCATCGCACGCTATCCGTCTACTCGGGATAAATCTCGTTTTTCTGGAATGGGTCACGTACAGCAAAAGTGCACCGCATAAAGGAATTTCTCCTGCCAGTGCACGCAAAGTTCACTGGCAGGAGAAACATGAAACTGTTTCAATGTTTAACGCTTGAATCTTTGAATATTTTAATGTTTGAAACATGACGAGTTTTGCAAATCCGCATATATTAAGGTTTGTCCTCTATACCTACTTCTTTCACCTTTTTTATTGTAAGTAAACTGATCCACGAGTTTGGTGATTTTAATATCGGAGGGGAAAAATTATATCGTAATATTGACACTCTTGATGAGATTTCTTCTTATTGATAATCATTTTTCTCGAATAGGACACGTAAAGAAAATGTTCATTGCATAAAGGAATTTCTCCTGCCAGTGCACGCAAAGTTCACTGGCAGGAGAAACATGAAACTGTTTGAATGTTTAATGCTTGAATCTTTGAATATTTTAATGTTTGAAACATGACAGGTTTTGCAAAGCCGCAT
>CAKNYM010051859.1:78962-100377 GCA_932195095.1 Andricus curvator | reverse complement strand
GTGAGTAAACTGATCCATGAGTTTGGCGATTTTAATGTCGGAGGGGATAAATGATATCGTAATATTGACACTCTTAAAGAGATTTCTTCTTATTGATAATTTTTTTTGAATGGGTCACGTAAAGAAAATGTACATTGCATAATTTCTCCTGCCAGTGCATGCAATGTTCACTGGCAGGAGAAACATGAAAATGTTTGAATGTAGAATATATGAATATTTGAAACATGAAAATGTTTGCAAAGCCGCATATGTCAATGTTTGTTTTCTATATCTACTTCTTTCACCCTTTTCATGGTAAGTAAACTGATCCATGGGTTTGAAGATTTCAATATCGGAGGGTAAAAATGATATCGTAATATTCACACTCTCAAAGAGATTTCTTCTTATTGATAATTTTTTTTGAATGAGTCACGTAAAGAAAATGTACATTGCATACAGGAATTTCTCCTGCCAGTGCATGCAAACTGCACCGGCAGGAGATACATGAAAATTTTCGAATGTTGAATGTATGCATTTTCGAAACACGGAAATGTTTGCAAAGCCGCATATGTCAATGTTTGTTTTCTATATCCACTTCTTTAATCTTTGTTATTGCAAGTTAACTGACCCACGAGTTTGGAGATGTTAATATTGGAGAGAAAAACTAATATCATGATACTGACATTCTTGCTGAGATTTCTTCTCATTGATATACGTTTTTCTGGAATGGATCAGGCACAGCAAAAGTACATCGCATAAATGAATTTCTCCTGCCAGTCGGTGCAAAGTGCACTGGCAGGAGAAACATGAATATGTTTGAATGTTGAATGTATGAATTTTAGAAACATTAAAATGTTTGCAAATCCGCATATGTCAATATTTGTTCTCTATATCCACTTCTTTAATCATTGTTATTGCAAGTTAACTTAGCCACCAGTCTGGAGATTTTAATATTGGAGAGAAAAACTGATATTGTGATACTGACATTCTCGCTGAGATTTCCTGTTATTGATAATCGTTTTCCTGGAATAGGTAAGCGACAGCAAAAGTAAAACGCATAAATCAATTTCTCCTGCCAGTGGATGCAAAGTGCACTGGCAGGAGAAACATGAAAGTGATTGAATGTTAAATGTCTTGCTCTTGACACATATAATCTCCCAAAACTACTTTGGTGTTCAAATGAATTAAAACACATTATTTTGAAACTAGCTCAGCTAATTTTTCACACACAAAAAAAGTTGGTTTTTAGTATAAGGAATTAGAAATCCCAGGAGGTGGGCGCGCTTTGCACACATGCATTTCATACAAATTCTAAATAAACTCTAACATAGTTTTATAAGAATTTATTGTTAAGATAAAATAGCACATCATAATTTCCTTTATACTCCTGAAGAGTGACGAGCCGCTGGAGCATTCTCCGGGAAATCAATAAACGTCGTATTTCTCCCTGAAATGTACGCCGGCTTTAAAGCGAAATAATGCGCGGCTGCGTAGCGAGTAGCGACTGTTTTAAAGTCTTTACAATTTTCCATCGCCAGATCCAAGAGTAAATTTTGTACATTTTCCATCGCCGCAGACGTCTCTTCGGTGGGATGATTTACATGGCAATATACTAACGCCTTGGCGCACACAAAAACCGCTTTGATTTATCCGCACACTTTTACCAAGTACTGGACTTTTGCCAGGCCGGAAGGTCCATCTCACCGGAAATCATGGCCATATTTCAGAAATCTCCCCCACTCTTACTATTCACCCCTTTTTCTTTATCTCCGCATCTTTCGTGTCACGTCTCGAAGTAAATTGCATAAAGTAGTCTGCGGCTTATGAAATCAATTTCGATTTTTAGGTTCGGCTGAACGATGTTTAAATCCGGTCATAATTTTTCTTCAGATCCAAAACTTTATCTACTAAATGATAAATTAAAAAAAAATTATGCGAGTTTTGCATATTTTTGTATTTTTTAAACGTATGTAGCATTCTAGAATTTTCACGAAACATAATCTTCTCACCTCTTTGTTTTATTTTATAACAACGTATATACAATTTTTTTAAGATGTTATTATGCCTTCAAAGTTGCGCACGTTCCTTCTTAAAAAGCAAAACTTTGCAACATAATTGGAATTTGCAAAAAAAAAAAATGCATTGCATAAAGGAATTTCTCCTGCCAGTAGATGCAAACTGCACTGGCAGGAGAAACAGGAAAATATTTGAATGCATGAATTTTCGAAACATTGACCGCAAATTAAAAGACTCAAAGTGAAATTCATTTGATTTTTTTACTCTTGAAATTAAAGCTTAAAAAATCAAAATTGAAACGCTGAATAATTGACGCATAGGTATACCATTAAGCCATTTCCCTTTCAGGGTAGGCGTGACACTACCCGATTCGGGTAGTGTTTCTAGGTGGATAGTTTTCTTGTAGTTATAAATAACTACAAATTTGGGCTCACCACACCCATAATATGCCAACAGCACACAGTATTCTAGAATGGTCACCCATCCAAGTACTAACCGCGCCCAACGCTGCTTAACTTCAGTGATCTGACGAGAACTGGTTTTTTCAGTTTTTTCAGGTAATTTTAAATAAATGCTATGAATTGAAGAATGAACGAAAAAATTTATGAATTTTGAGCGATTTCAAGCTAGAAACACTAATTTATACATTAAAATTTGTTTTGAAATCTTTTTAAATATTCTCTTGAAAATTTGTTTTAAAAAATTCATTCAAAAATTTTCCAGTATTCTAATAATAATTTTATTATCTTGGAACTCGAATTTTTCCCACAATTTTTTGAAATCCCGCAAAATTAAAACAATTGCCTTACAATCATGACGATTCTTTTTTGAAAATTTTGGAAATATTACTAAATATCCGTTGAAAATTAATTTCTCAACAAGAAAAATATTGTTGATTTTTCTAGAAATTTTAATATAAATTTTTTATTCATTTAAAATCTTTCAAAATACTTAAAAAGATTATAAATTTTGGGTTCGAAATCTTCAAAAATCTATATTGCGTTTTGAATGTTTTGAAATCTTTTCAAAACTTCTAGATATATTTTAAACTTACTCGATTATTTTTCAAATGAATAATTGTTCAATTGTCATTTATTAATCCAATTTTTTTTTCATCTCTTCAAATATTCTCTCAAAATTAATTTTTCAAAATCATTTTAAATTTTCACAGCCAACTTGAGAAAATTTTTTTATTTTCGTGAAACCTTTGAAGATCGGTAAAAAGCTTCAAAAATTTTATTCAGAAATCTTTAAAAATCTGAATTTAGTTTTTTATTTTTCAAAATCTTTTTCAGTTTTTAATTAAGTTTGGATCTTCTCAAAACTTTTAAATATCTCTTAAACTAACTCAATTTTTTTCCAAATGATAATTGTTCAATTGTTATTTATAAATTATTTATAAATACAGTTTAAAATTTTTTAGTTTTTAACATTCGATTTATAGTTGCTCATTTTGAATGAAAAGTAAAATATTGCTGAATATTAAAAAAATATCTTCATTAATTAAAAAATTTCGAATAACTATATTTGAATGTGATTAATTATAATAGCCACTATTTGGATGAAAATTTAATTATTTTATTAAAAATAAAACTATTTTGTTAAAAAGTAATTTATCTTGTTTAAAAATTAATTACTTGGTTGAAAGTTGAACCACTTTGTTTAAAATTTATGTTTTTTAGTTAAGAATTTATCTTATTGGTTGAAAGTTGAACCATTTGACTGAAAATTCTGGTTAAAAAATTTAATTAAAAAAATTTTAGTTAAAAATCAATTTTTTCAACTGAAAATTTTACTGTTCCACTTTTGAGAGGAAATTTATCCTTTTTAGTTGAAAATTCAACTAGTTGATTTAACCATTTAAAAATTTATATGATTTTTAGTTGAATATTTAATTTTTTAATTGAAAATTTATATTTTCTGGTTGAAAATTTATCTTTTTGGGTAGAAAATTAATCTTCTTTGTTGAAAATTCATCTATTTGGTTGAGGATTCAACTATTTTGTTAAAAATCCATATTTTTCATTGAATTCAACTCGTTGAAAATTTGTTTTTGCTTGTTGAAAAGTAATTTTTCAATTGCAAATTTAAATATTCTATTTTTGGCCGAAAACGTATTTTTTCATTTGAAAATTCAACCATTTGGTTGTAAATTTATCTTTTGTAGTTAAAAATTAAACTTTTTAGGTAGAAATTTAATCATCTTTATTGGGTGAAAATTCATCCTTCTTGGTTGAAAATGACCTTTTTTGTTGGAAATTCAACTGTGTTCGAAAAAATCCATCTGTTTGGGTTGAAAATTCATCTCTTTTGGTATACAATATTTTCAGTTGAAAATTCAACTACTTTGTTGAGAATGCGATAAATTTCGGTTTGAAATTTTAGAGATCTTTTTTTCTCCAGAGATTTCTGAATAGCCTGACACGGTATTTTTGAGCATTTGAGCTGTAGAACGGTCTCACAGTGGGTAAGGTAGGAATTTATTCATAAAAATGAGCAAAAACTGTGAATCTCCAGAGATTTCTGAATAGCCTGACACAGTCATGAACTATTTGAGCTGTAGAACAGTCTTACAGTTGGTAAGGTAGGAATCTATTCATAAAAATCAGCAAAAACTTTGAATCTCCAGAGATTTCTGAATAGCCTGACACGGAACTGAGCCACTGGAGCTGCAGAACGGCCTCAGAGTCGGTAAGCTAGAAACTTATTCATAAAAATCAGCAAACACTTTGAATCTCCAGAGATTTTTGAATAGCCTGCTGGCCACATTAATGCTCGTAATTAAAAGTAATCAGGCCTATCCGCTGTATCCTGAAGGAAGCTCTGAGATGAGTTCTCCTGTCAAAGTCGGTAAGGGAGAAACTTATTTATAAAAACGAGCAAACACTTTGAATCTCCAGAGATTTCTGAATAGCCTGACAGCAACATTATTGATCGTAATTGAAAAGTAATGAGGTCTATCCGCTTTCCCTTAAAGTCTGGAGCTTTGAGATTAGTTTTCCTGAAAGTAATGACTACTAAAACTGTGCAATGAAAAATTTTACAGCTGCGCGAAGTTTTTCATCTTCTTATATCAACTTGCATCTTAATGTTATCGTCGACTATTTCAAATTTTCAACGTCGACGTCACGTTCACTTTGACCGAATGCAAAATTCTCCAAGGATGGTGAAGCAGTGAAGCTCGTAAAGATATGAGGAAAATTACGTTCGCGCTGTACTTTACGGTGTCTGGAGCTTCGGCATGTACATGTCTTGTACGTAGGTGTGAGGTTTTTATATTCGCATTTTTATGCGCATATGGGCAAGCCTGCACTTTCAGCTCACCTAGTTGGCCACGAAGAATAGATTGAAAATGATATCAACTCCTTTACGTAACGTTTCGCTTTATAAAGAAGTTGTGGGGAGCTCTCAAGCTCTCCTCAGGGAATTGATTCGCTCGAGAGGTGGGAATCGGGGTTGAGAAAAAGGCAGGGAAAAAAAATTTTAATTTAAAGCGCTTTTCATTCGTAAGATTTAGAGCATAATTCAAGGAATCTATATTATCATTAGAGAATAACGGAAAATATTTAACTTCTTTTCAGACTAGATGGAGCTATGAAGGAAAAATTATTTTAGATAATTATTTTCTGAAAAAAGATCTTCTTCTTTCGCTCCGCTGGGAATCGAACGCCAGTTCAACTGATTGCCGGTCTGGTGTTCTTCCACTGAGCTACTAGAGAGATCGAGAGAAGAAACTTTTTTCAGAAATACACGAATTATTTTGCTAGATGGTACAAATCAAATTTTTCAAGGAATTTCAAGGAATCTTCATTAGAGAATAACAAAAAATATTTAACGTCTTTTCAGACTAGGTTCAGCTATGAATGAAAAATTATTTCAAATATTTTTTTTCTGAAAAAAGATCTTCTCTTTTCGCTCCGCTGGGAATCGAACGCCAGGTCAACTGATTGCCGGTCAGGTGTTCTACCACTAAGCTACTAGAGAGATAAAAAAAAAACTTTTTTCAGAAATACACGCATTATTTTGCCAGATGGTACAAATGAAATTTTTCAAGGAATCAAGGAATTTCAAGGAATCTTCATTAGAGAATAACAGAAAATATGTAACGTCTTTTCAGACTAGATGGAGCTATGAAAGAAAAATTATTTAAGATAATTTTTTTCTGAAAAAAGATCTTCTCCTTTCGCTCCGCTGGAAATTGAACGCCAGTTCAACTGATAGCCGGTCAGGTGTTCTACCTCTAAGCTACTAGAGAGATCGAGAGAAGAAACTTTTTTCAGAAATACACGTATTATTTTGCTAGATGGTAAATATCACATTTTTTAAGCAATCTGTATTATCATTAGAGAATAACAGAAAATATTTAACGTCTTTTCAGACCAGATGGAGCTATGAAAGAAAAATTATTTTAAATAATTTTTTTTCGGAAAATAGATCTTCTCCTTTCGCCCCGTTGGAAATCGAAAGTCAGTTTAACTGATTGCCGGTCAGGTGTTCTACCACTAAGCTACTAGAGAGATCGAGAGAAGAAATTTTTTTCAGAAATACACGCATTATTGTTCTAGCTGGTACAAATCAAATTTTTCAAGGAATTTCAAGGAATCTTCATTGGAGAATAACAAAAAATATTTAACGTCTTTTCAGACTAGGTTCAGCTATGAAAGAAAAATTATTTCAAATAATTTTTTTTCGGAAAAAAGATCTTCTCCTTTCGCTCCGCTGGGAATCGAACGCCAGGTCAACTGATTGCCGGTCAGGTGTTCTACCACTGAGCTACTAGAGAGATCGAGAGAAGAAACTTTTTTCAGAAATACACGCATTATTTTTCTAGATGGTACAAATCAAATTTTTCAAGGAATCTGTATTATCATTAGACAATAACAGGAAATATTTAACGTCTTTTCAGACTAGATCGAGCTATGAAAGAAAAATGATTATAAATAATTTTTTTCTGAAAAAAGATCTTCTCCTTTCGCTCCGCTGGGAATCGAACGCCAGGTCAACTGATTGCCGGTCAGGTGTTCTACCACTAAGCTACTAGAGAAATCGAGAGAAGAAACTTTTTTCAGAAATTCACGCATTACTTTGCTAGATGGTACGAATCAAATTTTTCAAGGAATTTCAGGGAATCTTCATTAGAGAATAATAGAAAATATTTAACGTCTTTTGAGACTAGATGGAGCTATGAAAGAAAAATTATTTTAAATAATTTTTTTCGGAAGAAAGATCTCCTTTCTCTCCGTTGGAAATCGAACGCCACGTGAAGTCATTGCCGGCCAGGTGTTCTACCACTAAGCTATTAGAGAGATCAAGAGAAGAAACTTTTTTCAGAAATACACGCATTACTTTGCAAGATGGTACAAATCAAATTTTTCAAGGAATAAAAGAATTTCAAGGAATCTTCATTAGAGAATAACAGAAAATATTTCACGTCTTTTCAGACTGCATGGAGCTATTGAAGAAAAATTATTTTTAATAATTTTTCTTTCGTAGCTGCATCTAGTCTGAAAAGACGTTAAATATTTTATGTTATTCTCTAATCATAATACAGATTCCTTGAAAAATTTGATTTGTACCATCTAGCAAAATAATGCGTTCATTTCTGAAAAAAGTTTCTTCTCTCGATTTCTCTAGTAGCTTAATAGGAAAGCACCTGACCGGAAATCAGTAGTTCTGTGGTTCGATTCCCAGCGGAGCGAAAGGAGATCTTTTTTCAGAAAAAAATTATTTGAAATAATTTTTTTTTCATAGTCTGAAAAGAAGTTGAATATTTTATATTATCCTCTAATGATAATACAGATTCCTTGAAAAATTTGATTTGTACCATCTAGGAAAATAATGCGTGTATTTTTGAAAAAAGTTTCTTCTCTCGATCTCTCTAGTAGCTTAGTGATATAACACCTGACCGGCAATCAGTTGAACTGGCGTTCGATTCCCAGCGGAGCGAAAGGAGAAGATCTTTTTTTCAGAAAAAAATTATTTAAGCATAATTCAACAAAAAGGTGAATTTTTGACTGAAAAAATTATATTGTGACATACAAGTTCAACTTTCATACAAGTAGTTGAATTTTAAACCAAAAAAGATGATTTTGAATAAAAAAGATTAATTTGCTACCAAAAAAATTAATTTGTCACCAAGTGGTTTCAATTCAAACCAAATAGATGAATTTCTGTCCAAAAAAGATCATTTCTTAACCAGGAAGATTAATTTTTGACCAATAGTTAAGTTTTTCAACAGAAAAAAAAATTTTTTACCAAAAAAGACGAACTTTTAACTAAAAAAGAAATGAATTTTAAACCAAAGATATGAATTTTCAACGGAAAATGTAACAGTTCACGTTTAAACTAAAAAAAATTTCAAGAATGAATTTTGAAACCATACACATTTTTAACAAAAGAACTAAATTTTCAACCAAATATTAAACAGTTTGAAAAATTTAATTTTCAACCATAAAAGCGAATTTTTAACAAAATATTTGAATTTTTTACCATATGGTTGAATTTACAGCTAAAAAGGATGAATTTAGAACCAAGAATGATTTTCTACCAAAAAATAATATTTTTTAAAAGTAGTTCAAATTTTAAGCAAATAGTTGAATTTTCAACAAAGAAAAATGATTTTCAAACCAAGAAGATTAATTTCCTACGAAATAGTTAAGTTTTCAACTGAAAAAGGCATCTTTTCAATCAAACCGAATATTCAAATTTTCAGTTGAAAAAAATTATTTTCAAACAAAAAATTAATTTTCAACCAAATACATGAATTTTCTACCGAATAGTTGAATTTTCAACTAAAAAAGATGAATTTTAAACAAAAAATAGAATTGTTCAATTTTCCAGTTGAAAAAGTGAATTTTTAACCCAAAAAAAAGAATTTTCAACCAATTAGTATAATTTTCTACCAAATAAGTTAAATTTTCTACCAACTAGTTGAATTTTAACCAAATAATTGAAAAATTTCTACAAAATAGTTGAATTTTCAACTAAGAAATATAAAGTTTTAACGAAAAATTGAATTTTTTAATTTTGCAGCTAAAAAATGAATTTTCAACCCAAAAAGACGAATTTCCAACCAAATAGTATCATTTTAACCAAATAGTTGACATTTTTACAAAATAGTTCAATTATCAACTAAAAAAGATTAATTTTCAACGAAAAATGGAATTCTTTAATTTTGCAGTCTAGTAGTTGAATTTTCAGTAGAAAAGACATACTTTTAATCAAAAACGGAATAGTAAAATTTTCAGTTGAAAAATTTTTTTTCAACCAAAAGAAACGAGTTTTCAACAATATATTTAAAATTTTCACCACATAGTTGAATTTTCAAATGAATAAGAAAAATTTTGTACCAAAAAAATTAATTTTTCACCAAAAAGTTGACTTTACTATTCAAAAAGAATAATTTTTGACGTAACAGCTAAATTTTCTAGCAGAAATAATTAATTTTTCAATAAAATTTTTGAATTTTCCACAAAACAGTTCAATTTTCAACCAAATGGATAAATTTTCAACCAAAATGATAAATTATTTACCAACAAAATGAATTTTTAACAACGGAGTTCCACTATCAACCAAGTAGATAAATTTTAAATTAAAAAATGAATTTTCAACCAAAAATAATAATAATCTACGAAAAATAGACGTATTTTTATCTAAAAAAGATAAGTTATTAAACAAATAGTTGAATTTTTAATGAAGAATGTAATAGACAAATTTTCAGTTAAAAAGAAGTATATGCAGCTTAAAAAAAAGAATTAAAAAAATTTAACAATGTGTTTCCTTTTTTTTTATCTAAAATGATGAATCAACTGGACCAGTTCAATTTTCACTAGAAAATAAATTTTTAACCAAAAAAACGAATCTTCAACCAAATAGTTAAAATTTTAACCAAATGATTGAATTTTCAACCACGAAGATTAATTTTATGCCAAAAAAAGACAAATTTTTAACAAAATACGTGAATTTTCTACCAAACAGTTGAATTTTCAACTAAAAAAGATAAATTTTCAACCAGAAATGAAATAGTTAGATTTTCAGTTGAAAAAATTAACTTCCAATAAAAAAGAATAGAATTTTGAACAATATAGTTAGATTTTCCGCCGAAGAAATAAAATTTCAACTCAAAGTATGAATATTTAAATAAGAAAAAAAATAATTTTTTAACAAATTAGTTCAATTTTCAGTCAAGTTGATTTATTTTTAGCTGAAATAATACTTTTCGATCCAAAAAGATTTTTTATTCTACAAAGGAAAAAAATTTTTACCAAAAAGGCGATCATTCAACTAAAAAAGAAATTAATTTTAAAACCAAAGAGATGAATTTTTAAAGAAAAATGCAACAGTTGACATTTGAACTAAAAAATTGCAAGAATGAATCTTGAAACCAAACAGACAAATTTTTAACAAAAGAACTAAATTTTCAACTGAATATGAAATAGTAAAAAAAAATAATTTTTATTAAAAAAAAAGAATTTTCAACAAAATAGTTAAATCCTCAACCAATAAAATGAATTTTTAACAAAGTATTTTAACTTTTGACTAAGTTATTAAATTTTTAACCAAGCAAGATGAATTCTTGAATTTAAAAGCAAAAAAAAAAGAATTTTATGCAAAACTGTTGAATTTTTAACTTGAAAATACGGATTGTCAACAAAAAAGTTAATTTTCCACCAAATAGTTGAATCTGCTACCAATATAATTGAATGTTCAACTCAAAAATGCGAATTTTCAAGAAAATAGTTTAATTTTCAACTAAATAGGCTAATTTATTTATCAAAATTGTTGAATTAAAAAAAATTAATTTTCAGTTATTTTCAGGTATTTTAAGTTATGGGGAAACTAGTACGAGGTGAATACCAGTACGAGATGAATGCCAGTACGAAGTGAATACCAGTACGAGGTGAATACCAGTACGAAGTGAATACCAGTACGAAGTGAATATCAGTACGAAATGAATACCAGTACAAGGTGAATACCAGTACGAGATGAATATCAGTACGAAGTGAATACCAGTACGAGGTGCATACCAGTAAAAGAGGAATACCAGTACGAGGTGAATACCAGTACGAGGTGAATACCAGTACGAGGTGAACACCAGTACGAGATGAATACCAGTACGAGATGAATACCAGTACGAAGTGAATACCAGTACGAGGTGAATACCAGTACGAGGTGAATACCAGTGCGAAGTGAATATCAGTACGAGATGAATACCAGTACGAGTTGAATACCAGTAAGAAGTGAATACCAGTACGAGGTGCATACCAGTACGAGAAGAATACCAGTACGAGGTGAATACCAGTACGAAATGAATACCAGTACGAGGTGGATACCAGTACCAACTGAAGAATGGGAAAAATTGACTGGGTACTAAAAAAAAAGTTATGTAGTATTTTTTATAAGTAGCAATATTCAAAACAAGTTTTATAACCGACATAACCAAATAAAATTATTTCTTCTTTTTTTTTTATTATATAGTTGGTAAATAATCGAAAAGGCCTAAAATTTAAATATTCACTTCGTACCAGAAGAGTACCATCTAAATAAAATTTGAAAGCATCAAAAAATGATAAAATGTAGGATAAATGGTTAATATAATTCACGTGATGGCATTGCTATCTTCAAAATTATTGTTCCAATGATCCGGCCTTGTATGTGACGTGGAACGAATAAACCAGCCTTAGGATCAAAAAATCGATTTTCCGGTTTTTATTCTTTCTGAATAATGAAAACTTCTCCTGTCAAATAAAAAAAAACCATTTGCTATACCTGTTCGTCTTCCTTTCACTTTGATTTGCTTTTTCAGGTAAACTCCTTTTTGACCCTGAGGCTGGTTTCTTCGTTCCACGTCACACAAGTTTAAATATAAAAATTCAATTTTAGTTTTATTACTTTAAAAATATTATTTTAGAACTTAGCAATATTTTTTTAATTAAATTTATTCAGAAAAAAGATCACCTTTCGCTCCGCTGGGATTCGAACGCCAGGTCAACTGATTGTCGGTCAGGTGTTCTACCACTAAGCTACTAGAGAGATCGGAAGAAGGATCCTTTTTCCGAAACACGCTTTCTTTTGCAAGATGTCATTTTTTCATACAAGTCAATTTTACTAGGAATCTGTATTATCATCGGAGATGGTAACGATCAATCAGAAGAAAAATCTTTACACACACCGTAAAAATAGAAATCTACAATATCGATCAAAGTTATATCCTCTAATGCAGAAAATCTTTAACGACTTTCCAGACTAGTTGGAGCTATAAATTAACAATTTTTAAAATTAAATTTATTCAGAAAAAAGATCTCCTTTCGCTCCGCTGGGATTCGAAGACCAGGTCAACTGATTGCCGGTCAGGTGTTCTACCACTGAGCTACTAGAGAGATCGGAAGAAGAATCCTTTTTCTGAAACACGCTTTCTTTTGCAAGATGTTATGTTTTAATACAAGTCAATTTTACTAGGTATCTGTATTATCATTGGAGATTGTAACAATCAATCAGAAGATAAATCTTTCATTTAATTAATTTAATTAATTATATTATTTTATTTACTTCATTTGATTGACCTGTACTAAAACATAACATCTTACAAAAGAAAACGTATTCACAAAAAGGATTCTTCTTACGATCTCTATAGTAGCTTAGTGGTAGAACACCTGGCCGGCAATCAGTTGACCTGGTGTTCGAAGCCCAGCGCAGCGAAAGAAGATCTTTTTTCTGAATAAATTTAAGTAATTTAATTATTTTATTTACTTCATTTGATTAACCTGTATTAAAACATAACATTTTGCAAAAGAAAGCGCATTCAGAAAAAGGATTCTTCTTCCGATCTCTCTTAGTGGTATCGAGCTTAGTGGTAGAACACCTGGCCGGCAATCAGTTGACCTGGCGTTCGAATCCCAGCGCAGCGAAAGAAGATCTATTTTCTGAATAAATTTAAGTAATTTAATTATTTTATTTACTTCATTTGATTAACCTATATTAAAACATAACATTTTGCAAAAGACAGCGTATTCAGAAAAAGGATTCTTCTACCGATCTCTGCAGTAGCTTAGTGGTAGAACACCTGGCCGGCAATCAGTTGACCTGGTGTTCGAATCCCAGCAGAGCGAGAGAAGATCTTTTTTCTGAATAAATTTAATTTTTTTTTTTTAATTTATAGCTATATTAAAGCTATATAGGATAAAGGAGGAAGTTGAGTATATTGAGAAAAATAGAAGAAAGGAACTAAAGATTAGGGTTCGAGAGGATCGAGACTAGGGAAAGTCAACCCTCTTCTGCGCCAGCAAAGCAGGGAGACACATTTTAATTTACGTCCCCTCGATACTATCGCATCAAATTCCATTTCAGGAAGCGAAGTCTTCATCTATTGAATTCTTATTCTCATAATTTGCCATTTTCAGAAAATTTCCAAACCTCGAATGCAACCTTTTACCTGATCAGGGTTATACGTCGGTTATACTATAATTCTATTTCGATCAGGAAGAAATTCGATCAGGTTTCATTGTCATAATATGAAAATAAGAAGGGGCGATGGGTTTATTCCAGAGACGTTTTCATTCAATTGAATTTAATCCGGTTCAACTTTCAGTTTGCTTTGATTCGATATTATTCAATGAAAAAGTTAAGCTAAGAAGCGGTGGGTGATGAAGTATGGACTAAGAGAAATTAATTTTAAAATCAGTAGATTAAAATTTAAGAAATTAAATTTAGAATAAATAAAAAATTTCAGAAATCAAGAATGTAACGATCAAATTTGGACAAGAGACTCCTGAATGTTGTCATTCATTGAAAAATCCCCAAAATAAAAAAGAGGAAAGAAAAAAAGCATATTCACAAATAGTATTTCTATGATTTCAAGAATCAAAGTAATATTAATAAGGATGCCATTTTAAATAAAAAACATTTTTGATGAAAAAACTTAAAAATTGCAAAAATAATTTATTTCAGCCATGTGTTTTGCAAATGATTTTTTTTATTATTGCTTCTTACGAATTTTTAACAAATTGTTGAATTTTGAGAATAAATGAAATATATGAAAGTAAGAAATTATAACTACTGTTTTAAAAAGAAAAAATTCAATTACAAAAAATATTTTTAAACAAATAATTTCTAAAAAAAAAAAATGTATGAGCACCGAAACGTTGGTAAATATTATGAATGTTTTTGTATCGTGATTTGATAATAATAAAAATTAAAAAAACGAAAGAAATAAAAAAAGAGAAGAAAGGGGTATTTGGTTGGTTGCCTTCTCATTTTTCATTCCTCTTTTTTATTTTTGTTCAAAGAAAAATGTCTTTTTTTTTTTCAAATTTTTTTTTTCAAATTACAATAGGAGCATTTTATGGCGGTTGTCCAAATTTGGTCATTGGATTCTTGTTTTTATTTTCAAGAATTCTATTCGTCAAATAATTTCTCGCCTTTTAACCTGTAAAACCTTTTTTCGATCAGTAAATATTTCTGTTCGATCTCTGGATTTGTGAATTTAAATTTTTGAAAAATTAAAAGCAATGTTTTTTAGTGTTTCCAAAATTCTGGCAAATTTTGTTTAATCATTGTTATTACTAGTAAACACTATTAAAAATGAGAAATTCATTACAAATTTTTTCCCCTTAATTTCGAATTTCTTGAATAAGTACAAAAACATGTTTTTTTTGACTGAGTAAAATACATATGGTTGAGAAAAACTTGAATTTTGAGATATTGGGATTTTGGATTTTTTTCGCGATTTTGGAACGTCTTGAACACCACGAAAATTTTTTTTTACGCGAAAACAAAAATAATAAAATGTTTATTTGATTAAGGCTGAAAAGATTTTAGGTTCGACAACTTTAATTTTTCCCAAAAAAAAGTTTGCATTTAAGACAATCTAAAAAAATTTGGAATGAAGCAAAAAAATGCTTTTGAATTTATATTTTTATATTAGTGTTTACTTGTCGAATCAACCGCCCTTTCAGGCAATACAAACGTTGGTACATTTTTTGTAAATGTTTTAGATTAAAAAATTTTTTTTTAAATTTAAATTGAATAAAAAAAAATTCGTCTTTTGGATTTGAAAATTCGACTACTTTGGTACAAAATTCAACTTTTTTTGAAAATTCATATTTTCGGTTGTGACTTAATAAAAGATGAAAAAAGACGAATGAAAGAAAGAAAGGGTATTTGAAGGTGGCCTTCTTTTTTTTTTTTTTTTTTTTTTAGTTTTTCGTAGTCCCGGGCAGAAACTTTTATGGTTTCGGTCTGGTTTCCGCCCTTCCTTTGTACTTTCTTCCTGGGAGGGGAAATGAGGGGAAATGAGAGGGTAGAAAAAGGGGTAGTGAGGGGAAGTAGGGGGATTAAAGGAAGGGGTGGTAGGAGAAGTGAGAGGAGGGAAATAGCGCAATAGCAGCAGAAGGCGTGATAAGTAGGGGAAGTGAAGGGAGGTTAATAAAAGGAATCGTCAGGTAGGGAATCAATGGACGAAATGTGGGGGGAAATGAGTGGGAGAGGAGAGGAGAGGGAGATCAGGGGGAGTATGGAAAATGCATAAGAGAGGAAGTACGAATGGGCGCGTAGTCAGGAAGAGATGGTGAATAGGGGAGGGGTGAAAGGATTCAGGAAAGTAAGAATACGAAGATAGGGTGAGGTGACGGGAAGTAGGGGAAACGAAGTTGGGATTGGGGCAAGGAGTGGAGGAGGAAGTACGGGAAGGGATAGTATAGCAAGTGAAGGGACAGCAAGTGGGTAAAGGAAGTATCGATAGGAGTGTAGTAGCAAAAGGATGGTAAGTATCGGACTGGTAAGGATGGGGATTCGGGGCAACGGGGATGAGCGTAAGTGAGAAGATGAAAAACAAAGGAGGGAGAAGTGGGAAGGTAGAGAAAGTGGAGAGGGAATTAAGGGATGGAATCGTAGAGAAAGTGAGGAGACAGGAAGTAGAGAAATTAAAGAGAGCAAGTAGGGAAAGAAAGTAGGGATGGAAGTATAGTAGCCAAGGGATGGTAAGTAGGAGACTGGCGAGATGGGGATTCTGTAAAGTGGAGATGAGAAGGTAGGGTGTGTGACGGGATGATAAGTAGAGGAGAGATGAACTTCGAGAGAGAGAGGGGCAGTGAAGGGGGAAGTAAGGGGTGGATAGCAGGGGAAATATGTAGCGAGGGGAGTATAGTAGGGAAGGGATGGTGAGTAGGGGATGGGCGAGAGGGGGATTCAAGGACGTGAAAGTGGCAAAAAATGGTAAGTGAGGAGATGGTAAGTGGAGGAGGGAGAAATAAGGGGAGAGAGGAAGTGGAGGGAGAGGAAGTGGAGGGGGAAGTAAGGAGTGTCAATCTGTCAACGCTGCTTCAATATTTCGCGAGGCCCCAGGCAGTAATAATATTGCGAGTCCACGCTCGTGTATAATTTATGCAGTAAAACAAACGCTGAGTTTGAAACCTAAAGTGCAAAGTATGGAAGACAAACTCCTTTCATGTACACTAGGAAAATGACTTTCCGGAAGTTAACTTCAAGTTTACGATAATATTTCAAGAAAGATGGAAATTCAATTTTCAATTAAATTATTTTTCTTGTTGAAATATTAAAAATTAAATATTTAATTGTAAAAAAAAAACTTTTAATTTATTGAAAATGGAATATTCTTTTCAAAATCAATGTGAATTGAAATTGGAATTTGGAATTCTTTTGGTAAATTCACTTTGCCAAATCATAATTATTTCAGAAAATTCCCCGTTCCGAGTAAAATTTTTAATTATTTTAGAAAATTCAATGTTTAGAGTCAGGATTATAATTTTTCTCGAAAATTCTCTTTTCCAAATCAGAATTACATATAATTACATTTTTAGATAAATAAAATTCCTTACCAAAATGCTTACTGATATTTTATAAACAGTAACTGAAGCTTACCTGAAACAGAAAAAAAAACTTTATTAGTATAAATATTGGATAAGAAATTGAAATCATTTTTTCGTTAAAGAAATTCAATAAACTTCATTAATTGAACTGTTTAATTCATTATACTTGTTTTTAAGGTATGACGCAATTTTTTCGAAAAATAAAAATCTGAATGTTAAAAAATATCAAAAATATAACTACCCAACTAAAAAATTTCCAAATAAGACAAATTTCTCAAATTTAAAATCACCGGAAAGAAATAGAACTACCGAAATTGTTGATTAACGAAATTAACATAATCTAAAAATGAAAGTTAACAAAAGTAGGAAAATTGGGAGATTTAAAATGAGCAAAATTATTAAAATCAAGCAATTTGAAAACCGGACATTTCAAATTTCCAAAATGTGTAAATTCCCGGAAATTACAATTTCCTGAAATTTCAAATTGCCGAACTTTCAAATTTATTAAATTTAAGGATTTACTAATGTCGAGAATTTAAAAGTTCGGGTTTTTGAAAATTTGAGTTTTAAAATTTAGTTAATTATCCAATTTTGTTAATTTTATAATTTCGGCAAATAGCAATTTTTAATTTATTTAGTTTCGTTAATTTTTACTTTCAAAATATTTCAATTTTGCTAATAAACATTTTTGTGAGTTTTATATATTTTCTTTTGGTAATTTGAATCTTCGAAAAATTTAATTTTTTGGAAATTCGGCACACATTTTCGGGGATCAAAAAGAAAGATCGAGTTTGCTAACCATCTGCTTTGGATGAAAATTCGAAAAGTTAGAGCATTTTCAAAATTTTTGAGATTATTCTTTTCAAGAATTATAGCATTTTCAATATTAAAAAAAAACAAAAGAAAATTAACATTTTAGGCCAAACAACGCACGGTATGAAAAAAAGTCAATCAGAGAAAAACATTGCTTTTTGACAATCACTTTTAGATTTAGCGCGCAGTTTTTGTTTTATTCGTGAAAAACAACACTACAAATAAAAAAATAAAATTTTTGTACACACGACAAAAGCTAATTAATAAATTTTTGATAAGACGCGTAGTTTTTGCTTTAATCGTGAAAAATGACATCACAAATAAACAAATTAAATTTTTGGACAAAAAGACACAAGGTACAATAAAATGTTTAATTACAAAATAATTTTAATTAGATCTGAAAATTTCCTTTTAAGCTTTTTTTCTCACGAGACGCTTGCTCAGAATGTGTTCGTTAAAGCCGAAAGAGTTTTAACACAAGAGAATTCACAATCACTAAATTTCAGTTCTCGATGATTTGACCTTGAATTTAAAAAATTCTCGGCCTTTTCCTTGTTTTCCCGCTTACCCGTCCCTGAAGACGCACAAATTCAAAAAACCTAATTAGGTTTTAGATAGTATCTGTTTAAAAAAACTAAATTAAAATATCCAATTCCAGCAACATTGCAGTTGAATGAGCCTCTAAAAATTAGAAAATATCTTGTAGGGAGGGTGGGCGAGAGAGGGGGGGGGGTATAACGGACTTAATTACCCAGTACACGTGATGAGAATGTGTCCGTTAAAGCCGAAAGAGCTTCAACAAAAGAGAATTCACAATCACTAAATTTCAGTTCTCGTTGATTTGACCTTTAATTAAAAAAATTCTCGGTCTTTTCCCTGTTTTCCCGCTTATCCATTTCTGAAGATGCACAGATTCAAAAAACCTAATTAAGTTTTAGATAGTATCTCTTTAAAAAAACTAAATTCAAATATCCAATTCCAGCAACATTGCAGTTGAATGAGCCTATAAAAATTAGAAAATATCTTGTAGGGGGGGTGGGCGAGAGAGGGGGGGGGGGTATAACGGACTTAATTACCCAGTACACGTGATGAGAATGTGTCCGTTAAAGCCGAAAGAGCTTTAACAAAAGAGAATTCACAATCACTAAATTTCAGTTCTCGATGATTTGACCTTTAATTTAAAAAGTCTCGGCCTTTTCCCTATTTTCCCGCTTACCTGTTCCTGAAGATGCACAAATTTAAAAAACCTAATTAAGTTTTAGATAGTATCTGCTTAAAAAAAATAAAGTAGAATATCCAATTCCAGCATCATTGCAGTTGAATGAGCCTCTAAAAATTAGAAAATATCTTGTAGGGAGGGTGGGGGGGGGGGATAACGGACTTAATTTCCCAGTATTAATTTGAAGCATGCACTTTATCGTCCAAAGTACTCAGGCGCTTATTTTCTTTTTTCGTGGGGGGTCGTGGTCGAGATTAGGATCCTCTCGTTAGGGTAACGACCTCCAACCGAAGGGATTAAGCGGAAGATACGTCGAAGTCATTATCTTTTGTCGTTCTTGTTTCGTTATTTGTATCACAAA
Organism: Andricus curvator; assembly: GCA_932195095.1. Lineage (NCBI taxonomy): Eukaryota > Metazoa > Arthropoda > Insecta > Hymenoptera > Cynipidae > Andricus > Andricus curvator. The sequence continues at coordinate 81,164 of CAKNYM010051859.1, read as the reverse complement.
CTTTTTTTTTTCTTCAAATTTTTACACATTGTCTCCCCCCCCCCCTCCCAATTTTGTCGAACACACAAAAAAGTAAATGAGTTTTTTTCTCAATTATATTAAGAGGTCCCGGGCCCCATAAAGTTTGACACATATTTCCCATAAGAAAAAAAATTTGAAATAATTTTTTTTAAAACAAGCTTTTATTAAAATATACGGAGAAGAAACAATATAACACCAATACAAATAAAAAAAAAACAATATAATTCACTCTCAAAAGGGCATTGCAATTATAGTATTAATAATAATAAATAATTAATGAATTAGTGGATTCATTTAACTTAATTTTGTACTGTCATTTTATTTTGAATTTTGAATTTGAAAAAAATTACTTTTTGAATTTTACCCCCAGAATTGAAAAATTGGCTAATAATTCTTTAAGCAATGCATAACAATATTCTCTTAGAATAATTCTAGAAATTTGCTGTTTTTGTTTAATTTTTCAGGTTTTCTTTTATTCTTTAGTTACGAAAAAAGAATAAATGAATATCAAGAAGAAGAATTTTTGAAATAGTATTCCATTTTTTTCAGAATGAAGTATTTTCACTCTTTACTAGTGTTTAAAAAATATTAATTTTAACAAAAAGGCGCTAAGTGACTACTTTAAGGAAAAGTTACATTCAATATGATCCATATAGAAAATATCAAGGATATTTCAAATAGCTGGTTCTATTTCACAAAAATATATCCACAAATTATTTTTTTCTAAATTTTCAATTCTTTTATAATATTTCAAAATATTTTTAAAAATTCTCTTTAAATTAATTTTTCAAAATGAAAAATTATTTTATAGTTTCCCAGGAATATTTTACAAATTTTTTTCAGCATCTTTTAAAATGATTCAAATGTTGCCTAAAATTCCTCTAAAGTTCTGAAATATTAAAAAAAAAATTGCTTTAAATATTATTATTATCATAAATAATTTTCAGTTTTCCCTTGAAATTAATTTTACAAAATAAAAAATCATTAAAAATTGTTCTAGGCATTTCGAAAAAAAAAATTGTATTCTCTTGAATACACGAATTTTCTGTAGAATGTTGTAATTTTGCAAAATTAAAAAGTTTTGCTTTCAAATTTTCTGCATTCGGTTACAAAATTTTAGGAAATCATTTTTAAAATTTTGTAAGTCTCTCATACTTTGCTATAATAAAAGGAAATTTTAAATTATCCAAGGAATCTTAAGAAAAATGTTTTCTTAGCTTGAAACTTTTGAAAATTCTTAAAAAGCTGATTTTTTTCGAAATCTTAAAAATCCAGATTTTGTTAAAAAAATTTTGGAACCTCAGCAGAGAGCAAACTGAAAACAGGCATTAAAAGTAATATTCACCTACAAAATTAGGCAAAAAAATTTAATTTGTTATGAAAAATGGGACTAATATGAGTAACATTCGTTCCAACACAAATTTATTCGACACAACGTATACTGATCATATTTTTCCTACACAACATATTTTCTACGCAAAATATTTCTTACACAGAATTTAATACTGTTATATTTTTCCTACACACAATTTTTTCTACGCAAATATTTCCTACACAGAATTTAATATTGTTTAATACTTTTATTTTTTTGCGACACAAAATATTTTCTACACATAATATTTCCTACGCAGAATTAATTATTGTTTAATACTGTTATATTTTTCCTACACAAAATATTTTCTGCACATAATATTTCCTACAGGGAATATTGTACAAAAAATTATTCTGTCTAATATTTTTCCTACATAAATTATCATTGCTATTTAATTCTGTGTAGAATATACATATTATGCGTAGAAAATATTTTTCGTAGGAAAAATATTGGACAGGATAACTTTTGTACAATATTTTAAAAATATTTACAGGATAAAATAATGACTATTTATTTCTGCGTAGGAAATATTCTGTGTAGAAAATCTTTTGTGTAGGAAAAATATTACAGTATCAAATTTTGTGTAGGAATGTGGAGAAAATATTTTGTGTAGGAACAATATAAAAATATTAAACAATATTAAATTCTGTGTAGGAAATATTCTGTATAGAAAATATTTTGTGTAGGAAATATTCTGTGTAAAAAATATTTAGTGTAGGAAAAAATAACAGTATTAAAAAATATTAAATTGTGTGTAGGAAGTATTCTCTGTGGAAAAAGTTTTATATAGGAAAAATATAACAGTATTA
>CAKNYM010051859.1:66109-78952 GCA_932195095.1 Andricus curvator | reverse complement strand
ACAATATTAAATTGTGTGTAGGAAATATTCTGTGTAGAAAAAGTTTTTTGTAGGAAAAATATAACAGTATTAAATTCTGCGTAGAAAATATTATCTGGAGAAAATATGTTGTGTAGGAACAATGTAACAATATTAAACAATATTAAATTCTGTATAGAAAATATTTTGTGTATGAAATATTCTGTGTAGAAAATATTTAGTATAGGAAAAAAATAACAGTATTAAACAATATTAAATTGTGTGTAGGAAATATTTGCTGTACAAAATATTTTGTGTGGGAAATATTCTGTGTAGAAACTATTTAGTGTAGGAAAAAAATAACATTATTAAACAATATTAAATTGTTTGTAGGAGATATTATGTGGAGAAAATATTTTGTATAGGAAAAATATGATCAGTAAACGTTGTGTACAATATATTTTGTGTAGATGATTACATTTTTTTTTTTTTACAGTTTTTTAGTTTAACCTTTAACCACGGTGTGGGAGTGCAGGATTTCATCTGATTAAATTAAATTTTCTACAGATTTTTTTTCCAAAAAGGAAAAAAAAACTTGGTAATTTTTGGGACTACAGTAGTGTACATTGTAAACGCGCGTAACTCGACGGGTCGACCCGCGCCCCATTAACTGTGTCAATATTTACTTATCCCTGGTATTATTTCTGCCCCAGAAAGTAGTAAACGTGTCGAAAAAGACCTAAGTGCTTGGCAAACGCGTAATCTGAATTCCTTGGCAGTCCTAATTCTATTTTTTTTCTTTACATGGCGAATCTGTGGATATAGATCACAGTCTTTGGGTCGGTTTGGGGTAAACAGGAAGTCAAGTGTAGGGTGAAAATCTTTTCTTGAGGGTGAAAATACAAATATAGAGAAACTAAGATTAGGTTCGGAAGAGAGTGGATATTGTTTTTATAGTGCTGAATATCGGTTTCTGAAATGTTATTTTATATCCAGTGCAAATACTGCCTTCAAAAACAACTTCTGCTAAATATTGGAAAAATTTAGAATTTCAAGGTTAAGAATTCATGGTCAACTTTTGTAAAAATCCAGTCAATTCTATTCAATTCCAACACATTCTACTAGTCGAAAACTAATTTTTCAACATTTTTTTGGTACAATAATTATACCAAAACGGTTTAAGTTGATTATTAATAATTATTATTATTAATCAACTTAAACCGTGTTGAACAAATTTTTCATGATAAACCACAACATTGCATGAAATGTTTTCTCAGATGATTTAAAAAAAATTATAAATTTTTCGCATAGAAAACTAGAAATATTGTAGAAAAAATCAAGGTTTTTTCATGAGCAATATCAATTTTTTACAATTTTTTGTGGAAAATTATAAATTTCCAAACAGATTTACAAAAAAGGGGTTTGTAGCCTATTAAGTCGGTCAAATCTCCCCCTTTCCCCTCCCCTTCCTCCTTTATCCCTCCTCACAGCTCATTTCGTCTAGAATCCCATCTCTAGTCTTGCCTCGAATCTCGCATTGAATCTCGTCCCGAGCCTCGTTTTAAGTCTCGCCTAGAATTTTTTCTCGTATCTCGTCTCGTATCTCGACTGGAATCTCGTCTTCAATCTCTTCTTGAATCTCTCTTTAAATCTCTTTTCATATCTCGTCCTGTCTCGAATCTGGTTTCGAATCTTGTTTCGAATCTCGTCTCGAACCTTATCTTAAATTTCGTCTGAAATTTGGTCACGAATATTTTCTCGAACCTCGTCTCGAGTCTCGTCTCGAATCATGTCTTGAATTTCGTCTCATATTTCGACTCGAATTTCTGCTTGTATCTCTTTTTGACTCTTTTCTCGAATCTCGTGCCGTCTCGAATCTCTTCTTGAATCTTGTCTCGAATCTTGTTTCGAATCTCGCCTTGAATCTCTTCTTAAATCTCCTATCAAATATCGTCTTGTATCTCGACTGAAATCACGACTTGAGTCTCGCCTTGAATCTCTTTTAAATCTCTTTTCAAATCTTGTCCCGACACAATTTTTTCGAAAAATAAAACCATGAATGATAAAAAATATCAAAAATATAACTATCCAACTAAAAGATTTCCTAATAAGACAAATTTCTTAAATTTCAAATCACCGAAAGAAATAAAACTACTGAAATTGTTTATTAACGAAATTAACATAATCCAAAAGTAAAAATTAAAAAAAGTAGGAAAATTGGTAGATTTAAAATGACCGAAATTATTGAAATCAAGCAATTCGAAAACCGAAAATTTCAAATTTTCAAAATTTGTAAATTCTCGGAAATTACAATTTCCTGACATTTCAAACTGCCGAACTTTTAAATTTTGTAAATTTATTAAATTTAAGGATTTACTAATGTCGAGAATATAAAAGTTCGAGTTTTTGGAAATTTGAGTTGTAAAATTTAGTTAATTATCCAATATTGTTAATTTAATAATTTCGGTAAATGGAAATTTCCTAATTTTTTTAGTTTCGTTAACTTTTACTTTCAAAACATTTCAATTTCGCTAATAAACATTTTTTGTAGGTTAATTTTTTTTTGTTATTTGAATCTTCAAAAATTTTAACTTTTTGGATATTTGGCACACATTTTCGGGGACCAAAAAGACAGATCGAGTTTGCTAACCAGCTATTTTGGATGAAAATTCAAAAAGTTAGAGCATTTTCAAAATCTCGACTGGAATCTCGTCTTGAATCTCTTTCAAATCTCTTTTAAAATCTTGTGCCGTCACGAATCTCGTCTCGAATCTTGTCTTGAATCTCGTTTCGTATCTCGACTCGAATCTCGTCTCGAAAATCGTTTCTGATCTCGTCTTGAACCTCTCCTCGAATCTCCTTTCTAATCTCGTCTCGTATATCGAATGGAATCTCGACTGGAATCTCGTCTTGAATCTCTTTCAAATCTCTTTTCAAATCTCGTCCCTTCTCGATTCTCATCTTGAATCTCGTCTCACATCTTGTTTTGAATCTCGTCTCGAAACCTGTCTTGTATCATGTCTCAAATCTCGGCACGAATCTCGTCTCGAATCTTGTCTTGAATCTCGTCTCTATCTCGACTCGAATCTAGTCTCGAATTTCTGCTTGAATCTCTTTTTGAATCTCTTCTTGAATCTCGTCCGGGCTCGAATCTCGTCTTGAATCTCGTATCGAATCTTGTTTTGGATCACACCTCAAATCTTTCCTCAAATCTTGTATCAAATCTCGTCACGAATCTCTTCTTGAATATCTTCTTAAATCTTATTTCAAATCTTGTCCCGTCACGAATCTCGCCAGGAATCTCGTCTCGAATCTTGTCTTGAATCTCTTTTCGTATCTCGACTCGAAGCTCGGCTTGAAAATCGTTTCTGATCTCGTCTTGAATCTCTTGTCGAATCTTCTTTCAAATCTCGACTGGAATCTAGCCTCGAATTTCTGCTTGAATCTCTTTTTGAATCTCTTCTTGAATCTCGTCCTGGCTCGAATCTCGTCTTGAATCTCGTCTCGAATCTTGTTTTGGATCACACCTCAAATCTTTCCTCAAATCTTGTATCAAATCTCGTCACGAATCTCTTCTTGAATATCTTCTTAAATCTTATTTCAAATCTTGTCCCGTCACGAATCTCACCAGGAATCTCGTCTCGCATCTTGTCTTGAATCTCTTTTCGTATCTCGACTCGAAGCTCGGCTTCAAAATCGTTTCTGATCTCGTCTTGAATCTCTTCTCGAATCTTCTTTCAAATCTCGTCTCGTATCTCGACTGGATTCTAGACTGGGATCTCGTCTTGAATTTCTTTTAGATCCTTTTCGAATCTCGTCCCGTCTCGAATCTCATCTTGAATCTCGTCTCACATCTTGTTTCGAATCTGATCTCGAATGTTGTCTTGAATTATGTCTCAAATCTCGTCGCGAATCTCATCACGAATCTCGTCTCGAATCTTGTCTTGAATTTCGCCTTGAATCTCTTCCTGAACCGCGTCTTGCATCTCGCCTTAAATTTCGTCTTGAATCTCGTCTCGAGTCTCGTTTCTAATTTCGTCTTGAATCTCTTTTCGAATATATTCTCGAATCTCCTCTCGAACAAAACATTTTTTTTTAAATGCAGCCAATTCTATTCATTTTCAACATATTTCACTAGTCGCAAACTAATTTGCCAACATTTCTGGTTCAATATTTTAATTAATTTCAATAATTATTGAATTTTGTATAATTTTCATTAATTACAATTTTCCTGAATTTGAATTGATTTTTCGAGACTACAAAGGATTTTAAGATATTCCGAAGGATTTGAAGGGATTTGAAGGAATTCACGGGATTTTTCGCAAATTTGAGAGAATACACAGAATTTAAAAAATCCCTTAGGAAGTATTTCCACATATTTCGCAGATTTTCTAAGATTTCAAAGGATTTTGCTGAATTAAAACAAAAATGGATTTCAAGGTATTTCAGAAGATTTCAAAATATTTCAGAGGAGTTTATGAGATTTTGATGTTCACTGAAGGAATCATGAAGCAGTTAATGTATATAATTCCTGAAAATAAAAACAAGAATCCAACGACCAAATTTGGAGAACCACCATAAAATGTTCGCATTGTAATTTAAAAAAAAAACTTTTTCTTGGACAATAATAATAATAATAGTTTTTATTTTTGACCAAGGAAAGCAAGATTTTTTTTAAAGAAAAAGTTTTTTTTTTTAATTCCAATGGGAACATTTTATCATGGTTGTCCAAATTTGGTCGTTGGATTCTTGTTTTTATTTTCAGGAATTCTATATATTATGTAACTTGAGTATTGGACGTTAAATAGGATTTTGGATTTGATTTTAATCTAATTTAAAATTCTTAAATTTTCTTGAAGTAGTTCATAGTATTTCTGAGGACTGGAAGAATCTTCAAACTATTTCAAGTGATCGTGAACAATTCCCTTGAATATTAAGGGATATTTACGGAACATCAAATATTTAAAAGGATTTGACGGGATTTTCAAAGATTCAAAACAATTTCACGAGACGTTAAAGGATTTTAAGTTCTTCCGAATTTTGGACTATTTCAAGGTATTCCCAAACACTTAGGGATTTCCTAAGAAGACTAACAGATTTCAAGAAATGGATTCTTAAAGATTTCAATGGATTCAAAGAATTTAAAAATTGCAATGAACTTTAAACTATTTCAAGAGATTCCCAAGAATGTCCAAGGTTTTCAAGAAATTTTCCCGGATTTTCACAAATTTCCAGGGATTTCTTTAGTAGACGCTCCCTTTTAAAGAAAAAGACTTCCCCATCATGGCAAATAAAACGAGAGCAATCAGACATTTGACGAGAGCACCATCAGACGCCGGCCGTCGGAAATACTTTTACGATAAGCTCATGCTCTTGGGAAGAATCGTGGGCGAATAAAAGAAGCGTTTCCCATTTTTCGTGGTAGGTTGTCTAATGTACTGGCGGTATAAAGTACAGACGAATCCCAGGATGCCGTAAAGTTCTATCAGTACATCCTTGTTTGGCCAAGCATCCTCCGGGGGTCGGCAAGATTTGGAATGTTCGACTTTAAGGGTAAAGTCTGTCGTGGCTGGTTGGGGAAGGAGAAAGAGGAAGTTCGGGTAAGACAAAGGATATATTATATATACGTATATCATAGAGAAAGTGAGATGAGAAAGAGAGATGAAAGGGGAAATTTGAGTTGTGTCGTCGACTTCAGATTCAGGAAATCGGGAGAAAGAGGAGAGAGGAAACCGGAACTTGATATAGAAATGAAGAGAGCAAGCGTCTTGTCTGCTAGACTTCATCCCCAATATGACAGGTGACGCGGCGAAACTTTGCAACTTCACGCTTGCCTCGTTGATGTAAATATTTGAAACGCCCCAGGAACCCCAAAGATGAGACTTATGCGTCGTTAAACATTCACTCTCTAATGCGCCCTCAACTCACCACCATAGAAAAAATATGCAAATATAAACGTCTGCTGTCCCCTTTTATTTTGTTATTTTCTTCTCAGCGAGATCAAATAGCCTGGAGGAAAGGACTCATTTTTTTAATCAAATGAAGGAGTCGCATCAACTGCAGTGGTCGTTAGAGACTACAATAGGTTTTACACATCACTGTAAAAACTATGCTTCCATTTTAATTGAACATCATTTTTTTGGCGTCCTGTTATAATACCAAATCGTTTTGTTTTGAAGGCATCGTTCGTTCGATTTTACTGGTGGTTCAGTAATGTTGCGGTTCAAGTAAAATTTGGTATCCTTTTAACGAGGAATCCAGCGGTGACCTTGAATTTGACCTTGAGCTTCACTTTCAAGGTTATTCCAAGGTCAACTTAGTTTTTTTTTTTAGCGAGAACCTCTATTTTTGACAACGGCAGTCAAAAGAGCGGGAAATTTTACGTCCGAACATGTACTCAGGTCATGGGTCAAGGATGACCTTGAACTTTGATTTTTTGAATCAAACAATTTTTTTTTGAAGGTCAATTTCAAGGTCAAATTTAAGGTCACCACTGGATTCCTCGTTAAAAATTACTTCAAGAATGACCTCGACCTTTTTCGTAAATACGTGAGCCACAGCAGTACAGATTGGACCCGCCCCATACCTGGGTCAAGCATAATAACCTTCAGCTGAAGTTCAAGGTCACCATTGACCCATGACCTGAGTACATGTTTGGACGTAAAATTTCCCGCTCTTTCGATTGCCGTTGTCAAAAATAGGGGTTCCCACTTTAAAAAAAAACGAAGTTGGCCTTGAAATAGCCTTGAAGGACAAGCTCTAGGTCAAATTCAGGGTCACTACTGGATTCCTCCCTGCATAATTTCAAATAGTACCGCGCTTTTTGGTACATGCGCAGTTGAAAACTTTTGATTTTCAACATGACCTTGAAAAATTTGAAAAACTATAAAGTAAAATATGCAAAATCTTGGAGTTTCAAAATACCCTTAAATATTTCAAATTCTTTAAAATCTTTTGATCTGGTATGAAATCTTTGAAATCATTTAAAATACCTTCAAATTATTGATCAAATAAAAAATCTTGGAGTTTCAAAATAGACGTAACTATTTTAAATTCTTTGATATCTTTTGATATCTCTTAAAACATTTTTATTCTCTTTAAGGTTCCTGGGAATCTTTAAAAACACCATAAAATCTTTGAAATCCTCCAAAATCCCTTTGATTTGAAATCGATTGAAAAATCTTCGAGTTTTAAAATTTCCTTATATATTTCAAATTCTTTGAAATCTTTCGATATCCCTTAAAATCTTTAAAATCTCTTTGAAATTCTTTGGAATTTTTGAAAATACTAAAAAATCCCTGAAATTCTTTAAAATCCTGGAATTTATTGAAATCTATTGAAAAATCCTTGGAGTCTTTTAAAATACACTTAACTATTTTTAATTCTTTGGAATCTTTTGATATCCCTTGAAATATTTTTAATTCTCTTCAAGATTCCTCGGAATCTTTAAAAATACCATAAAATCCTCAAAAATTCCTTTAATTTGAAATCGATTGAAAAATCTCAGAGTTTTAAAATTTCCTTATATATTTCAAATTCTTTGAAATCTTTTGATATCCCTTGAAATCTTTAAAATCTCTTTGAAATTCCTCGCAATATTTAAAAATATCACAACATCTCCGAAATTCCTTAAAATCCTGGAATTTATTTAAATCTATTGAAAAATCCTTGGAGTCTTCTAAAACACACTTAACTATTTTAAATTCTTTGAAATCTTTTGATATCCCTTAAAATCTTTTTATTCTCTTCAAGATTCCTCGGAATCTTTAAAAATACCATAAAATCTTTAAAATCCTCAAAAATTTCTTTAATTTGAAATCGATTGAAAAATCTTAGAGTTTTGAAATTTCCTTATATATTTCAAATTCTTTGAAATCTTTTGATATCCCTTGAAATCTTTAAAATCTCTTTGAAATTCTTCGGAATTTTTGAAAATATCAAAAAATCTCTGAAATCCTTTAAAATCCTTCAATTTATTGAAATCTATTGAAAAAACCTTGGAGTCTTTTAAAATACACTTAACTATTTTTAATTCTTTGGAATCTTTTGATATCCCTTGAAATATTTTTAATTCTCTTCAAGATTCCTCGGAATCTTTAAAAATACCATAAAATCTTTAAAATCCTCAAAAATTTCTTTACTTTGAAATCGATTGAAAAATCTTCGAGTTTTAAAATTTCCTTATATATTTCAAATTCTTTGAAATCTTTCGATATCCTTCGAAATCTTTAAAATCTCTTTGAAATTCCTCGGAATCTTTAAAAATGTCATAAACTCTTTAAAATCTTCAAAAATTCCTTTAATTTGAAATTGATTGAAAAATCTTAGAGTTTTAAAATTTCCTTATATATTTCAAATTCTTTGAAATCTTTCGATATCCCTCAAAATCTTTAAAATCTCTTTGAAATTCTTCGGAATTTTTGAAAATACCAAAAAATCTCTGAAATCCTTTAAAATCCTTCAATTGATTGAATTCTATTGAAAAATCCTTTGAGTCTTTTAAAATACCCTTAACTATTTTAAATTCTTTGAAATCTTTTGATATCCCTCAAAATCTTTTTATTCTCTTTAAGATTCCTCGGAATCTTTAAAAATACCATAAAATCTTTAAAATCCTCAACAATTTCTTAAATTTGAAATCGATTGAAAAATCTGGGAGTTTTGAAATTTCCTTATATATTTCAATTTCTTTGAAATCTTTTGATATCCCTTGAAATCTTTAAAATCTATTTGAAATTCCTCGGAATCTTCAAACATATCACAACATCTCTGAAATCCTTTAAAATCCTTCAATTTATTGAAATATATTGAAAAATCCTTGAAGTCTTTCAAAATACACTTAAATATTTTTAATTCTTCGAAATCTTTTTATATCCCTTAAAACCTTTTTATTCTCTTTAAGATTCCTCGGAATCTTCAAAAAACCATAACATCTTTGAAATCCTCAAAAATTTCTTTAGTTTGAAATCGATTGAAAAATCTTAGAGTTTTAAAATTTCCGTATATATTTCAAATTCTTTGAAATCTTTTGATATCCCGTGAAATCTTTAAAATCTTCCGTTGATTAAGATTTATTAATTTAAAATGTTATTATTACATTTTTAGTAAAAATAATTAATTTACGTCCAAGAAAAAGAAAAAACTGCTAAATTAAACCTAGAAATACAAATTTTCTATAGAAAAATTACAATTTCGACCAAGAAAGATTTTTCAATCGAAGAAGAAACAAAATCGCATCTAAAATGTTGAATTTTTAAATTATAAAGACGAATTTTTGAAAAAAAGTTGTATTTACAACTCGAAAATATGCATTTTTAACAAAAATAATTGAATTTTGGACTTAAAAAGACGAGTTTTCAACAAAATAAGTGAATTTTTAACTAAAATAGGTCAACTTTCTAGCAAAAATAAAATAGCTACATTTTTAATTCCAATAATTTATTTTCAACAAAAAAAAAAGTTTTTCAACCAAATTTGTTACATTGTTAACTAAAGGAATGAACTTATAACTGAAATTCTGCAGTTTCGATCAAAAAAATACATTTTTAACCAAATAGTCAAATTTTCAACCAAGAAGGTTATATTTTTACAAAAAAAAAAAGATAAATTTTCAACAAAAAATAGAATGGTTTAATTTTAAGTTAGAGAAATAAGTTTATAAACAATTAAAATAGTTAAATTTTTAGTTGAAAAAATTAATTTTTAATAAAAAAGAAACTAACTTTCAACCAAAATAATGAAATTTCAACCAAAGAAGAATAATTTTTAACAAAATAAATACATGTTCAACCAAATATTTTAATTTTTAATAGAATTTTCAACCTTATAGTTGAATTTTCAACCAAAAAGGTTATATTGCTACCACAAAAAAAGCAAATTTTCAACAAAATAAATGAATTTTCAACTGAAAAAGACAGTTTTTTAACAAAAATAGAATAGTTTTATTTTAATTTAAAGAAATAAGTTTTTAAGCAAATTAAATTAATTTTTAACGAAATAGTTCAATTTTTAAACAAACGGATAAATTTTCAACCAAAAAGATTAAATGCCTATAAAAGAAAATTTCGACGAATAATGGAATAGTTAAATTTTTAGTTAAAAAAAAATTAATTTTCAATTTGAAAAAAAAAAAACTAATTTTCTATGAAAAAAGAATAATTTTCAACAAAATACATGAATTTTCAACCAAAAGGATGAAATTTCAACCAAAGATGAATAATTTTAATCAAAATATATGAATTTTCAACCAAATATTTTAATTTTTATTAGAATTTTCAACCTGATAGTTGAATTTTCAACCAAAAAGGTTATATTGCTACCAAAAAAAAAAAAATTTTCAACAAAATAAATGAATTTTCAACTAAAAAAGATAAATTTATAACAAAAATAGAATAACTTCATTTTAAATTAGAGAAATAAGTTTTTAAGCAAATTGAATTAATTTTTAACGAAATAGTTCAATTTTTAAACAAACAGATAAATTTTCAACCAAAAAGATTAAATGTATATAAAAAAAATTTTCGACGGAAAATGGAATAGCTAAATTTTTAGTTTAAAAAAAAATTAATTTTCAGTTACAAAAAAAAACTGATTTTGCATCAAAAATAATAATTTTCAACAAAATACATGAATTTCCATACAAATATTTTATTTTTTAATTAAATTTTTAACCAAAAATGTTAATTTTCACCAAAAAAATAAAAATTTTCAACAAAATAGATGAATTTTCAATTTAAAAACAATTTCCAACAAAAAATAGAATAGTTTAATTTTTAGTTAGATAAATAAATTTTTAAACAAATAAAATATATTTACAGCGAAATAATTGAATTTTCATTCAAACAAATGAATTTTATACCAGAAAGATTAAATGTCTATAAAAAAAAATGTCGACAAAAAATTTAATTAAATTTTTAGTTAAAAAATTCATTTTCAATAAAAACACTAATTTTCAACCAAGGAAAAATTAATTTGCAATAAAAACAATAATTTTCTACCAAAAAAGGATAATATTTAACGAAATATATCAATTTTCAACCAAATATTTTAATTTTTATTGGAATTTTCAACTAATGGTTGAATTTTCAACCAAAAAGGTGAATTAGTCACCAAGAAGATTAAAATTCTACCACAAAAGTTTCAAGAATATACAGAAATTTTCAAGCATATATGTAGTTGAATTTTTAGTTGAAAATTAATTTTCAATAGAAAAAACTAATTTTGAACCAAAAAAATTAATTTTTTTACCAAAAAAGAATAATTTCTAATAAAGTATATGAATTTTCAACCAAGTAGTTGAATTTTCAGCTGAAGAAGATAAATGTTCAACCAAATATTGAATAGTTAAATATTCAGTTGAAAAAATAATGTTGAAAAATGTTAACAAAATAGTTGAATTTTGAAAAGAAAAGATTTTTCAACTAAAATGATGAATTATGAACAAAAAAACTGATTTTTTATTTATAAAAAGTACAATCAAATTATTTATTTATTTTTCACCCTAAAGGACCCTAAAGCCTATTTTTTTAAAATTTAAACGCTCAATATATAAATAATTATTAAACTCTTATAAATTGTGTAATTCAAAGAATTAAAAAAGAAATGTAAATCTACGCTATCATTCTCGATTATCTAAATTGAAGAATGAATCAACCAATTCAGAGATTTTCAAAATTATATCGTTTTGAGCAATTTTAAGTTAGAGACATTAAAATAGAAAGAATAATTTTTTTAAATTGAACAATTTTTAAATTAGAAGTAAAATTATCTTAATTTTAGGTCCTTACAAATTTATAATTGTTCAATTGTTATTCATAAATCAAAAATTGTTTTGAAATCCATTTTAAATATCCTCTTGAAATTATTATTTTTTTAAATAAAAAATCATTTAAAACTTTTCCAGGAATCTTAAGAAAATTTTTGTATTATCTTGAAACCTCTCAAAATCCTTAAACAGCTTCAAAACTTTATTTAAAAATGCTGAAGAATCTGAATTTAAAAAAAAAAAAATTTGACTTAAAAGTTTTTCAGATATTTAAATCCTGGAAAAGTAAAAAAATCACTTAAAATGTTCCAAATTATTTTTTGATAATTTTGTATGTCTTTTGTGATCCGAAATATTTTTTTTCGAATTTTCATGAATAACGCCCGGAAATTTATTGGAATTCACACAAAAATAATTCTATTTTCTTTGTTGTTGAAAAAATAATGTTGAAAAAAATTTGAGAAAAAACCGCAACCTTCTAGCACTTTTCTAAAAGAAAATAATTATAAACAATAATAAATTGTTTAATCAACTATTTTTATCAACTTGCATTAGTTATTTGTCACTAAATGAAAAGTGGACAAAAAGTTAAAAATTTCAGAAAAAAACCGCAACCATCTGGCATTAATATAGATGAAGATAGTTATTAACAATAATAATTTGTTTAAAGAATTTTTTTTGTTCAAATCAAATAGTTATTATGTTACTACAATAAAAATAGACAAATAGTTAAAAATTTCAGAAAAAACCGCAACTTTCTACCATTAAGCAAAAAGAATATTATCAACAATAATAATAAATTGTTTAAACAATTATTTTTGTTGAATCGAATTAATTACGACTTCACGCTAATTGAAAATTGGACAAAAAGTCCAAAATTTAAGAAAAACCGCAACTTTCTAACACTTATCTAAGAGACGATAGCTGTAAACAATAATCATTTGTTTAAACAATCATTTCTGCTGTATTAAATTAAATTTTAACTCACTCCAAGTGAAAAGTGAATAATTGTAAAATTTAATTTATTCAGAAAAAAAGATCTTCTCCTTTCGCTCCGCTGGGATTCGAACGCCAGGTCAACTGATTGCCGGTCAGGTGCTCTACCACTAAGCTACTAGAGA
>CAKNYM010051859.1:11074-38792 GCA_932195095.1 Andricus curvator | reverse complement strand
CTATTTTCGAAATCAATCCATTTAATTGTATCAAGTCTCTTTCTTAATATAAGTAGCAAAACCTCCTTTATTTTATGAACAAAAGACATAATTAAAACTATTATTCATATTTTTAAACAATAAATCACTAAAATAGTGTCTGACTTAAGAACAGTCTGATCCACTTCAAAGTCAGAGGATTCTTCCCAACGCGACCACTTTCAAAATCAATTTATTTAATTTTATCAATTTTCTTTCTCAATATAAATAGCGGAATCTCTTATATTTCCAAATAGTAAATGACTAAAACAGTGTCTGATTTAAGTACAGTCTGATCCACTTAAAAGTCAGAGGATTCTTGCCAACGCGACTACATTCGGAATCAATTTTATTTAATTTTATCAAGTACTTTCTTAATATAAGTAGCGAAACCTTCTTTATTTTATTATCAAAAATCTTATGTAAAACACTTTTTCATGTTACTAAATTAAAAATTACCAAAATAGTGTCTGACTTAAGCACAGTGTGATCCACTTCAAAGTCAGAAGCTTCTTGCCAGCGCGACTACTTTCGAAATCAATCTATTTAATTTTACCAAGTTCTTTCCTTAATATAAGTAGCGAAGTTTCCTCTATTTTATAAACAAAAATCTTATGGGAAATCTTATGGAAAAATGAAATTACGGACCAAAACTTAGAATATACTAATTTACCAAAAGTATATTTAAACATTTTTTTAAATTACCAAAAATACATATTATTACTCAAATCTATATTTGTATCAATTATCTATATTATTATACATTGTATATTGTCGGTACCGGTAAGAAAAAAATTAACCCTACCGAAAATCAGATTTCTGCGAAAATTTTAAATAATTTAGATTTTATTTTGAACGATTAATTTCAAGTATTTAAGATTGAAAAATATATCGAAAAAAAATCTGGAAGATTTTGAAACAATTTATTTTTCATTCTTTCAGGATTCTAAAAAATTGTAGGAAAACTTTGAATTATTTCGAAACATATTTCAAAGTTTTAGAAGTTTTGAAGAGATTTTAAAATAATTTAAAGCTTGCAAAGATTTCAGCAAACTGTAAACGAAATGTGAATTTTTGTAGATTTTGAACAAAAAACTAGCAAGCCTTTTGAAAATTTTGAAAAGTTTCAAGAGAATGAAAAAAATTGTGTTAAGATTTCTGTGAAAATTGAAATTATGATTTTTTATTTTACAAAATTAATTTCAATAGAATACTTAAAAATATTTCAAAACATTTCAAAAGGTTCCAAAAACTGTCAAAAAAGAAACTGGAAGATTTTAAGCCAATTTTTTGATTTCGTAGAATTGTTTCAAAATTTTATAAATAATTCGAGTCAGTTCAAAAGATATCTAGGAATTTTAAAAATAATTTTGTAAAATCCAGTAAAATTTAAAATATTCTTAGAAACGTTCTGGATAATTTTTTAAAATATCTAAAATCTTCACAAATCTTTTTGAATATTGTCGAGTAACCCAGGAAAATTATATTTGTATGAGCTCAAAGCAAATAAACAAAGAAACTTAAGAAATAAATAAGTATTCGGAATTTTAATTTTGTATTAAAAATTATTTTTCATGTCAAATTATAATTACTGTTTGGGTTAAAATTAAAACTGTTTTTGTTTGAGGATTGAAGTATTGTGTTTAAAATTCTCATTTTTAAATGAATTTAACTCTCGTTGATAACAAAATTTAATCTTTCTAGTTTTAATATTAACTATTACATCTTTTGTTGAAAGTGGAAATATGTACTTTGTCAAAAAGTATTTTTTTGTTAAAATTCATCATTTTAGTTGAAAATTCGCTTTTTTTGGTAGAAAAGTAATCTTCTGGGTACAAAATTTAGGAATTTGGTTTAAAATGCAACTATTTGGTTGAAAATGAACTTTTCTGGATGAAATTAAAAGTTTTTGATTTAAAATGAAAATCTTTTTTTAAATATTCTGAAATTTTGTTAAGAATCGTAGAAAAATCATATTTATTTAAACTTAAAATTAAATCAACCAATTTAGTCCGAAATCAAAAACCAAAAAAAGGAAATAGTTAAAAGAAACTAGCTACTTCCCATCACTGCAAGAGTTTCAATATCAAAAATAGTTTCACAAAAGCTTTTCGCCTATAAAATGAAGGAAATTTCGCTACTGATTTTGGGAAAGAGAGTTGATTGAATTGAATGGATTGATTTTGAAAGTAGTGTTGGCAAGAGTCCTCTGACGTTAAAGTGGATCAGACTGTGCTCAAGTCAGACACTATTTAGGTAATTTTTAATTGACTAATATCAAAAATAGTTTTACGTAGGATTTTTGTTCAGAAAATCAAGAAGATTTTGCTACTTATATCAAGAAAGAGACTTCATGAAGTTAAATAAAATTGATTTCAGAGGTAGTCGCACTGGAAAGAATCCTCTGACTTTGAAGTGGATCAGACTGCGCTTAAATCAGACACTATTTTAGTAATTTATTATTCAGAAATATAAAAAATAGTTCCACACGAATTTTTTAAAATAAAGAAGATTTTGCGACTTTTATTAATAAAAAAGACTTGATAAAATAAATAAAATTGATTTTGAAAGTAGTCGCGTGGACAAGAATCTTCTGACTTTGAACTGGATCACACTATGCTTAATTCAGACACTATTTTAGTAATTTTCAATTTAGTAACATGAAAAATAGTTTTACATGATATTTTTGCTTATAAAACGAAGGAGATTTCGATACTTATATTAAGAATGAGACTTTATAAAATTATAAAAAATTTATTTCGAAAGTAGTCGCGTTGGCAAGAATCCTCTCACATTGAAGTAGATCTGACTCTGCTTGAACTCGACACTATTTTGGTGATTTTTAATTCAGTAACATAAAAAATAGTTTAACACAAGATTTTTGTTTATAAAATAGAGATGGTTTCGCTATTCATATTAAGAAAGAGACTTGATAAAATTAAATCAAATTTATTCCGAATGTAGTCGCGTTGGCAAGAATCCTCTGACTTTCAAGTGGATCAGACTGCGCTTGAGTCGGGCAGTATTTTGTTAATTTATTATTCAAAAATATGAAAAATAGGTTTGCATAAGATTTTTGTTTATAAAATACATGAGATTTCGCTACTTATCTTAAAAAAGAGACTTGATGCAATTAAATGGATTGATTTCGAAAATAGTCGCGTAGGCAAGAACCCTCTGACTTTAAAGTGGATCAGACTGTGCTGAAGTTGGACACTATTTCAATAATTTATTATTTAGAAATATAAAAAATACTTCCGAGTAAGTTTTTGGTTCATAAAATAGAGGAGATTTCGCTACTAATGTTAAGAAAGATACTTGATAAAATTAAATAAAACTGATTTCGAAAGTAGTCGCGTTGACAAGAATCCTCTGACTTTGAAGTGGATCAGACTGTGCTTGACTCAGACACTATTTTGTTAATGCATCATTCCAAGATATAAAAAATATTTATACATAAGATTACTGTTTATAAAATCAAGGAGATGACGCTACCTGTATTAGGAAAAGACTTGATTAAATTAAATTAAGTTGACTTCGAAAATCGTCGCGTTGGCAAGAATCCTCCGGCTTGGAAGTGGATCAGACTCTGCTTGAGTCAGACACTATTTTAGTGATTTATTTTTTAAAAATATAAAAAATAGTTTCAATTATGTCTTTTGTTTATAAGATAAAGGATATGTCGCTACTCACATTAAGAAAGGGACTTGATCAAATTAAATAGGTTGATTTCGAAAATAGTCGCGTTGGCAAGAATCCTCCAGCTTGGAAGTGGATGAGACTGTACTTGAGTCAGACACTGTTTTAATAATTTTTTATTTATAAATATAAGAAACAATTTCAAGCAATTTTTTCGTTTATAAAACCAAGCAGATTCCGCTACTCATATTAAGAAAGAGACTTGATAACATTAAATAGATTTATTTCGAAAATAGTCACGTTGCACAGTGGGGTGAACTTGGAAAACGAGGTTCAAAATGACATTTAGAACGTACTTATGCATCGATTTTAGATTTTTTTTTTTTGAAAAATTCAGAACTACATTTTTTTTTAAATGGTGAGAGTGAATTTTTTATTTTTTTTTGTTTATTTAAGTTTTATGTTAATGCAAATAGCAAAGAAAAAGTCGATTTTTTAAATTTCATTATTTATCTTCTAGAAAAAATTTTTCTTATATATCTCGTCCCTTGAATTTAATGCACAGGGGTATAAGAAAGATAAAAAATTGTTAACTTGCAAAGTTAATTGTTATAAACAAATTGTATTAACAAATGATCGACATTAGGGGTTATTCGTCTTTAATGTATATTTCTGCTCTGAAATCACTTATCTTCATCGTTAAGATGATACGTGGCCATTGAAATTTAATATTGAATGTTATTTGTTTACTTTATAAACAAATTATATAAACAAATGCATATTTTAGGTGTTTTTAAGCGAAAATAAATTGTTTTTTCTCCTCACCTTGCTAGAATTATATTACCGATGATGTCTCTTCAAAAAGTTTTTGCCACTCATCAATATTTGTTCATTTTATAAACAAATTATATAAACAAATGCACATTTTGAGCGTTCTTAAGCAAAAACGAAATCGATCTTTCTTCTGACCTTGCTGAAATTATATTGCTAATGACATTTTCTGAAAAAAATTTTGCCACTTTTCAATGTTGGTTCATTTTATAAACAAATGCGCATTCAGGTGTTTTTAGGCGAAAAGAATTCGTTTTTTTCCTCTGACCTTGCTGAAGTTATATTTTTAATGATAGTTTCTAAAAAAATTTGATATGAATTAATATTTGCTCATTTTGTAAACAAATTATATAAAAAATGCTCATTTTAGGCGTTTACCTAATTTGTTTTTAAAATAAACAAATAGTGAGGCATGGCAATATTTCATCTAAGCAATTCATTGTCAATATAGTTTAAAAAATAATAAAAGAAAAACGATTTCTTTCAGCCCATAAATATCTGCAATGCACATTTGTTCATATAATTTATTTATAAAATAAACGATTAGCGGTGCTTGGCAACATTTTTCGATAGAACATCATTGGCCATATAACTGCAACAAGATCAGAAGGAAAAACGACATTTTTTCGCTTAAAAACTCCTTATATGTGAATTTATTTACATAATTTGTTTATAAAATAAGTAAACATTAATGCATGGCGAAATTTTTGCAAGAAACATCATTGGCAATATAATTTCAGCAAGGTCAGGAGAGAAAACGACTTATTTTCGCTTGAAAACGCAGAAAACGTAAATTTGTTTATATAATTTGTTTATAAAGTGAACAAATATTGATAGGTGATAACAGCATTTTCAGGAAACATTACTGGCAATATAATATTAGCAAATTCAGAAGAAAAAACGGTTTATTTTAGCTGGAAATCGCCCAAAATGTGCATTTGTTTATATAATTTGTTTATAAAGTAAACAAACATTGATGGGTGGTAAAAACTTTTCATAAAAAATCATTGGCAATATAATGTCAGCAAGGTCAGAAGAAAAAATGACTTCTTTTCGCTCAAAAACGCTGAAAATGTACATTTGTTTATATAATTTGTTTATAACGTAAACAAATATTGTGAGTGGCAATACAATTTTCCGAAAAAATTATTGACAATATAATATTTGCAAGGTCAGATGAAAAAACGGTTTATTTTCGCTTAAATTCGCCCAAAATGTGCATTTGTTTATATAATTTGTTTATAAAATAAACAAATATTGATGGGTGGCAAAAATTTTCTCAGGAAACATCATTGGCATAATAATTTTTGCAAGGTAAGAAGAAAAAACGATTACTATTCGCTTAAAAACGCCCAAAATGTGTATTTGTTTATATAATTTGTTTATAAAATAACCAAATATTGGAAAGTTGCAAAATTTTTTTCAGAAAACATCATTGGCAATATAATTGAAAGAAGGTCGAAAAAAAACCGGTTTCTTTTCGCCTAAAAACGCCCAAAATGTGCCTTTGTTTATATAATTTGTTTATAAAATAAAAAAATATTGGTAAGTGGCAAAAATTTTTTCAGAAACATCATTGGCACTATAATTGCAACAAGTTCGAAAAAAACGGCTTCTTTTCGCCTAAAAAGGCCCAAAATGTGCATTTGTTTATAAAATAAACAATTAACATTTAATTTCAAATTTTAATGGCCGCGTATCATCTTAACGATGAAGGCCAGCGACTTCAGAGCAGAAATAAACTTTGAAGACGAAATCCCACTAATGGCGATTATTTGTTAATACAATTTGTTTATAACAATCAACTTTGCAAGTTATCAATTTTCTTATGTTTCTCAGACCCCTGTGCATTAAATCCAAGGGACGAGAAGTATAAGAAATTTTTTTTCTAGAAGATTAAAAATGACATTAAAAAAATTGACATTTGTTTCGCTGTTTGCATTAAGATAAACATTAAATAAACAACAAAATAAAAAATCTACTCCCACCATTTTCTGAAAAATTTAGATCTGAATTTTTCGAAAAAAAAAATCTAGAATCGGTGCATAATTACGTTCTAAATGTCATTTTGAACCACGTTTTCCAATTTCACCCCACTGTGCGTTGGCCAGAATGCTCTGACCTTGAAGTGGATCAGACTGTGCTTGAGTTAGACAATATTTTAGTGATTTATTGTTTGAAAATATAAAAAATAGTTTCAATTATGTCTTTTGTTTATAAAATAAAGGAGATTTCACTACTTATATTAAGAAAAAGACTTGATAAAATTAAATAGATTGATTTCGAAAATAGTCGCGTTGGCAAGAATCCTCTGACTTGGAAGTGGATCAGACTTCACTTAAATCACTGTTTTAGTAATTTATTATTTAGGAGTATAAGAAATAATTTCAAGTAAGTTTTTCGTTTGCAAAAGAAAGGAGATTCCGCTACTTATATTAAGAAAGAGACTTTATAAAATTAGATAGATTTATTTCGAAAATAGTCGCGTTGGCAAGAATCCTCTGAATTTGAAGTGGACCAGACTGGGCTTGAGTTAGACACTATTTTAGTGATTTATTGTTTGAAAATATAAAAAATAGTTTCAATTATGTATTTTGTTTATAAAATAAAGGAGGTTATAGAATAAAGGAGGTTTCGCTACTTATATTAAGAAAGAGACTTGATAAAATTAAATAAAATTGATTTCGAAAGTAGTCGCGTTGGCAAGAATTCTTTGATTCTGGAGTAGATCTGACTGTGCTTGAACTAGACACTATTTTGGTAATTTTTAATTTAGTAACATAAAAAATAGTTTTACACAAGATTTTTGTTCATAAAATAACGGAGGTTTCGCTACTTATATTAAGAAAGGACTTGAGAGAATTAAATAAAATTGATTCCGAAACTAGTCGCGTTGGCAAAGAATCCTCTGACTTTAAAGTGGATCAAACTGCGCTTGAGTCGGACAGTATTTTGTTAATTTATTATTAAAAAAAAAATAGTTTTTTATAAGATTTTCATTTATGGAATGAAGGAGGTTTCGCTTCTTATATTAAGAAAGAGAAAATATGAAATTGAATAAAATTGATTCCGAAAGTAGTCGCGTTGGCAAGAATCCTCTGACTTTGAAGAGGATCAGACAGTGCTTAAGTCATATACTATTTTGGTAATTTCTAATTTACTAATATAAAAAATAGATTCGCATAAGCCTTTTGTTTACAAAATGAAGGAGATTTTGCTATTTATATTGAGAAAGAGAGTTGATAAAATTAAATGGATTGATTTTGAAAGTAGTCGCGTTGGCAAGAGTCCTCTGGCTTTCAAGTGGATTAGACTGCGCCTGAGTCAGACACTGACGAGCTAAGCGCCTCGCCGCGCCATGGTGCCCCTAAGTAGATACAAACTCCCCTTCACTTGGTTTTCACAGCTTTCGTAACTCGGACAGTTTTGATAGACAGGAACAAATATAGGACCAAAGCTGATCATCTGGGACTCGCTGTCGTTTTCGGCAGATCTCACTGCCCACATAACATCATCCCCTAGAGACGAAGGGCTCCGTTTCATTATGCGCACTACCATGAGCGTTCATAATTGTACCACTTCGAAAATCGCATGCATGACTGAATGGATATGCAATTTGCATTTCCCATAACCTTCCCCATAGCCTTTGAAATGCACGAGAAAACTAGTTCTGATTACGAGAAAATTATTAACCGCAATTATTCATCGAAGTGTATGATTCGTGTAAAATTAAGCGCATGATTAACTTTGAATTTACAAACATTGGTGAAAAAATACCAGAGAAGTTTGTGGAAA
This sequence comes from Andricus curvator, assembly GCA_932195095.1. Classification (NCBI taxonomy): domain Eukaryota; kingdom Metazoa; phylum Arthropoda; class Insecta; order Hymenoptera; family Cynipidae; genus Andricus; species Andricus curvator. Next base: position 30,509 of record CAKNYM010051859.1, on the reverse strand, counting down.
AAAGAGAATTTTTAAGAAAATAGTTTAATTTTCAACCCAATCGTTGAATTTTTAACCAAAGATGGAATAGTTCAATTTTCAGATAAAATATAATAATTTTTTAAGGAAAAAAGCAATTCTCAAGAAAAAAGTTACATTTTTAATCAGAGAGATGAAATTTCTATCAGCAGAGATGAATTTTCAACTAAAATGATGAATCTTCAATTAGAATACCTACTTAAATTCTGAGCTGAGAAAATTGTTAACCAAAAATAAAATTAATTTTTAAGAAAATATTTAAATTTATAAAAAAAGAGATGAATTTTCAAACTAACATGATGAATCTTCAACTAAAAAGTAAAGTTTTAACAAAGGTGTTCAACTTTCTACCAAGTATAAAGTTGAATTGTTTTTAGTTCAAAATTAAACTATTTGGTTGGAAATGAACTTTTTTATATTACAATTCATGTAGTTTTTTTCTAGATTCGTCTGTTCTGGTAGAAAATAATCCTTTGGTTGAAAAAAATCATCTTTTGTTAAAAATTAATTTTTTTTTTTGGTTGAAGATTCATAATTTTAGTTGAAATATCATCTCTTGGTTGAAAATTCAACAATTTTGTTGAGATTTTTTTTTCTGCTTAAAAATTAATTTTTTGACTCAAAATTGAAATGTTATAATGATGATTGAAAATTGATCGTTTTTAGTTAAAAATTCAACTATTTGGTTCAAAATTAATGTAATTTGTTGTAAATTCGTCTTTTTGTGTACAAAATTATTCTTTTTAATTGAAAATTTAACTACTTGGTTAAAAGTTAAATTACTTTTTTTTTTAAATTCATTTTATTAGATGATGAACCATATCCTTGCTTGAAATTTTCATTATTGTGAAAATCAATTGTTTGTACTGCAAATTGAAGTATTCCATTTGGTAGAAAATTAATCTTTTTGGCGTAAAAATTTAACATTTTTCTGGAAAATTTGCCTTTTTGGTTGAAAATTTTATTTTCTTGTTAGAAAATTCAACAATTTGGATGACTTTTTTTTATAATATTGAAAGTTAAATTAGTTTGTTAAAAATTAATTATTTGGTTGAAGATTTATCATTTTAGTTGAAAATTCATCTTTTTCACTGCAAATTTAACAATTTCGTTAAAAATATATATATTTTCAGTCAAAAATATAACTATTTGCTGAAAGGATGAAATCTTTCGCTAAGAACTTATTATTTTGGCTGAAAAATTAACTATTTTGTTTCAAATTAATTTTTTTGTTGAAAATTAATTTTTTGAACCAAAAACTGAAATATTTCACATTTGATTTAAAATTTATATTTTTTAGTTGAAAATTCAAGTATTTGGTTCACAGCTGATGTACGTTGCTGTAAATTAGTTTTTTTTTTGGTAAAAAGTTGATAATCTTGATTTAAAATGTAATTACTTGGTTGAATGATGAATGACTACTTTTGTTAAAAAATCATTTTATTAGTTGAAGATGCATCTGTTTAATTGAAAATTCTTTTTTTTTTTAATCAATTTTTTCATGTCAGAATGCATGTAGTTCTTTACAGATTCGTCTTTTTTCGTAGAAAATAATCTTCTTGGTAAAAAAATTCATCTTTTGTTGATATTTTAATTTTTTTTTTTTGGTTGAAGATTCATAATTTTAGTTAACATATTATCTCTTTGGTTGAAAATTCAATTATTTTGTTGAAAATTCGTTTTTTTAGGGTAAACATTAATTTTTTTAATTGAAATTTAATGGTTCCATTTATGATTGAAAATTGTTCGTTTTTAGTTCAAAATTAAACTATTTGGTTTGAAATTAATGTATGTTTTTGTTAATTTGTCTTTTTTGGTAGAAAATTAATTTTCTTATTTGAAAATGCAACTACTTGATTAAAAGTTAAATTACTTTGTTGAAAACTCATTTTATTAGTGGAAGATCCATCTCCTTGGTTGAGCATTTCTTTTTTCCTGTATAAATCAATTTTGTGGACTGCGAATTTAACTATAAAAATTAATTTAATTTAAATTTAACATTTGGTTGAAAATTGATCATTTTTAAAAATCCTCATTATTATTTTTTTTTGTTATGAAAAACTAATTACTCTTCTGGGTGCGGATCCAACTTTTTTGTTAAAAATTTATCTTTTTTGGTTGAAAGTTAAACGACTTTGTTGAAAATTAAGTTTTTTGTTGAAGATTCATTTTAATTGAAAATTCATCTCTTTCACTGAGAATAACAAAATTTTGTTAAAAATATATCGTTTTTAGTTGAAAATTCCACTTTTCGATTGAAGGTTGAACTCCTTTGCTAAAAATTAATTTTTTTTTTTGGTTGCAAAATTTAACTGTTTTGTTTAAAATTCGCCTTTTTGGTATGAAATTAATCTTCTGTTTTGAAAATTCAACTACTTTGTGAAAAAGAAGGAAAAGGGGATAATTGGGTTAAAATTCTCCGTTTTAGATGTTTTAGGGGATTGTTTCAATTAAAGAAGAAAAAAAGGGGATTATGTAATAAAGAGGGTTGACTGTGATAAATAAATAAAGGCTCACTCGAAATTACTTCTTGTATTTCTAAATAATAAATTAACAAAATAGTGTCTGACTCAAGTGCAGTCTGATCCACTTCAAAGTCAGAGGGTTCTTGCCAACCCGACTATTTTCGAAATCAATCTATTTAATTTTTTCAAGTCTCTTTCTTAATATAAGTAGCGAAACCTTTATTTTATGAACAAAAATTTTATTTGAAACTAGTTTTTTATATTTATAAATAATAAATGAACAAATTACTGTCTGACTGAAGCGCAGTCTGATCCACCTCAAAATCAGAGGTTTGTTACCAACGCGACTACTTTCGGAATCAATTTCACTTAATTGTATCTAGTCTCTTTCTTAATATAAGTAGCGAAACCTCCTTGATTCCATACACAAAAATTTTATGAAAAACTATTTTTTGTATTTTTAAATAATAAATTAACAAAATACTGTCCGACTTAAGCGCAGTCTGATCCACTTCAAAGTCAGAGGATTCTTTCCAACGCGACTACTTTCGAATCAATTTTATTTAATTTTACCTAGTCTCTTTCTTAATATAAGTAGCGAAACCTCCTTTATTCTATAAACAAAAATCTTATGCAAAACTATTTTTTATAGTGTCAAACAATAAATCACTAAAATAGTGTCTGACTCAAATGTAGTGTGATCCACTTCAAAGTCAGAGGATTCTTGCCAAAGCGACTACTTTTGGAATAAATTTTATTTAATTTTATCAATTCTCTTCCTCAATATTTATTTTATAAAGAAAAATCTTGTGCCAAACTATTTTTTATGTTATTAAATTAAAAATTACCAAAATAGTGTCTAGTTCAAGCACAGTCTGATCCACTTTAAAGTCAGAGGATTCTTGCTTACGCCATTATTTTCGAAATCAATCTATTTAATTGTATCAAGTCTCTTTCTTAACATAAGTAGCGAAATTTCGTTTCTTTTATAAACAAAAATCTTATGCAAAACTATTTTTTGTATTTTTCAATGATAAATCAAAAAAATACTGTCCGATTCTAGCGCAGTCTGATCCACTTCAAAGTCAGAGGATTCTTGCCAACGCGACTAGTTTCGGAATCAATTTTATTTAATTTTATCAAGTCTATTTCTCAATATAAGTAGCGAAACGCCCTTTAGTTTATAAACAAAAATCTTGTGTAAAACTATTTTTTATGTTACTACATTGAAAATAACCAAAATAGTGTCTAGTTCAAGCACAGTCAGATCTACTTCAAAGTCAAAGAATTTTTGCCAACGCGACTACTTTCGAAATCAATTTTATTTAATTTTATCAAGTCTCTTCGTTAATATAAGTAGCGAAATATCCTTTATTTTACGAACAAAAATGTTATTTAAAACTAGTTTTCTTATTTATAAATAATAAATTAACAAATTACTGTCTGACTCAAGCGCAGTCTGATCCACTTCAAAGTCAGAGGATTCTTTCCAACGCGACTACTTTCGGAATCAATTTCATTTAATTTTACCTAGTCTCTTTCTTAATATAAGTAGCGAAACCTCCTTTATTCTATAAACAAAAATTTTATGGAGAACTATTTTTGATATTTTCAAACAATAAATCACTAAAATAGTGTCTGACTCAAACGCAGTCTGATCCACTTCAAAGTCAGAGGATTCTTGCCAACGCGACTACTTTCGGAATCATTTTTATTCAATTTTATCAAGTCTCTTTCTCAATATAAGTAGCGAAACCTCATTTATTTTATAAACAAAAATCTTGTGCAAAACTATTTTTGGTATTTTTAAATAATAAATTAACAAAATACTGTCCGACTCAAGCGCAGTCTGATCCACTTCAAAGTCAGAGGATTCTTCCCAACGCGACTACTTTCGGAATCAATTTTACTTCATTGTATCTAGTCTCTTTCTTAATACAAGTAGCGAAACCTCCTTGATTCCATGCACAAAAATCTTATGAAAAACAATATTTTTTTTTAATAATAAATTAACAAAATACTGCCTGACTCAAGCGTAGTCTGATCCACTTCAAATTCAGAGGATTCTTGCCAACGCGACTAGTTTCGGAATCAATTTTATATAATTCTCTGAAGTCCTTTCTTAATATAAGTAGCGAAACCTCCTTTATTTTATCAACAAAAATCTTGTGTAAAACTATTTTTCATGTGACTAAATTAAGAATTACCAAAATAGTGTCTAGTTCAAGCACTGTCAGATCTACTTCAAAGTCAAAGAATTCTTGCCAACGCGACTACTTTCGGAATCAATTGTATTTAATTTCATCAAGTCTCTTTGTTAATATAAGTAGCGAAATCTCCTTTATTTTCTGAACAAAAATGTTATTTTAAACTAGTTTTTTATATTTATAAATAATAAATGAACAAATTACTGTCTGACTCAAGCGCAGTCCAATCCACTTCAAAGTCAGAGGAATCTTGCCAACGCGTCTAGTTGCGAAATCAATCTACTTAATTTTATGAAGTCTCTTTCTTAACACAAGTAGTATAATCTCCCTAATTTATAAATAAAGGCTTACTCGACACTATTTTCTGTATTTCTAAATACAAAATTAATCTTCTTGATTGAAAATTCAACTACTCGTTTGAAAGATAAATTACTTTGTTGAAATCTCATTTTATTAGTGGATGATCCATCTCCTTGGTGGACCATTTCTTTTTTTTTGATCCATCTTCTTGGTGGACAATTTCTTGTTTTTGTGTGAAAATAACTTTTTTGGACTTTAACTAATTTTGTTATTAAAATATAATACTTTAACATTTTAAAATAAGAAAAATTGAGAACTGACCCTTACTTTGGGAAAAATTTTCTGAATAAAGTAGTTAAGTTAAAAAGGCATTCGCGAGCTAAGCTCAGCCTTATTAAATCTTTATCGTGCAGCCACGCGCGGCAGTCGGGGAGAAAATACAAATTTTCGCGATTAATAATAATTGCTGCTTAAGGAAGGAAGACGCGAGATAAGAAAACGGCGTTTATATTCAAACAAGTTTGAGCAAGAGCGAGAGCCATTAGCGTTAACCAAGGAGGATTTATAAATATCACATCTACCAAGGAAGTCTTCAAACGGTCCCAAATGATACATTTAAACTACTGAGAGTTACTTTATTTCGTGTCAATTTAATTTTTTTTAGTCCAAAAAGTGTGAAACGTGAAATAACCAGAATTTTCTGGTGATAATTAATGTTCTGCTTTGTCAAAATTATATTCTTGTAATTGTAGCCAGGTATTCTGTTAAAAAATGAATCAGTTTTTTTTGCGGTACTGCTTTATGTTTGTAAATTAAATTTTAACTTGTAATTACCAGAGTTTATTTACCGTTTGAAATTAAAATTATAATTGTTCTCGAAAATTTCCTCTTACAAACCACACTCATTTATAAATATGAAGGGATGAAGTTTTGAATAATTCATTCATTAAAGTAGAATCCTATGACTTTGAAGTGGATCAGACTGTGCTTGAGTCAGGCACTATTTTAGTAATTAAAATTAATTAAAATTATTTTTTATTATTAATGTTAATTGATAAATTCAATTTCAGACTGTGAAAATGTATTATTATTATGGGTTTTTTTTTGCGTGAGAAATTTATTTTTCAAGTTAAAAATGTAACTATTCCATTTTTGGTTGTAAATTTATCTTTTTTAGTTGAAAATCGAAACAAAAAATCGTTTTTTGTTCAAAATTTATTTTTTGACTTCAAATTCAAAACATTATCATTAATTTCAAATAATTTTGGAAAGTTCCTTGTTCCAGATGTGAATTACTTTTTTTCTAAACTTCTCTGATTCAGTTCAAAATTGCATATAATTGAAAGGTAAATTTCCTTGTCCAACTCAAAATTCTCCTTTTTCTCGAAAATTCTCCTTTCTAAAACATAATTAGAATTATTTTCGAAAATTTCCTGTTCCAACTCAAAATTGCGATTTATTTTGTTCTTCATGTTAACACCTTTAAATTGGCAACTAAAATTTTGGGCTCAAGGAATGCGAAAGGAACCAAATTAAAAAAATGTCAATCCTAAATATTTTATAGGTTCAATCCAACTAAAATTTTTAATAAGTGAAATTTCTTACCAAAAATTGATAATATTTCATAAACAGTAACCGAAGCTCACCTGAAACAGAAAATAAAATACTTCATTAGTATCTATAAGATAATTATTTTAAATCATATTTTCAAAATGGCATTATTTTTAAAAAGTTTCTAAATCCTGAATCTGAAAAAATATCGAAAAAATAATTATCGAAACAGAAATTAAAAAAAAAAAAAAGAAAATTCCTCAAAGAAAATAAAACAACCAAAAACGTTCATACTCGAACTTTCAAAATCAAAATTTTCAAGCCAAAAATATGAATTTTTAACCAAAAATTTGTTTACTATCAAATCAAATTTCAATCAAATAATTAAATTTTTAACAAACAAGATCAATTTTCAATCGAAAAGATTAATTTTTTACTAAAGAAGACAAATTTTCCGAAAATATATAAAAGTTTAATCAAATAGTTCAATTTACAACAGAGAAGATTATTTTTTTATAAAAAATACAAAAATTTTTAACCAAATAGTTGAAGTGTGAACCAATAAGATTAATTTTGTACCAAAAAGATCAATTTTCAACGAAAAAGTTAATTTTAACCGAACAGTTAAATTTTAAGTAAAAAACAATTTGTTTTATCCCCAAAAAATAAATTTTGAACGATTTACATAAATCTTTAATCAAATAGTTGAATTGTCAACCAAGAAGATTAATTTTCTAACCAAACAAGACAAGTTTTCAGGAAACTAAATAAATTTTGAACTAATGATTTAAATTTTTCAACTGCAAAAAATTTTTCAACTACAAATGGAATAATTAAATTTTTTGTTAAAAAAAATAATTTTGCACAAAGAACGAACTTTATACAAAACAGTTCAAGTTCGACAACATAGCTGAAGCTTTTATCTAATTATTGCTGAATTTCCAAGACAAAAAGACGAATTTTATATACAAAATAGTACAATTTTCAGTTCAAAAATTAATTTTTATTCCAAAAAAGGGCAGTTTCAACAAAGTAGTTTCAATTTTACATTCAATGTTGAAAAAGTTGAATTTTCTAACAAAATTATGAATCTTCAACCAAAAACATTAATTTTTAAGAAAGCAGTTTAACTTTTAACTAAACATTTGAATTTTCAACCCGAAAAAATGAATTGTCAACAATAAGTATAATAGTTGATAAAAAAAATTTAATTTTTATTTAAAAAACAACTAAATTTAATCAAAAACGACGAATTTTTAACAAAGTAGTTGAATCCTTGAATAACACAGATAAATTTTTAACCAAACATTTGAAATTTTCACTAAAAATACGAATTTTCAACGTCATACATAAATTTGTAATTAAATAGTTGAATTTTCAATCAAGAAGATTCATTTTTTAACAAAAATACGAATTTTGAACCAAATAGTTGAATTTCTAGTCTGAAAAAGATAACTTTTTAACAAAAAATAGAATACTTAAATTTTAATTAAATAAACAAATTTTTAATTCAGAAAAGTGAATTTTTTAATCAATAGTTGAATTTTCAAGCCAAAAGGACGAGTTTTCTAGAAAACAGTTGAATCTTTTAGCTAAAAATATGAAATTATAGTTAAAAAAATTAAAATTTCAGCAAAAAGAAAAAAAAAAAATTTCAAAAAAGTAGTCCAATTTTGAACAAAAGAGATGAATTTTTACCTAAAACTCAAATCTTCAATAAAAAAAAATAATTTTTAATGCTGCTCTTCAACTTTTAAACAAGTACTTCAATTTTCAATTTTGACCTTGAAGTATGGCCGTGCGGTCACACACACCGCACCATGCTTCTGATATGAAGGTCATTCCCTCCCTGGCCATCCTCGTGGCTGCCGTTATTAGTAGCTTTAGTTTTAGTTGTATTTTTGCTGAGTTAGGTGGATAACGTCCAAACCTGCGTGTAATCGGTGAGTAATATCAATTGAAAGGTTATAGGCGATCCGTCAGATTGCACGTCCACGGTAGCCTCCCAATTTTGTATTTCTGTTTAAATTTGTTTCAAGGTGTTTAAAACGCAAGATGTCGCAAATTAGTATGAACATGTGGTCGTGCGGTCTCATAGACCGCACAGCCATTTTTTTTTAAATGAAAGGAGTGAAAGGGGGTGGGCCCCCTTTCACATTCATGTGTTGAGGATGTCACGTGGTTTGAAGAGAGGAGAGCAGTGGCTCAGTTGGACAATGAACATCCCACGCAAACCGAAATCAATACTCGAATCAGCTACATGATACTGTGATCAGTAGCGGTTTACTAGTCCTGTTATCTGATACTGACATCCGAAACGAACTCGAGACTATCGTAAAGCCATTTTTTATCGAGATCAAATACACATCAATTTATATTGCGTATTTACAGAAAATTATCGAAAAACATAAATAATGCGAAATTAATCATGATAATTAATAATTATAATTAATAAAAATAACCTGCATTCGTTAGTATTTAATACATTCCGTTCTCCATTCTTTTTATTATTTGAACTTTTCTAAAATGGCGTAAATCCATTTTTTGAAAAAAATTGAGATATGATTTTTAAATCATTGCTTTTTGATTAAAAATTTATTTTTTAACTTAAAATTCAACTATTTCAGTTGAAGATTCATCATTTTTATGGAAAATTCACCCCATTGGTTGAAAATTTATCTTTTTTAGTTGAAAATTCAACTACTTTGTTGAAAATTCATGTATTTTGTTAAAAATTAATATTTTTCGGTAGAAAGTTAATCTTCTAGGTTCACAATTCGACTATTTGCTTGAAAGTTAATCTATGTGGTTGAAAATCAAAAAATGCGTTGAAAATTGATCATTTGTTGTTAAATTTTTTTTGCAAAAAATTACATGTTTAATTAGAAATGGAACTATTCCAGTTTTGAATTAAAATTAATATTTTTTAATTCAAAAATCAACTATTTGGTGGAAAATTCATGTATTTTGTTGAAAATTTGTCTTTTTTGGTTGAAAATTAATCTTCTTGGTTGAAAATTTATGATTTTGGTTGAAAATGCAACCATTTGGTTAAAAATTCTATAGTTTAGTTGGAAATTTATCTCTCTGGTTGAAAACTGAACTATTTTTTCAAAAATTTGGTTACTTTTTGTAAAAAATTAATTTCTTTCATTGAAAATATCAATATTTTTTCTTAAACATGTATCTTTTTTAGTTAAAAATAAACTATTTGGTTGCCGATTCATGTATTTTGTTGAAAATGCGTCTTTTTGAGCGGAAAATCAAAATTCCTGGTTGCAAATTCGTCTCTTTGGTCGAAAATTTGACTAGATTCTTGAAAATTCGTCTTTATCAGTAGAAAATTAATCTTCTGGGTTGAAAATTCAAGAATTTTGTTTAAAAGAATTCCTTTTTTGTAAAAAATCTTTTTTTGGTAAAATTTTAATTTGTTAAATTAAACATGTAACTATTATATTTTTGATTGAAAATTTATATTCCTCAGTTAAAAATTATTCATTGGAATTTTATATATTGTAAAAATTCCACTAAATACCATTATTTGAAAGCTCGGTTCAACTTCAATAAAGGTGCATTCAATGTTATACCATGACAATTTTTTTTTATTAAAAAAAAAATTGGCGAAAATGAAAACTCATTTTTTAGCTAAAAATTTAGCTATTTCATTTTTGATTAGAAATGTAGCTTTTTTTTTTTTGGATCAAAAATTGATCTTTTTAGTGTAAAATTCAACTATCTGGTTGAAAATTCGTCTTTTTCGGAACAAAATTAATCTTCTTGGTTGAAAATTCAAATATTTGTTTGGAAATTCTTCATATTAGTGGAAAACTCATCTCTTTGGTTGAAAATTTAACTATTTTGTTGAAGCTTCGTTTTCTTTGAAATGAAAAAAAAAATTCAAATATTCTATTTTTCATGCAAAATTCTTCTTTATTAATTAAAAATTCAACTATCTGGTTGAAAATTAAACTAGTTTTTTTGAAAATTTGTTTTTTTATATTGTAAAAAATTATTTTTTTAATCGAAAAATTAACTATTTGGTTGAAAGATAATGAATTTACTTGTAGATTTGTCTTTTTCAGTAAAAAATTAATCTTCTTGGTTAAAAGTTCATTTTTTTGGTTTAAAATTCAAGTACTTGGTTAAAACTTTTTCATTCCAGTTAAAAATTTATCTCTGTTTGAAAATTTAACAATTCTGTTCTAAATTTGTTTTTTCTAGGGGGGGGGGGGGGGATTTTAATTAAAAAGGTAACGCTTCCATTTTTGGCTAAATTGTTTTTTTAGCTGAAAAATCAACTATTTGGTTGAAGATTCATGTATTTTATTAAAAATTTGTCTTTTTCAGTACAAAATTAACCTTCTTGGTTAAAAATGTACATTTTTGTTTGAAAGATCAACTTTTAAAAATTCTGCATTTTAGTTTGAAAATTGATCTCTTTGCTTCAAAGTTTAACTAGTTTGTTAAAAATCGTCGGTTTTTGTTGAAAATTAGTTTATTACTATTTTTGACTAGTTTCTTAAAAATTCGTTTGTTTTTAATTCTAAATTAATCTTTTACCCGCAAATTGAACTATTCTTTTTTGTTTGAATTGATCTTTTTTAGTAGTTTTTGACAAAAATGTTTTTTTTTTTCGTAAAAAATTAATTTGTTGAATAAAAATGTAAATATTTAATTTTTCACTACAAATTTGTCTTTTTAGTTGAAAATTCAACCAGTTGGTTGAATATTCATGTATTTTGTTAAAAATTTGTCTTTTCTGGTGAAGAATTAATCTTCTTGGGTAATAATTTATGTTTCTTAAAAATTCGTCTTTTTCAGTAGCAAATGATATGTGACGTGGAACGAAGAAACCAGCCTTAGGATCAAAAAATCAATTTTCCTGTCTTAATTGATTCTGAATAATCAAGATTTCCCCTATCGAATGAAAAAACCGCGTTTGTACTCGTTTCTTCGCTCCACGTCACATGTGGCGTGGAGTGAGGATAAATATATATCCTTGTATAAATTCCAAAGGATCGTTTCCTCAATTCACTTATTAATTTTAAAATATTTTTTTTGTAATTCAATTTTTAATTTGATAAAAATTGTTTTTTTTTTGTGTATAAAATTAATTTGTTTAATAAAAATATAAATATTTAATTTTTCACTACAAATTTATCTTTTCAGTTGAAAATTCAACTAGTATGTTGAAAATGAATGTATCTTGTTAAAAGTTCGTCTTTTCTGGTTAAAAATTAATCTTCTTGGGTAAAAATTTATGTTTCCTGAAAATTCGTCTTTTTCAGTAGAAAATGATATGTGATGTGGAACGAAGAAACCAGCCTTAGGATCAAAACATCAATTTTCCTGTCTTCATTGATTCTGAATAATCAAGATTTCCCCTATCGAATAAAGAAACCGCGTTAGTACTGGTTTCTTCGCTCCACGTCACATGTGACGTGTAGCGAAGATTAAAGTGATTAAAGTTGGAAAGTGGAAATGGTTGGAGAGACTAGGTATATGCAAAGCATCCTAATTACTTATTCCTTTTGTGCTTATAAGTATTATTAGGATGAGATGGTTCTCTGAAGACTTTTAGGTCTAAAATTCAACTATTTAGTTGAAACTTTGTAAATTTTCGTATAGTTCTGTCATCATATTAATAATTAGCCTGCAGTGAAGAGAATAAAGAATTTCTCCTCAGATACCATGAATGATATGTGACGTGGAACGAAGAAACCGGCTTTAGGATCAAAAAATAAATTTTCCTGTATTCAATGATTCTGAATAATGAAGATTTTCCCTATCGAGTGAAAAAAAACCGCGTTATTACTGCTTTCTTCGCTCCACGTCATATGTGACGTGGAGCGAAGATTAAAGTGATTAAGCTTGGAAATTGGAAATGGTTGGAGAGAGTAGGTATATTCAAAGCATCCTAATTACTTATTCCTTTTGTGATCATAGGTTCCATAACGATGAGATGGTTCTCTGAAGATTTTTAGTTTTAAAATTCAACTATTTAGTTGAAACTTTACTTACGTCGTTGAAAATTCAAGAAATTTGTAAATTTTCGTATAATTCTGTCATCATATAAAATATTAACCTACAGTGAAGAAAATAGAGAATTGCAGTTTAGAAACTATAAATGATATGTGACGTGGAACGAAGAAACCAGCCTTAGGATCAAAAAATCAATTTTCCTGTCTTAATTGATTCTGAATAATCAAGATTTCCCCTATCGAATGAAAAAACCGCGTTTGTACTCGTTTCTCCGCTCCACGTCACATGTGGCGTGGAGTGAGGATAAATATATATCCTTGTATAAATTCCAAAGGATCCTTGCCTCAATTTATCTATTCTTTTTTGTTTTGAATTGATCTTTTTCAGTAGAAAATTTATCTTTTTTAGTTGAAAATTTAACTACTTTGTTGAAAGCTCTATTATTTTGTTAAAAATTCGTCTCTTTTGGTCGAAAATTAATATTCTTGGTTGAAAATTCAACGATTTGGTTAAAAGTTCATCTATGCTATCAAAAATTCAAGAATTTTGTTAAAATGTTATCCGTTTTTGATAAAAATGTTTTTTTTTTGTGTAAATAATTAATTTGTTTAATAAAAATGTAAATATTTAATTTTTCACTACAAATTTGTCTTTCAAGTTGAAAATTCAACCAGTTGGTTGAAAATTCATGTATTTTGTTACAAATCTGTCTTTTCTGGTTAAGAATTAATCTTTTTGGGTAGAAATTTATGTTTCCTAAAAATTCGTCTTTTTCAGTAGAAAATGATATGTGACGTGGAACGAAGAAACCAGCCTTAGGATCAACAAATAAATGTTCCTGTCTTAATTGATTCTGAATCATGAAGATTTCCCCTATCGAATGAAAAAACCGCGTTAGTACTGATTTCTTCGCTCCACGTCACATGTGACGTGGAGTGAAGATGAATATATATCCTTGTATAAATTTCACAGGATCGTTGCCTCAATTTAACTATTCTTTTTTGTTTTAAATTGATCTTTTTTTGTAGAAAATTTATCTTTTTTAGTTGAAAATTTAACTACTTTGTTGAAAGCTCACCTATTTTGTTAAAAATTCGTCTCTTTTGGTAGAAAATTAATATTCTTGGTGGAAAATTCAACGATTCGGTTAAAAGTTCATCTATTTTATCAAAAATTCAAGAATTTTGTAAAAAGGTTATCCGTTTTTGATTTTTTTTGCGTGTAAAACATTAATTTGTTTAATAAAAATGTAAATATTTAATTTTTCACTACAAATTTGTCTTTTTAAATGAAAATTCAGCAAATTGGTTGAAAATTCATCTATTTTGTTAAAAATGTGTCTTTTCTGGTTAGGAATTAATCTTCTTGGGTAATAATTTAGGTTTCTTCAAAAATCGTATTTTTCAGTAGAAAATGATATGTGACGTGGAACGAAGAAACCAGCCTTAGGATCAAAAAATCAATTTTCCTGTCGTCATTGATTCTGAATAATCAAGATTTCCCCTATCGAATGAAAAAACCGGGTTAGTACTCGTTTCTTCGCTCCACGTCACATGTGACGTGGAGTGAAGATAAATATATATCCTTGTATAAATAGCTAAGGATCGTGGTCTCAATTTCACTATTCTTTTTTGTTTTAAATTGATCTTTTTTAGTAGAAAATGTACCTTTTTTAGTTGAAAATTTAACTACTTTGGTTAAAAGCTCATATATTTTGTTAAAAATTCGTCTCTTTTGGTCGAAAATTATTATTCTTGTTTGAAAATTTAACGATTTGGTTAAAAGTTTATCTATGTTATCAAAAATTCAAGAATTTTGTTAAAAGGTTATACGTTTTTGATATGTGACGTGGATCGAAGAAACCAGCCTTAGGATCAAAAAATTAATTTTTCTGTGTCCATTAATTTTGAATAATCAAGATTTCCCCTATCGAATAAAAAAACCGCGTTAGTACTTCTTTCTTCGCTCCACGTCACATGTGACGTGGAGCGAAGATTAAAGTGATTAAAGTTGGAAATTGGAAATTGTTGGAGAGAGTAGGTATATGCAAAGCATCGTAATTACTTATTCCTTTTGTGCTCATAGGTACCATTACGATGAGATGGTTCTCTGAAGATTATAAGGGGATGATTCCAACACAAGTATCAGGTATGTAGTCCCTATGAATGTGCTTTCAGTTCAGGGTTCCGGAATCTGTTACGGAACATTAAATTTAACGTCGACGCGACGTACGCGCGCGAAACGATCACTGCAGACGAGGAAGATCGGTCCTCGGTAATGGAGAACTTCAACTTTTAGAGCCCAGACTCACCTGGAGAAAATACTTTCAAGAAATGACGTAAATTTTTTAGCCGATGCGATGGCACTAAAATTCAAATTGAGGTTCTGAAATCGATGGCATTAAGTTTTCCTACTTTATTTCCTGAGTTATAAAGTGGGAGATTTAAAAATATTTAACGTGCTTCCAACTCAGAATATTACTGGAATAAAATTTCATTAAACAATTTATTTTATGTGCGGTATCTTTAAAAATCAGTAAAGGAGAATTTGTGTAAATATTCAAATTTTTAATTAAAAAATATGAATTTTAAGAAAATAGTTGAATTTTTTACAAAGTCGTTCAACTTTTACGAAAGTAGTTAAATTTTCATCCGAAAAGATGAATTTTAAATCACGAATGAATTTGCTATATATAAAAAAAAGAATTTTCAGCAAAATACCTGAATTTTCATCCAGAAAATATAAATTTTCAACCAAATTTTTTAATTTCCAACCAGAAAGAGGAATTTTTAATCAAGAAATAATTTTCTGTACAAAAAGACAAATTTTTGACAAAATACATAAATTTTCAACTAGTTAGTTGAATTTTCATCAAAAAAGATAAGTTTTGAATTAAATAGCTGAATTTTCAACCAGAAATGAAACAGTTAAATTTTTATTAAAAAAATTAATTTTCTTCAAAAAAACGCGATTTCCAAAAAATAGTTCAATGTTTAACCAAAGAGATGAATTTTCAAACCAAAAATACAAATTTTCATCAAAATAGTTGAATTTTTAACCAGAAAGATGAATTTTCAATCAAGAAATAATTTCCTTTATAAAACGACAAATTTTTTACAAAATAAATGAATTTTCAACCAGATAGTTGAATTTTCATCAAAAAAGATAAATTTGCAACCAAGTAGTTAAATTTTTTACCAAATTTTCAACAATACTGTTGAATTTTCAACTGAATAGATTGACTTTCCAAAAATTAAAAAAAAATTGTTAAAATAAATAAAATGTCATCCAAATAATACAATTTTGAACCAAATGGTTGAATTTTCATCTAAAAAGATAAGTTTTGAATTAAATAGCTGAATTTTCAACCAGAAATGAAACAGTTGAATTTTCATTTAGAAAATTAATTTGAAACCAAAAAACGCAATTTCCAACAAATATTTCAATGTTGAACCAAAGAGATGAATTTTCAGAACAAAAATACAAATTTTCATCAAAATTGTTGAATTTTCAAACAAAAAGATTAAGTTTCTTAAGAATTTCCAACAAAATACCTGAATTTTCATCCAGAAAATTTAAATTTTCAACCAAATTGTGGAATTTTGAACTAAATTTTCACCAAAATAGTTTAATTTTCAAACAAAAAGATTAAGTTTCTATGAAATAATTAAAATTCTAACCAAAAAAGTGATATTTCAACAAAATAAATGAATTTTCAATCCTATTATTTATTTATTTATTCCTGAAGATTCATTAAAAAAGGTAAATTTGCAACCAAATTATTGAATTTTTAACAAAGGAGTTTAACTTTTATGAATTTAGTTAAATTTTCAATGAAAAAGATGAATTTTCAATCAAGAAATAATTTCCTATATAAAAAAGACAAATTTTCCAAAAAATACCTGAATTTTCAACTATATAGTTGAATTTTCAACCAAATAGTGGAATTTTTAACCAAATTTTCATAAAAACTGTTGCATTTTCAACCAAGCTTTTCTCAAAACAGTTGAATTTTAAACTAAAAAGATTGAATTTCTAAACAAATTTTAAATTTTAAGAAATATTTAAAATTTCACCCAATAATACAATTTTTAAACAAAAACATAAGATTTAAACAAAATACATAAATATTGAACCATATAATAAAATTGTAATAAATAAAATTAATTTTCAGAAAAAAACGCCATTTTCAACAAAATAGTTCAATAATTTAGCCAAAGAGATGAATTTTCAAACCAAAAGGACAAATTTTTATCAAAACAGTTAAATTTTCAATTAAAAAGAATGACTTTCTATCAAATAATAAAACATTTCACCAAAAAATGACTTTTCAACGAAATACATGAATTTTCAACCAAATAATTTATTTATTTCTGAATTTTCATCAAAAAAAGATACATTTTTAACCAGGTAGTTGAATTTTAATCCAAAAAAGATAAATTTGCAACCAAATAGTTAAATTTCCAAACAAAGTACAATTTAAACAAAAAAATTTTTTTCATCCAAATAATACAATTTTTAACCGAAAAATGACATTTCAATAAAACAC
Source organism: Andricus curvator (assembly GCA_932195095.1). Taxonomy (NCBI): domain Eukaryota; kingdom Metazoa; phylum Arthropoda; class Insecta; order Hymenoptera; family Cynipidae; genus Andricus; species Andricus curvator. Next base: position 13,437 of record CAKNYM010051859.1, on the reverse strand, counting down.
ATCAATTTTGAACTAAATACTTGAATTTTAATTTAAAATAATGACATTTTATCAAACAATAACAGTTTTAATAAAAAAAATACATTTCAACAAAATTCTTGAATTGTCAGCCAAACTATTTATTTATTTACTTTTAAAATTGCATTCAAAAAAGATAAATTTTCAAACAAATAGTTTAATTTTCAAAAAAATGGCATAGCTTAATAGTTAAAAAGACCAATTTTAATAGAAAGATGAATTTTCAAAAAAATAATTCAATTTTTAATTAAATAATGAAACTTTTAAACAAAAAAGATAATACTTCAATAAAATACACAAACTTTCAACCCAAAGTGATGATTTTTCATAAAAACTATTGAATTCTCAACAAAAAAATTAATTTTTAACAAAGTAGTTCAACTTTCAACCAAAGAGATTAATTTTCAAATGAAATTTTATCAAAATTGTTTGATTTTGAAAAAAATAATTAAACTTTCAGTCAAATATTAAAATTTTAACCAAAAAAGACGATATTTCAACAAAATACATGAATTTTCAACCAAATAGTTGAATTTTCAACTAAAAAAGATAAATTTTCCACCAAAAATAGAATTAAAAATTTTCAGTTAAATAAAATAATGTACAAAAAAGCAACGAATTCTACACAAAACAGTTAAATTTTCAATAAAAAAATAAATGTTTGACAAAGTAATTCAACTTTCAACTAATTAGTTGAGTTTTCAACCAAATAGTTAAATTGGAAAAAAATGAATTTGCAACAAAATAGTTCAAAGCTGAATCAAAACCGTTGAATTTTCAACCAAAAAATTTACTTGCTAAACAAATTTTGAATTTTTTAAAATAATAAAAATATCACCCAATAATACTATTTGTAGGCAAAAACATAGGATTTAAACAAAATACATAAATTTGGAACCATATAGTTGAATTATCATTAAAAAAATTATTTTTCAACAAAAAAATACAATTTTCAACAAAATAGTTTAATATTTAACCAAAGAGATGAATTTTCAAACAAAAATGATAAATTTTCATCAAAACAGTTGAATTTTCAATTAAAAAATAAGAGTTTTCAACAAGAGAATGGAAGTTTCGACAAAAAACTAAAAATTCAGTCGAGAGAAAAAAAAACTTCAAACAAAAAAATTATATTTTTGAAAATAATAAAAACCTGGAATAATTTAGGAAACTTCGATGTTTATTTAAACTATTATCATTTAGTACTAAAATTTAATCAATTTTGTCATTTCGTTTGAAATTCATATGTACCATTTTTTGTGGAATTTAAATCTATTTTTGTAATAAATAAATCATTTTATCTTGAATTTGTAATTCATCATCTTGAATTTTTTTGAATTTTTGTATTCTTTCGAATAACAAAACGCTATTCTGTTAAAAAAGCGTCATGAAGTGCAAACAATTTAAAATGACGAACGAGATAGCGACTTGTATAAGATATGCTGAAAAATTTTGTAGAATATTCATTAGTAACGCTTTTTTTGAGATTGATGACAAGTGGACTATCATTATTCGAGAAAAATGAGGACGGTGATTTGTATCCTGTGTTTTACGAGTATCTTAGCGGTTCTCCCTAATTCCTGTGGTAAATATGATAAAATCCAGAAACCAAAAAAGTGACACTTATTAAATTTATTTTTTGATTTATAGTGCCATAACAAAATAAAGTTTAAATAAGAATTTGTAAAACTAGGCGTCTGAAACTGCAAGCCAACCAAAAATTATTCAATTAAAAATATTTTTTTTTTAACATGATTTTAAATAAGATCATTTTTGTGTATCCAACGTTATCTCGGTCGAGATTTCAGTTACTCACACGTAATAACTATAGAAATCAGATTACACTGTTCAACAGAATGTCATCTACATTTGTATCTGTGGATTGAAAAATATAATTTCCTAAGTACTTTTTTGCGTTGAATTCGAATCTGGCGTACATTTTTTTCTGCCATTTCTTCTTGTAACCTTTTTTTTTTATGAAAATTTTTTTAAATTGTCAAAAATGATTTAGAAAAGTTTGGTTGAAACAAAACCCTTAGCAACAACTAATTAAATCAACAAGAAATGGTGAACCTCAACAATTAGAAATGCTCAATAAAATCCCCTAGCAATGGTCAATAACAATCCATAGCGACAATCAATAACAATCCTTAGCGACGATCAATACAAATCCCTAACAACGGTCGATAACATCCTTAAACAACGGCTAATAACATCACCTAACAACGGTCAATACCAATCCTTAGCAAAGATCAATAACAATCCTTAGCAACGATCAATACAAATCCCTAACAACGGTCGAAAACATCCTTAAACAACGGCTAATAACATCCACTAATAAGGTC
>CAKNYM010051858.1:227569-274382 GCA_932195095.1 Andricus curvator | reverse complement strand
AGAAAATTAATCTTCTTGTTTGAAAATTCATGTTTTCGGTTAAAAATGTATCTTTTTGATTTTAAATTCATCTTTTCAAGTTGAAGGTTCATAATTCTAGTTAAAAATATCACTTTGGTTAAAGATTTGTTTTTATTTCGATTGAAAATTATTATTTTTTTTTTACTAAAACTTTCAACTATTCGATATTGGCTCAAAAATTATGGCGAATTTTTTACATTTACAGTTTTTTTCGCTTGTAAACAATAATAAAAAATAAAAAAATTTTAAAAAATTGTTTAGTTTAGAATAACACTCTTTCCCCTATTCCCCTCTTTTACCCCTTTTAAAAAAAAAAGAAAATCCAACTATTTTTGGTTGAAAATTCTACTATGAGAGCATTCAAATATTATATTACATTAAAACGGGAGGGGGGAGGGTATTTTGACCCGATTACGTAACATTTTTAATTTATGAATTTTCTGCGCCATAAAATTTGTATATCAAAATTTCTAAATAAATAATTTTACTTTATCATAAAATTTATTTATAAATGTTTCTAAACATTATAGATAGAAGAGAAAATTTTAATTGTAAATGATTGTTTAATAATGGGAAATAATTCTGTTCTTAATATTTCGCTACTACACTATAATTTGTAAACTTTCTTACATTTTTAAAGAGATAAGAAAAATTAAATTATGAGCAAAAACTTATTTTGAAGAATTCGAAAATAAAATTAGAAGCATTTAAAATAATTATGAAATATTTGAGGAGACTAAATTTTATTCAAGATTTCTGGGGAAATGTTTAATTGTTTAGGTTTTATTGTAAAATAATAGTTTTAAGTTTTGAAGATTTCAAAATGTGTGGAAAAAGAATATGGAAGACTTTGAGAAAATGTCTTTAATGTTTCAGGATTTAAACAAGTTTTGGGTAAACTGAATTTTGCAGGGTGTCAAGAAAATGAAAAAAATGTTCTCAAGATTCATGGGCAAATTTTAAACGATTGTTTTGTAATGAATTCTAGGAGAAAATTGAAAAAGATTACAAAACATTTTGAATTATTTCCTACAATTTTTAAAAAGAGTAAACGATTTTAAAGCAAAATTTTGCCATATTACATAATTTTAGAAAAAATTTGATAAGAGATATTCAGAAGTTTTGAAACGATTCAAAAATAATTAATACTTGTACAGATTTTTTAAGAATTTTGCAATGTTTCACAAAAATGCAAACAATTCTTTTTAGGTTCCTAGGAAAAATTAAAATTATTTTTTATTTCAAAAAAAGAATTTTAAGAGATTATTTAAAAAGATTTCACAACATTTCAAAAGATTTCTAAAATTGTCAGAGAAGAATCTGAACGATTTTAAGGCAATTTTTTAAATTTTGCAATGTTAAAAAAATCAGGCATAAATTGAATTATTTTTTTAAGATTCGTGTGAAAATTTTAAACGATTTTTTATTTTTGAAACGATTTCCTAAAATTTTGAAAAAGAGTGTAGAAGATTTTAAAGCAAAATGTTTCAATTTGGTAAGATAAAAAAAATTTTTAATCGAGTAAATTCAAGAAATATTTAAAAGAATTGAAAAGATTTAAAAACAATTTTAAACCGTGAAAGATTTTTAGAACTGTAGATTTTTAAAGATTTCAAAAAAATTAAAAGCTTTAAAAGAATTTGGAAAGGTTTCAAGAGAATAAACAAATTTTCTTAAAATTCCTGGGAAAATTTAGAAGATTATAAGGCAATTTTTTTACATTTTGAGTGATTTTTCAAAACTTTCAGATAAATTCGAGTCAGTTAAAAATATTTTTAGGAATCTAAGACGTTTTAAATAGATTCGAAATATTTAAAAGCTTGGAAACATTTCCGAAAATTTATCAAATATTTCTTGATTTCTTCCAAACTTCTAAAAGTCCTAAACATCTTTTTAAAAAAATCGAATTTTTCCTAATATTTTGTAAAAATATTTAAAAAATTATATTTATATAAATTTAAACACAAACTGATTCAACTATTTCGTTGAAAGTTCATCTTTTTGGTAGAAAATTCATTCTTTTCTCGAAAATTCGTCTTTATTGGTTAAGTTCAACTGTTTGTTATGTTAAATTAAAAGCTTTTTTGTTGGAAATATCAACTTTTAAATATTGTGGATCAAAAATTAAACTATTTTGTAGAAAAGTTGTCTTTTTAGCTAAAAAATCCAACAATTCGGTAGAAAATTACCTTCTTTAATGAAAAATCATGTTTTTCGATTGAAAATGCAACTGTTTTATAGTTAGTTCGTCTATTTGGCTTCAAAATTCAACAATTTTGTTGACAATTTTGCCTTTTTTGGTAGAACATTAATTTGTTTTAGTGAAAAATTTATCTATTGGTTTGAAAATTCAACTCCTTGGTTGAAAGTTGAACTGCTTTGTTAAAAATTCATCTTTTTTGGCTGAAGATTCATCTCTGGTTAAAAATTTAACTTTTTTATTTTTAGAGAAATAATTTTCTTGGTTAAAAAATTATATCTTGGGTTGAATGTTGAACTCTTTTGCTGAAAATTGATTTTTGTTGTTGTTGAAGATTCATCGTTTTAGTTGAAAATTCAACTATATGCATGAAAATTCGTCTTTTTTGGTAGAAAATTAATCGTCTTGTTTAAAAATCGATGTTTTTTGGTTAAAAAAATAACTTCATGGTTGTAAATTAATGTTTTAGTTGAGGATTCAACTATTTTTGGAAATTCGTCTTTATTCGTTAAGTACAACTGGTTTTTATTTAAAATTTAATTCTTTTTTGTTTGAAATATCAACTTGTGCATGTTTTGTTTAGAATCCATCTTTTTTGTTTGAAAAATCAACCACCTGGTTTAAAGTTAAACCACTTTTAAAAATATATTGTTTTTTTTTGTTTGAAAAATCATTTTCTTTGAAAATTCAAATTTTTGGGCCGAAAATTATAGAAAATTCGTCTTTCTGGCTTGAAAATTTAAAAATTTGGCAAAAAATTAAATTATTTGGTTGAAAATGACCTTTTTTGTTCAAAATCAGTATTTTATGTTGAATAAATTCAACTATTTAGTTAAAAATTAAACTATTTTTAGGAAAATGTAACTATTTTTTTTATAAAATGACCTTTTTTGTGAAAAAATTATATTTTCGGGTTGAAAAAACAACTGGTTTAAAGATAATTCGTCCTTTTGGTTTCAAGATTCAACAATTTTGTTTAAAATTCATCTTTTTTGGTAGAAAATTAATTTTTTAAATCTTTTTTGTTCAAAATTCAACTCCTTGATTTAAAGTTGAACTACTTTGCACAACATTCATTTTTCTATCTGAAAATTTAAGTATTCCATTTTTGGTTGGAAATTTATGCTTTATAAGTTGAAAAATCAACTATTTGGTAGAAAATGCATCTTTTTGGTTGAGGATTCAACTATTTTATTAAAAATTCTTTTTTTTTTGGTTAAATTTAACTGGTTGCAAATTGATATTTTTTTATTGTTGAAAATTAATGTTAAATATGTTTAAAAATAAATAAATATATATAAGTACCTAAATTTAGAAAGAGAGATTGACTGTCAAAATAATCATTACGCGAAATATTTTCAAAACATCTCTATCATCACTGATTAACGGCCTATTCGAGAATGATGACTTCAATGACCTTTTTTTTTAGTTTTTTTTTTAGTATTACATTAAGTAAGATAGATTAACTTCAAAACTCAATTATTACGCAGAAGATTGTCAAAACATTTCTGTAAAAACTGATTACCAATTCGTCTCCTATTTTAAAATGATAACTTCCATGAGTTCAATGACCTTTTTTTTTTACTATGCGATCAATTTTGTAAGTCAAAACTTCTAAATAAGTAATTTTATTTCATGATAAAGTTTATTTCTAAATCTTTTTAAACATGATTTATAAAAGAAAATTTTGTTCTAGGAAAACTAAAATATTTCGAAAGATATTTAGAAGTTTTGAAAAGATTCGAAAGTGATTAAATCCTGAGAAGATTTCACAACATTTCAAACAAAATTTAGATTTTTAAAAAATTTCGGAAAATAATGTAGAACATTTTATAGCATAATTTTTCAATTTTGCAAAATTACAAAATTTTAGAAAAAATTCGAGTAAGTTTAAGAGATATTTAGAAGTTTTAAAAAGATTCGAAAATAATTTAAAACTTAAAAAGGTTTTAACAATCTAATACAAAATGTAGATTGTTGACAATTTTGAACAAAAAGTTTAGAAGCTTCTTAAGAATTTTGAAAGGTTTAACGAAAATAAAAAATATTTTCTTAATATTTCTGGGAAATTAATTTTCTATCAAAAGAAAAAGAATTTTCATCAAATTATGTAAATTTTCCACAAAACAGTTTGAAAGATGGATGTAATGTTAGTCCAAATTTTATTGAGAATTAATTTTCAATAAAAAAAATACGAATTTTCTTCAAAAGACGAATTTTTAACAAAATACATAAGTTTTTTTAACAATTAGTTGAATTCTCAACCAAGGAGATTAATTTTTTATCAAAAAAGACGAATTTTCAACAAAGAACATTAATTTTCTACTACAAATTACGAATTTTCAACAACATGAATACATTGTGAAACAAATGGTCGAATTTTCTACCAAGAAGATTAATTTTCTACCAAAAAAGACGAATTTTCAACAAAATAAATACATTTTCAAACAAATAGTTGAATTTTCTACCAAAAAGATTAATTTTCTACCAGAAAAAAAGAATTTTCAACAAAATAAATACATTTTCAAACAAATAGTTGAATTTTCTACCAAAAAGATTAATTTTCTACCAGAAAAAAAGAATTTTCAACAAAGAACATTAATTTTCTACCACAAATTACGAATTTTCAACAACATAAATACATTGTTAAACAAATGATCGAATTTTCTACCAAGAAGATTAATTTTCTACCAGAAAAGACGAATTTTCAATAAAATAAATACATTTTCAAACAAACAGTTGAATTTTCTACCAGAAAAAAAAGAATTTTCAACAAAATAAATACATTTTCAAACAAATAGTTGAATTTTCTACCAAAAAGATTAATTTTCCACCAGAAAAGACGAATTTTTCAACAAAATAAATACATTTTCAAACAAACAGTTGAATTTTCTACCAAGAAGATTAATTTTCTAACAAAAAGACGAATTTTCGACATATTATATAAATTTTCCACCAAACAGTTTGAACAATCGATGTCATGTTAGTCAACATTTTATTGAGAAGAATTATATTTCAATAAAAAAAAAGAATTTTCTTCAAAACTGTTCAATTTTGTACCAAATTGTTTAATTTGTGCCAAATTGTTGAATTTTCAAGCCAAAAATACCCATTTTGTATAAAAAAGTTTTTAAACTAAATTTATGAATCTTTCAACTAAACAGTTACATTTTTCACAACAAAAAAGACGAACTTTTAACAAAATACATCAATTTTCTACCAAATAATTAAATTTTCTACAAAATTGTTGAATTTTCTAGCTGAAAATACGAATTTTCTATAAAACATGAAGCTTCTACAGAAAGAGATGAGTTTTCAAATCAAAAAGATGAACGTTCAACAAAATAGTTGAATTTTCAATTTAAAAAAATGTTTTATTCAAAAAAGAAAAAAAAATTCTATCAAATTGATGAAATTTTAATCTAAAACGACGAATTTTCCATCAAGAAGTATGACTTTTTAACAAAATTTCTGAATTTTTAACAAAATAATTCAATATGTAATCAAATAATCAAAATTTTAAATAAAAAAATGAATTCTTAAAAAAAAATTTAATAGTAGACTTTTCCACCGAAAATAATGAATTTTTCACCAAAAATAGTTTTAATTTTTTTATTGGGCTGTATTAATTCAAATCGCATTTTAGGGCAAAAGTGAAAAAAAGGGGGGAAGACTCTGAAGCTTGCGATAAATAAATAGTAATTTTGATAGACTAAATAATATTTTAAATAAACATTTAATATCAGCAGAATATCTACCAAAAATAATTAACCAAAGATATGTTTATAAAAAATAACCACTGTCGTGTTAACCACATAGGAAAACCAGTAGTATAGCTGGGCGGGTTATGGAGCATCTCAGTCGGTAAAACAGATCCCGGTCATTTACCGACTGATGGTAATGCAGGTATGATCGACTGATCACTTACCGTCTGTCTGTAAATGGCCGAACACTGCTTTACCGACTGCGATTCTCCAAAACCCGCCCAGCTATACTACTGAAATCTTACCTTACATACGTTTTATTCTTGCTTCGGGGAAAATAACATACATTTTTAACCAAATAGTTGAATTTTCAACCAAGAAGAATAATTTTTTTACCAAAAAAGACGAATTTTCAACAAAATAAATACATTTTTAAACAAATATTTCAATTTTGTACCAAGAAGATTCATTTTCTATCAAAAGAAAAAGAATTTCCAACAAATTATGTAAATTTTCCACCAAACAGTTTGAACAATGGATTTGATGTTATTCTAAATTTTATTGAGAAGGATTAATGCTCAGTTAAAAAAATACGAATTTTCTTCAAAACAGTTTACTTTTTCACCAAATAGTTGATTTTTTCCAAATTGTTGAACTTGCAAGCCGAAAATACAAATTTTCATTAAAACGAAATTAAATTTTCAAAAAAAAAGGTCAATTTTCAGTTTAAAAAAAATCAGTTAAAAAGACTGCCATGTTAACCACATAGGAAAACTAGTAGTATAGCTGGGCGGGTTATTGTGGAGCACCTCAGTCGGTAAAAGAGCTGTCGGTCATTTACCGACTGATGGTAATGCAGGTATGGCCGACTAATCACTTACCGTCTGTCTGTAAATGGCCAGTTGCTGTTTTACCGACTGGGGTTCTCCAGAATCCGCCCAGCTATACTACTAAAACCTTATGTTAAATGCGTTTTATTCTTGCTCCGGGGAAATCACATACATTTTTAACCAAATAGTTGAATTTTCAACGAGGAAGAATAATTTTTTACCAAAAAAGACGAATTTTCAACAAAATAAATACATTCATGAACAAATAGTTGATTTTACTACAAGAAAATACGAATTTTCAGCACAATAAATACATTTTTAAACAAATATTTGAATTTAATTTTCTACCAAGAAGATTAATTTTCTGTCAAAAGAAAAAGAATTTTTAATAAATTATGTAAATTTTCCACCAGTTTTAACAATGGATGTGATGTTAGTCTAAATTTTATTGAGAAGGATTAATTTTCAATTAAAAAAATACGAATTTTCTTCAAAACCGTTTAATTTTGCACCAAGTAGTTGATTTTTTCCAAATTGTTGAAGTTGCAAGCCAAGAATACAAATTTTCTTTAAAACTAAATTAATTTTTAACCCGAGAATATGAATTATCAACAAAATAAGTCCATTTTCAACCAGTCAGTTGAATTTTCAACAAAAAAGGTCAATTTTCAGTTTTAAAAAATTTGTTAAAAAGACTGTCACGTTAATCACAAAGGAAAACCAGTAGTATAGCTGGGCAGGTTATGGAGCACCTCAGTCGGTAAAAGAGCTGCCGGTAATTTATCGACTGATGGCAATGCAGGTATGGTCGATTGATCACTTACCGTCTGTCTGTAAATGGCCGGTTGCTGTTTTACCGACTGCGGTTTTCCAGAACCCGCCCAGCTAGACTACTAAAACCTTATGATAAATTCGTTTTATTCTTGCTTCGGGGGAAATAATCGGGAATTTGGTGGGTGTTGTTGAAAAAAATGTGAATTACCTGTGTTGAGATCATGTACAGGCCATTAGTGGTAACTTCTATAGACTTCTTATCCTCGACTAGATGAAATTTATTGAAATTGTAGCGCGATTCGTTTCTGGAACTTTTCACCCAGGGTCCGATGTAAACTGCATTAAGATATGTAGTGTTTTTGTTAAAAAAAGTTTTGCGCTTACTGCAAATAGTGTAAGAACTGACGACATATACTAACTACCTGAGTCAGTCACGTGTTGTTCGGGTTGAGCCCCAACAAAAGTTGCTATTAAAGGTCCTGAAAAATAGAAAACTTTTTATTTTTTATTCTCCGAAGAGGATTAATTTATTCTTAAGTGATTATTCAAAATACGCAGTTTCTACAATTTCTGTTCCGTGGTCATCCATAAATTATGTAACTTGATGAATTTAGTTTGAGAAAAGAAAATTTAATACACAATTTTATCATTTCTTCAGGGCCTAAAATGTTAATGTTTATATAAAATAACATCCATAAATTTTTTTTCTAAATTAAATTTATTCAGAAAAAAGATCTTCTCTTTTCGCCCCGCTGTGATTCGAACGCCAGGTCAACTGATTGCCGGTCACGTGCTCTACTACTAAGCTACTAGAGAGATCGAAAAAGAATCCTTTTTTTGAAACACGCATTATTTTGCAAGATGTTATGTTTTAATAAGTATCAATTTTACTAGGAATCTGTATTATCATCGGAGATGGTAACGATCAGTCAGAATAGAAATCTTTTCACACACCGTGAAAATGGAAATCTACAATATGGGTCAAAGGTATCTCCTCTAATGCAGAAAATTTTAAAGCCTTTTAGACTAGATGGAGCTATACATTAAAATTTTTTTTAAATTAAATTTATTCAGAAAAAAGATCTCCTTTCGCTCGGCTGAGATTCGAACGCCAGGTCAACTGATTGCCGGTCAATTAATTTTATAGCTCCATCTATTCTGAAAAGACGATAAAATTTTCGGAATAAAAGAGATAACTTTGATCGATGTTGTAGATTTCCATTTTCACGGCGTGTAAAAAGATTTCTATTCTGATTGATCGTTACCATCTCCGATGATAATAAAGATTCCTAATAAAATCCATATTTACTTATCGTTTGTAATTTATCTTTTGTAGTTAACAATTATATTATTTGGTTGAAAGTATAATTATTTTTTGAAAATTGGTTGAGAATTAACTGTTTTGTTGAAAATTCATATTTTTGGGTTGGAAATTCAAACTATTTTGTGGAATATTCGTATTTTTCGCTTGGAAATTCAACATTTTGGATTAAGTTTGTTTTCCATATTGAGTGAAAAGTCTTTCTGGGTTGTAATTTTTTTTTTTAACTGTAAATCAAATTATTTAATTTTTTATTAAAAATTGACCTTTTTTCTTGAAAAACCATGTATTTGGTAGAAAATTAATCTTCTTTTGTTGAAGATTCAGCATTTTAGTTGAAAATTAATCTGTTTTGGTTGAAAATTCAACTTTTTTGTTGATAATTCACCTTTTTTGGTTGTATTCAACCAAAAATTTAGATTTAGATTCAAAATTAAAATCTTTTCATGTTGAAATATCAACTGTTGCCTTTTTCTTTCATTGTAAGAATTCTGTTTTTTTTTGTTTGTTTAGGATTCATTCTTTTTGTTAAAAATTCAACTATTTGGCTAAAAATTAATTTTTTTTATTGAACATTCATCATTTTAGTTGAAAGTACATCTCTTTGGTAAAAAATGTAACTATTTTGTTGAAAATTTGTCTTTTTTGATAGAAAATTGAACTTTTTAATAAAAAATTAATCTATTTGATTGGAAATTTAACTATTTGGTTGAAAATTAACTTTTTTATTGGAAATTTATAAGTTCAGGTTGAAGAATTCAACTTTTTACACAAAATTTGTCTCTGGTTTGATAATTCAACATTTTCGTTCAAATGTTTTCTTTCTTGTCTAATTTTTTAAAATGTAAATTTAAATATACCATTTTTTGGTAAAAATTTATCTTTCTAGTTTAAAAATCATGTATTTTGTTGAAAACTCGTCTTTTTTGGTTGATAACTAATTTATTTTCTTGAGAATTCGTATTTTTTGTACAAAATTAAGCTTCTTGATTAAAAATTCATCTTTTTGGTTTAAAAAGTAATTTTTTATCTGAAAATTCAATTATTCCAATTTCTGTTTAAAATTGATATTTTTTAGTTGAAAATTTATTTCTTTAATTGAAAATTGAACTATTTTCAATAAGTATCTCAGCAAAATTTAACTATTATTATATTTATCTATTTTGTTGAAACCTCTGTTTTTTTTTGTTAAAAATTAATTTTCATCAGTTTAGTTGAAAGTTCATGACTTTTCTTGAAAATGTAACTATTTTTTTCAAAATTTGTTTGTTTTTGGGAGAAAATTGAACTTCTTGGTAGAAAATTCATCTATTTCATTGAAAATTTAATTATTTGGTTGAAAATTAACTTTTTTGTTGAAAATTCATAATATTAGGTTGAAGAATTCAACTGTTTTGTAGAAAATCCATATTTTTAGTTTAAAAATTCAACGATTTGGTTGACATTTTTTGTCTTTCTTGACTAATTTTTTTAACAGAAAATTTAACTATTCCATTTTTTGATGAAAAATTTATCTTTCTAGTTCAAAATTCATGTACTTTTTTGAAAATTCATCTCTTTTGTTGAAAATGTAACTATTTTTTTGAAAATTTGTCTTTTTTGGCAGAAAATTGAACTTTTTGGTAATAAATTCATCTATTTCATTGAAAATTTAATTATTTGGTTGAAAATTAACTTTTTTGTTGAAAATTCATAATATTAGGTTGAAGAATTCAACTGTTTTGTAGAAAATTCATCTTTTTTGTAAAAAAATCAAGTAATTGTTAAATTTTTTTTTCGTTGAATATTCATTATTTTAGTTGTAAATTGAACAATTTTGTTGAAAATTAATTTTTTTAACTGAAAATTCATCTATTTAGTTCAGAATTAATGCATTTTGTTTAAAACTCGTATTTTTATTTGAAAATTAATTTTTTTAATCTGGAAATTTAACTATTCCATCTGTGGTAAAAATTGATCTTTTTTAGTTGGAAGTTCATGTATTTTGTTGAAAATTTGTCATTTTTGGTACAAAATTAATCTTTTTGGATGAAAATTCATTTTTTTTGCTTGAAAATCAACTATTTGATTAAAATTCGTCTATTTTGTTAAAAATTCAATATTTTCATTTAAAGAGATCGAATTTCTGTTGAACTTTCCTTTAAGTTGTAATATCTTTGGACTTATTTTTCGTTTTAGTAAAAAATTTTTTTATGTAATTTGTGGATGAATCCTAATGTACTTAATTAAAATTTGTTCTGATCAAGATAAGTTTCCTGGATTTGGTCTTTTTTATTATTGCCATATTTTTAGGCCCTTAAATTTTTTAGGGGAGTCCGCCCTACTGTGCGTAATGCAACCTACAGTAGATAATAATTAATTAAAAATACTAATTTATGTACAATAATTTACATAATTTAATGAATAATTAGGAAACTATATGTTTAAATAAATTCAAATTTGAATGAGTTATTTTAGGTATATTTGTGATTTTAATTATTGATTATCCACTCTAGGCTGCATTATCCACTGTGGGGTGATTTCCCCTATTTCGATTAATTTCTTGAAAATTCGTTTTTGTAAATCCAGGGCTCGGAACTGCTCAAGCTTAAAAAAATAGTAAAATAGTAACCATACTTCTCTCAAAAAAGTTACCGAAAAGTAACAATAATGTGGCAAAAAAGTAACCAAAAAGAAAGACTGTTTACCAAAAAGACGAATTTTCCACCAAAATTATGAATCTTCAACAAAAAAATGTATGTTTCAGAAACTAGTTCAACTTTTAACAAAATGGTTGAATTTTTCTGACTAAACAAAAATTTTTATATAAAAAACAGTTACAAAAACTGAAGTGCAAATTCGAGCACTCAAACTTAAATTTTTTTAAATTTCAAACCTTCAAAATTGAAACTTAAAATTTGTTTAATTCAAACGCTTACTAATTTACGCGTATAAAATAGAAGCTTTTAACACATTTCAATTAAAATTTTTAAAATTAATAGTCGTTATACTGCAAAATTTTAACTTTTCTACATTGTACAGTTAAAAGATAAAAAAAAACTGAAATCCACACTATCATTTTCAATGCCGTGAATTGAAGAATGAATCAAAAACTTTATAAATTTTCAAAATTATATCATTTTAAGCAACTCGAATTTTTCCTACAATTTTTTGAAAATCCTGAAAAAGTAAAAAATTTACCTTAAAATCATCCTAATTCTTTTCTGAAAATTTTATGAAATATTCTTTTAAAATTAACTAAAAAAATATACTGTTAGTTTTTCTAGGAATTTTGAGACGAACTTTTTATTCATTTAAAACCTTTCAAAATGCTTAAAAAGCTTATAAATTTTATTCACGCTTTAAATTATTCTGGAATTTTTTCAAAACTTCTAAATATATTTTAGACTTACTCCATTATTTTCCAAATTAATAATTGTTCAACTGTCATTTATTAATCGAAAGAAATGTTTTCAATCTTTTTTAATTTTGCTCTTAATATTAATTTTTCAAAATAAAAAATCATTTTAAATCTTCGCAGAAAACTTAAAATAAAACCTTTAAAGATCCTTAAAAAGCTTCAAAATTTTATTTCGAAATCTTCAACAATCTAAATTTATTTTTTTTATTTCTCAAAATCTTTTCCAGTTTTAAATTAAGTTTGGATCTTCTCAAAACTTGTAAATATCTCTCAAACTAACTCAAATTTTTTCTAAATTGATAATTGTTCAATTGTTATTTATGCATAAAAATTCAATAATTTCACTTAAATATTAAAAATTTGTTAAATAAGACAATTAAAATTGTAACGTTCAAGGCTTAAATTTAACAAACTTAAATATTAACGATTCAAAGGCTTTCTATTTCCAATATTTCAGTTTAAAATTCTTTAGTTTATAATATTTGATTTATAATGCCCATTTTAAATGGAAAGTAAAATACTGCTAAATATCCCAAAAAGTGTTCATTAATTAAAAAAATTCAAATTAAATGGTTAAAAATGGAATATTTTAGATTGAAACAATATTTGAATAGGATTTGGAATTGAATAAGAGCGTTTAATTATAAATTTATTAATTTGAAATTATTTTAGAATTGAGAATAGTTTATAAACTTTCAATCGAAAGTTTACATTTGTTTAACTCAATTGTTAAATAAATAATTGTTCAATTTTCAATAATCGAACTACAGTTCAATGTGATTTTAAAAGTGTATTGTTTTTAAAAATATCTATTTTTTTGTTAAAATTTTTTTCTCTCAATTTAAACACAATTTTTAAGTACAGTTTCCCAATATTTCAACTTTGGTGAAATCTTGTATTTTTTTTAAAGATTTTTAATTTTCTACAATAATTTTACGTAAACTTAAAAGTATTTGTATGACGTCAAACATCCAAATTAAAAAATGTAAAATCCTCTAGTTTTTTTAAATACCTTGTAGATTTTTACGACAAAGTAACATAAAACAGATATTATCAATAAAAAGTTATACAAATTTTTGAATTGTCGAAAGTTATACTTTAGTGCTAATTTTATTTTGCTTTTCTGCGAGAAAATGGAAGAAAAAATTATCTATTTGTATTTAACTGTATTTTTTTGTTAAATTTTGTACATTTTTTACAAAAAAGTACATGTGCTAACAAAAAATTACAGTTGTAGAAATGTTGTACTTTCTTGTAAACATTTTTTCCATCAGGGAATTTCTACCAAAAAATACGAATTTTAAATGATGAATTTTTAACAAAAAAATAAAGTTTTAACAAAAATTGTTCAACTTTTAACCGAATTTCAACCAAAGAAGATAAATCCTTATTGAAAAATATAATACATAGTTCGATATTTCAACAAAAACTATTAAAATTTTTAATTAAAAACTTTTATCAGGATTCATAATCAGGGTGTCTACTCAAATCCTGGAGAAAAATTCCCTGACAATTCCAGGTTTTTTCCAGGTATCTCAAGTTTTTTCCAGGTATAATTTTTCACAGCATGGAGCCATTCAAATATTTCTTATATTTAAAAAAAATCGACTCGGAATATGTATACAGTTTCGTGAGTTTATTATAAATAATGTTTTTTTTCAGTTTCTAGGAATTCAATTAATATTACAAGATATTCCTAAATATTTTAGCACGATCAATTAATTAAATAATTAAATAATACTAAAAACATAATTAATCATTTTTTGAATTTGTCACTTAAAGTCCATGAATTTGAATAATAATTCAAACAAATTTTTATTTTATCTACTTATACTTAAAATTCAGTGCATATTTTGGTAAAATTAATGTGGACACTATATGAAATTCAATTTAAACCGATTAAAATTCGTAACTTTTCAAGTAAATATTTGGATTTTCAAAAAGATAGATGATTTTTTAACCAAATAGTTGAATTTTTAACCAAAAAGATCAATTTTCAAACAAATAGCTGAATTTTGAACTAAAAAATATAAGTTTTCAACCAAAAAAGGAACAGTTAAATTTTCAGTCAAACAAATTAATTTTCCACACAAAAAAACAAGATTTATTTTTAAAACAAATTTAATTTAACTTCCAACCAAGAAGATTAATTTTCAACCAAGAAGATTAATTTTTACTAAAGAACACGAATTTTCAATAAAATACATAAATTTTCAATTGAAAAGATAAATATTCAACCAAGAATTGAATATTTAAATTTTCAGTTAAAAATTAACGTTTAACCAAAGAGATGAATTTTCAACTGTACATGTATTTATTTTATTTGGAAATGAATTTCAATAAAATACCATGAAATTAATTTTTACTTCAATAATTTTGATTTTTACACGGCTTCGCATGGATACCATCTCACAATGCAGAATAAATAATTCTGTAAAGAATTGAGCCTATTCGTTGAAAAATAGCCAGACTCTAAATTTTGTAATCGAAATTGTTTAAATAATTAATAATTCTTGTAAATTTACAAAACATAGTAAGGAGTCACCGGAAAGATAATCTTAGTTGACTCCGCAAACAAATTGGTCTGAATGTGTTCATGAAAATTGTTTAAATAATTAATAATTATTGTACATTTTCAAATTATCATAGGAAAGAGTTATTTGAAAAACATTCTTTATTGAGTCCGTAAACAAATTAAGCCTATTCTTTACAAAAATAGCCAAACTCTTGATTTGTTTATCAAAATTGTTTAAATAATTATTCATTCTTTGAAATTTGCAGAGCATTATATCAAAAAATCACTGCAAAGATATTATTACTTAATTCTATAAAAAATGGAGCCTATTCGTTAAAAAATAACCAAACTCTCAGTTTTTAAATTAAAATTGTTTAAATAATTGAAAATTATTGTAAGTTTAGAAAGCAACATAGATAACAGTCACCGAAAAGATATTCTTAGTTGAATTCGTAAACAAAGTCAGCCTATTTGTTGAAAAACAGCCAAACTCTGGATACGTGTATGAAAATTGTTAAAATAATCAACAATTATTGTAAATTTGCAAAGTAACATAGGAAAGACTTATTTTTAATACATTCTTTTTGGGTCTGTAAACCAATTGAGCCAATTCGTTAAAAATAATGATATTACAAATAATAATTCTTGTAAATTTACAAAGAAGCATATAAAATAGTCATCGAAAAGACATTCCTAGTTGACTCCGTAAACAAATTCTGCCTATTCCTTGAAAAATAGACAAACTCTGAATATTTTTAGAAAAATTGTGAAAATAATTAATAATTATTTTATACTTGCAAAGTATCGTAGAAAATATTTATTGGGAATCCATTCTTTCTTGATTCCCTGAACTAATTGTTCCTATTCGTTGAAAAATGCCCGGGCGCTTAATTTGTTTATGAAAATTCTTTAAATAATTAATTATTCTTGAAAATTTGCAAATCATTATAGAAAAAAGTAATCTGAAAGATATTCTTACTTAATTCTGTCAAAAATTGAGCCTAATCGTTGAGAAATAGCCAAGCTCTTAATTTTTTTGATCAAAATTGTTTAAAAAATTAATAATTCTTGTAAATTTATAAAGCAACATAGAAAAGAGTTATCGGAAAGATATTCTTAGTTGACTCCGTAAACAAATTGTGCCTATTCCTTGAAAAATACCCAAACTCTGAATATGTTTATGAAGACTGTTTAAATAATTAATAATTATTGTAACTGTGCAAAGTATCGTAGAAAAGAATTATTGGCAATACATTATTGGTGATTCCGTAAACAAATTGGGCTTATTCGATGGATTTGCAAAGCTTCATATAAAAGAGTCATCGGAAGGATATTCTTAGTCAATTCTGTAAAAGAAATTTAGCCTATTCGTTGAAAAATAGCCAAACTCTTTGTTTATGCAAATTGTTTCAATTATTAATAATTATTGTAAATTTACGAAGCTACATAGAAAAGTTTCATCAGAAAGACATTCGTAGTTGACTTTGTAAACAAACTGTACCTATTCCTTGAAAAATGGCCGAACTCTAAATATGTTTATGAAAATTGTTAAAATAATTAATAATTATTATATATTTGCAAGCTATCGTAGAAACGAATTATTGGAAATACATTCTTTCTTGATACCCTAAACTAATTTATCCTATTCATTGAAAAAAGGCCAAGGTCCTTCTGAAAAGTTAAACAAAAATGTAAAGTTGGTTTTTAAATTAAAAAATTAACAAAATTTATTATAAAAAATCCAAACACAATTAAAAAATAAATGGTACTCAAAATTTCGAAAGTTTCAAACATTTTGAAATATAAATGAACTATGACTAAAACGTTAAATCGAAAATGAATCTTTCAAAATACGAATAAAATATTTAAAATGTTAATTAAAAGCCTTATTTTTAAAAAATGCGTGAAAGGAATCGTATATATACCGAAGTATAAAATGCATATACTTCCACTAAACTTCTTATGAAAACCAACATCTCGAGTTCAAATAAACACAGATCGCCCATCGTCGATGAGATCGCCTTATGGTTAACTAAGTAACGGTAACGGTAACTAAACGACAAATACCAACTTTCAAAGATAGTATAGTTGAATTTGAAACTAAAAACATGCATTTTCAACTAAAATGATGAGTCTTTAACTAGAATCATTAAATTTCAAACAAAAAGATTAATCTTCAATCCACAAGATTAATTTCTACCAAAAAAGTCAATATTTTCAACTAAAAAAGATAATTTTTCAACCAAATAATGAATAGTTACATTTTTAGTAAAAAAAAATTTGCAACAGAAAAAAGACAAATTTTCAACAACATAGTTAAAGTCGCAACAAGAATAGTTCAATTTTCAGGTAGGGTAGACACCCTGATGATAATTCAATTGATAGCCCTTTTTATACATTTTACAAACAAACTAAATATTATTTTATTCTTATTCCCTAATTTTCCCGGCTCTAAAGTGCCAAATTTACTGAAAAAATTTGAACTTTCACATTTTTCACAAGTTTTTAAATAATACGATTAATGAATTAATTCATTTCGTTATTTCGAGCAAAAAATGTAACCAAAAGTAACCTTTTCATAAAATAAGTAACTTTTTAGTAACCGCGGATCAAAAAAGTAACCCGTCCCGAGCCCTGAAATCGAACTGCGTATTTTGAATAATCTTTTGAAGATTTGAGTGGAGAATGGAAAAATTCAGTATAAAACACGACAAATGTATACCCAATCGCCTGCGACTGCGTTTGGGACTCCTTTTGTGTTTTTTCTTTTTCTCCTTTTTACCTCTGCCATCATCTCTTCTCGCTCTAGCTGCTCTATACTCGCTGCTCTCCAAGTCATCATCATCATCATCATCGTCGTCATTTTCGTCGCTCTCAAGCCACGAATCAGCAACATCTGTTAAGTTTTTTTTTTCAAACATGACGATGGACCTTCGAGATCTCGAAATCTCTTTTCTGCGTTTAAACTTGTGACTTTCGTTATTAAAACTTTGGGAAATGCGTTCCTCCTTATCCTCAGGATCCACCGTTTCATTTCTAAAATCATCGGTGGAGCTTAAAATTCTCTGAATATTTTCAGATTTCAGATTTAGGTCCTCGCTTCCATCCTTGGGACGATTTTCAGCGACCTGCACTGTTTGAGAACTCAAATCCTTTTTCGAAAATTTCTTCAAGTTCCTCGTGTTCATGCTCAATTGGAACTTATCGTATGATCGTTGGAGAAAATTATAATTCTTATCTAGCTTATCGTACTTCAACATTAGTATCACAAGGTTTGTATTTATGTCACTGATCTGCAAGAGGTAGAAAAGAAAAACAAGTAAAGTTAAAGATAATTTCAATCAAAGACAAAAATCCTATCAAAAGCTGATACTTTTTTGAAAGAGAGAAATACAAAAATAAGCGTCAGAAATTTTATCTGGTCTTTTCTGCCTTATTTTAACTTTTAAGTGGCCGTGCGGTCTCACAGACCGCACCATGGCTCTGATATGCGGGTCCCTCCCCTCTGGCCTTCCTCGAAGCTGCAGTTATTTTTAGTTTTAGTTTCAGTGAGTAATAACAATTGAAACTCACGCGGTCCGTGAGACCGCACGTCCACGCACAGTGGGGAAAAAATGACTTTTTTTGGTTCAAAATAACGTACAGCCCACAAATATTGACCGATTTAGACAAAAAAAAATTTGAAAAAAGCTGATAAGATTTTTAAGAGAGTTGTCGAGCATAATTTTCAAATTAGGCTTTCAGTTTTTTTTAAATAAACAAATATGACGAAAAAAATGGCAATTTTTTCTTTTTGACGTTCCTGGTGCTCGTCAATAAGAGGAAAATGGTTGAAATCGCCTAAGTTTCATGGAGTAACATTATTTGAAGATGTTCCAATATTATATAATAAACAACATTTTTTATAAACAAATTATTTTTTGAAAGAATGTTTTCTATGATTTTCCATAATTTTACGTTTTTTCAAGTTACATTGCAAGAAATTTGAATGGAAACAATATTATAATGAAGAAATTTCTCTTTAGATTATAATTGTTAATATTATAAACAAATTTAATAAACAAATGTAATAATCAGGCATTTTTCAACAAAAAAATTTGTTTTTTTATGTACATTTTTTTAATTAGGAACTTTATGATAATTTTAGCAAAATCCATAATTTGTTGATTAATCTTATGATTTAAAAAAAAAATTTAATAAAAAAATGCTTTAATCAGGCATTTTTGACAGAAAAATTTGTTTTTTTCGATGACAACTTTTTTAATTAGAAACATTCATCATTAGTTCATAAATTTTAAGATTTTTTAAAACAAATTTAACAAACGAATGCATTATTGAATAAATACAAATAAATACAAAAAAAATTTAATTTGATGATTTTTTAAAACAAATTTAACAAACAAATGCATTATTCGGTCATCTGTGGACGGAAAAATTCGTTTTTTTCGATGTCAGTTTTTTAAATTGGGAACTTCATGATAATTTCAGCAATATTCTGACATTTGTTTAAAAAAATTATAAGATTAATCAACAAATTATGAAATTTTGGTAAAATTATCATAAAGTTTCTAATTAAAAAAATTGTCATCCAAATTAATTTTCTGTCGAAAAATGCCTGATTAATGCATTTGTTTATTAAATTTGTTTATAATATTGACAATTATAATCTTAAGAAAAATTTCTTTTATTATAATATCGTTTCCATTCAAATTTCTTGCATTGACGAGCACCAGGAACGTCAAATAGAAAAAATGGCAATTTTTTTCGTCATATTTGTTTATTTATAAAATAATTGAAAGCCTAATTTGGAAATTAGGCTCGACAACTCTCTTACAAATCTTATCAGCTTTTTTTCAAATTTTTTTTGGTCCAAATCGGTCAATATTTGTGGGCTGTACGTTATTTTGAACGAAAAAAGTCATTTTTTTCCACAAATTAGTATGCACGTGTGGACGTGCGGTCTCTCAGACCGCACCACGATTCTGAAATGTGGGTCCCTCATCCCGCTGGTGTAAAAGACTATTAGTAATAAAAGTTTATCAAATTTATAAATTTCTTGTATATGCCAATCTCCCTTTATATACATACTTGTGTAAGTCAAATAACAAAAAAAAAATTTATTTAATTAGATATAAATATATACACGTATTTCCCATAAGAAAAAGACGTTTTTGTACATTTTATTCAGTATCGTCAAGATTAGGTAAATCGAGTTAAAACTCAACATTTCTCTTCGAAATTAGCTATAGAATACAAATGAATAATTATTTTTTAAATATCCCCATAAATCTGTTTTATGGGGTCCCCAAAAAACCCCATACGTGAAATATTGTGTTTTGCGAGTTGATGGCGCTAATTACGATTTTTTGCGTTTTTTTTAAATACAAGTTGTTTCTAATATATGAAATACTACTGATAATTAAAATTTTATATAAATTTTTTAAACAATTTATTATTGTTTTTAGCAATTTTCTCTTAGAATAGAAAGATAGAAAGTCGCGGCTTTTCCTAATTTTTCAACTTATTTTCAACTTTTCAGTTAGAGCGAGGAAATAATCAATTACATTTAACAGAAATAATTGTTTAAACAAATTATTAATATTTATAATAATATTCTCTCAGAATAATGCTAAAAAGTTACAGTTGGTTTTAAAAGTTTCCACTTTTTGTCAAATTTTCACACAGAGGGAGGTAATATTTAATTCAAGTTAATAAACATATTTGTTCAAACAATGTATTATTATTATTTATAATAATACTGTCTTTGAATAATTGCTAGAAAGTTGCGGTTTTTTCTGAAATTTTTAACTTTGCTTTGGCTTTTTAGTTATGAAAAAATAATAAATAAACAATAGAGAGAATGATTTTCTAAACAATGTCTTTTTGTGAATATTTTTTTCTTAAATAAAACAGATATTAATTAATATTAATATTTATTATTTGTTTCCGACTGGAAAGTTAAAGAAAAGTTGAAAATTTCAGAAAAACATTATAAAAGCATTATTCTAAGAGAAGATAGTTATAATTTTTATTTTATGTATTTATTATTTATTTTGAAATCCGCTGAAACACTTAAAAATTAAAATTAACAAAATGTTGGTGGTTTTTCTGAAAATAATCAAAGTCGATTTTCTCAAAAAACCTACGATTATATTTTTTGCCAATTTTTTGTTTAATTTTTACTTTCAAAAGGAAGACATTCTCAGGAGAATTTTTTTTCATAAAATCGAATTTTCTAAATTTTCTCGCAAAGAAAAATTTAAAAATTATATTTTTGGGAAGAAGAAGTCTCCCGGCCTAAAAAATGGTTCAGCCCGTATAAAGCTACATAATCAGGAATTGTAAAAAAAATATGGGTAAACAAAATTGGGGTTTCCAGAAAATCTTTCTTTTTCCTTAAAATTTTGAAAACATGAAAAAAATATTTTCTGTAAAATTCCACCTTTTATATTCTTCCCAATATCTTTGAAAAGTTTCTGCTCATAGAGAAAGGCACCCTATCAGCTTTATGTGGGCTAAACAATTTTTGAGGTCGGGAGAATTCTTTTCCTAAAAATATTATTTTTGAATTTTTAAAAACCTTTCAAAACGCTATAAAAATAAAAAATAAACGATAACTATCTCTATTAGATTAAAAGTTATAGGGATTTAAAGAAAAAATTTGGGGATTTTTTGAAAAACAAAACAAAATTAAAAGACGCAAACTTCGTAGAATTTTTTTTTTGTTGCATATTGGAAAAACACCTATCGCCTAATTTCGTATAAAAAACAACATATTTCGTCCCGAATGTAATAAATTGTTTGAATAATAATTGAATAAATTGTTTAAACAATTATTTCATTAAATTGAATTAATTATTCTAGCATTTTTCTAAGAGAATATTATTATAAATAATAATAAATTGTTTAAACTATTCTATCCGTTAAATTTAATTGAATCTTTAAAAAAAATTTTCAAACAAAAAGTTTTAAAAAAATAAAAAAAAATGTTTTCAAAAATGACAACGAAAGTTTGAAGCAACTTAATTGTTTGCAATCCACCTGACTCTAAAGCCAACAACGTACATTAACAATTTCTAGAAAAAAAAATTTTTTAATACAAATTTTCAAAAAAAAGTTTTTAAATAAATTTTTTAAATTATTTTTTGAAATTATTTTCCTTAAAAAAAGGTTAATTAAGTCTTTGAAACCTCTCCTCTCTTTGAAACTATGAGGGTTTCTGCCCGGGGCTACAAAACTCTAAAAATTGAAAAAAGTTGAAAAATTAGGAACAAACCGCGAATTTCTAACGAATTTCTAACTAAGATAAAATTGCTAAAAACAATAATAAATTATTAACTTCAATAAATATATTAAATTAATTATCACTTTTATCCTAAAAAATTTTGGTCAATTTTCCGTCCACAGATGCCCGAGTAATGCATTTGTTTGTTAAATTTGTTTTAAAAAATCATAAAATTAAAATTTTTTTTGTATTTATTTTTATTTATTCAATGATGCATTTGTTTGTTAAATTTGTGTTGAAAAATCTTAAAATTTATCAACTAATCATGAAAGTTTCTGAATTTATTATGAAGATCCCAATTAAAAATCTGACATAAAAAAAGAATAATTTTTCCTCGACAGATGCCCCAATAATGCATTTGTTTATTAAATTAAAAAAAAATCATAAAATTGATCAACAAATTATGAATTTTGCTGAAATTATCATGAAATTCCTAATGAAAAAAATTGAAATCGAAAAAAACTAATTTTTCTGTCGACAAATGCCTGATTAATACATTTTTTTTATTGAAGTTGTTTAAAAAAATCATAAGATTAATCAACAAATTATGAATTTTGCTAAAATTATCATAAAGTTCCTAATTAAAAAAATTTACATCGAAAAAAAAAAAATTTCTATCGAAAAATGCCTGATTAATACATTTGTTTATAATATTAAAAATTATAATCTAAAGAGAAATTTCTTTATTATAATATTGTTTCCATTCAAATTTCTTGCAATGTAACTTGAAAAAACGTAAAATTATGGAAAATCGTAGAAAACATTCTTGCAACAAATAAATTGTTTATAAAAAATTGTGTTGTTTATTATATAATATTCAAACATCTTCAATTAATGTTACGTCAAATAAAAAAAATTTCATGCGTAACAACGATTTTATCATAAATTTAACTATTTCACTGCACTCGCATCGCAAAACTGCACATTTGGTTATTCGTTAACAAAATAAAGTATTTGTAAATAAACCCACGTAAAAAGTAATATCTTGAATATTTCAGAATTTTGAAAAATGTATTGCATTAAAGAATGTTGAAAGGATATCTGTGAATTTAGAGGGCAAAACATTCCAAAAAATAGGGATTTTCAGCCTCCTTTTTCAAGCTTCGACTTTCACCTGTTCCCAAAAAGCGAAAAACGTTAGGAAAAATCTGAAAAAATTCACAGATATTCTCTCAACATTCTTTAATGCAATACATTTTTCAAAATTCTGAAATATTCAATAATTTACTTTTTACGGAGATTTATTTACAAATACAAATGTGCAGTTTTTTTATGCGAGTGCAGTTTAGGCAAGTGGGCGGCACAGCGCACAGTGGGGTGAAATCGGAAAACGAGATTCAAAATGACATTTAGAACGCAATTATGTACCGATTTAAGATTTTTTTTTCTTGAAAAATTCAGGACTAAATTTTCAAGAAAATGGTGAAAGTAGATTTTTTATTTTTTTGTTTATTTAATTTTTATGTTAATGAAAACAACAAAAAACATGTCGATTTTTTGAATTTTATTTGTTATCTTCTGGACAAAATTTTTCTTATACTTCTCGTCCCTTGGATTCAATGCACAGGGGTATGTGAAAGATAACAAAAATTGTTAACTTGCAAAGTTAATTGTTATAAACAAATTGTATTAACAAATACTCGACATTAGGGGTTATTCGTCTTCAAAGTATGTTTTTGCTCTGAAATCACTGGCTTTCATCGTTAGGATGATACGTGGCCATTAAAATTCAAGAATAAATGTTATTTGTTTATTTTATAAACAAATTATATAAACAAATGCACATTTTGGGCGGTTTTAGGCGAAAAGAAACCGGTTTTTTTTCTGATCTTGTTGCAATTATATTGCTAATGATTTTTTCTAAAAAACATTTTGCCACTCATGAATATTTGTTTGTTTTATAAACAAATTATATAAACAAATGCACATTTTGGGCGATTTTAAGCGAAAATAAACCGTTTTTTCTCCTGATCTTGCTGAAATTATATTGCCAATAATGTTTTCTGACCAATTTTTATGCCACCTATCAATATTTGTTTATTTTTTAAACAAATTATGTAAACAAATGTATATTTTCGGCGTTTTTAAGCGAAAAGAAATCGTTGTTTCTTCTGAACTCGCTGAAATTATATTGCCAATGATGTTTTTTGAAAAAAAAAATTCGCTACCCATCAATATTTGTTTATTTTATACACAAATTATATAAATAAATGTACATTTTCTGCGTTTTTGAGCGTATAGAAATCGTTTTTTGCTGACCTTGCTGAAATTATATTTCCCATGATGTTTTTTGAAAAAAATTTTGTCGCCCATCAATATTTGTTAATTTTATAAACAAATTATATAAACAAATGAACATTCTGTACGTTTTTAAGCGAAAAGAAATCTGTTTTTCTTCTGACCTAGCTGAAATTATATTGCCAGTGATGAATCTGTTCATTTAAATTGTTTATAAATTCTATAATTACTATTGTTCGGCAAGAGTTCATGTCAAAAACATTGCTAACATAATTTTGAACAAGACTACAGGAATGAAAATTGTTTTTCTGCCTATAAACGCCTAGAATGTGCATTTGTTTACCTAATTTGTTTTTGAAATAAACAAATAGTGAGGCATAACAACATTTTATCGTTGAAATTCATTGTCAATATAGTTTAAAAAATAATAAAAGAAAGATTTTTTTCTGCCTATAAATATCTGCAATGTATATAAATTGTTTATAAAATAAACGATTAGCAATACTTGGCAACATTTTTCTATAGAAAATCATTGGCCATATAACTTCAACGAGTTTTGACGAAAAAACGATTTGTTTTTGCTCAAAAACGCCAAAAATGTGCATTTGTTTGTATAATTTGTTTATAAAATAAACAAATATTGATGAGAGGCAAAATTTTTCTCAAAAAACGTCATTGGCAATATAATTTCGCAAGGTCAGAAGAAGAAACGATTTCTTTTCGTTTAAAAAAGCCGAAAATGTACATTTGTTTATATAATT
Organism: Andricus curvator; assembly: GCA_932195095.1. NCBI lineage: Eukaryota > Metazoa > Arthropoda > Insecta > Hymenoptera > Cynipidae > Andricus > Andricus curvator. The sequence continues at coordinate 249,333 of CAKNYM010051858.1, read as the reverse complement.
TGTTTATAAAATAAACAAATATTGATAGGTGTCAAAAAATTGGTCCAAAAACATTATTGGCAATATAATTTCAACAAGATCAGGAGAAAAAAAGGTTTATTTTCGCTTAAAATCGCCCAAAATGTGCATTTGTTTATATAATTTGTTTATAAAATAAACAAATAACATTTATTCTCAAATTTTAATGGCCACATATCATCCTAACGATGAAAGCCAGTGATTTCAGAGCAAAAACACACTTAGAAGACGAATAACCCCTAATGTCGAGTATTTGTTAATACAATTTGTTTATAACAATTAACTTTGCAAGTTAACAATTTTTTTATCTTCCACATACCCCTGTGCATTAAATCCAAGGGACGAGAAGTATAAGAAAAATTTTCTCTAGAAGATAAAAAATAAAATAAAAAAAATCGACATTTTTTTCTTTGTTTGCATTAACATAAAAGTTAAATAAACAAAAAAATTAAAAATCTACTCTCACCATTTTCTGAAAAATTTAGTCCTGAATTTTAAAAAAAAATCTTAATCTCGTTTTCCGATTTCACCCCACTGTGCGCAGTGCCGCCCACTTGCCTAAACTGCACTCGTATCAAAAAACTGCACATTTGTACTTTTTAATAAATCCCCGTAAAAAGTAAATTATTAAATATTTCAGAATTTTGAAAAATGTATTGCATTAAAGAATGTTGAAAGAATATCTGTGAATTTTTTCAGATTTTTGCTAACGTCCCCTTTCTGGAAATAGGTGAAAGTCTACGCTTAAAAAAGGAGTTCGAAAAACCCAATTTTTCGGAATGTTTTGCCCTCTAACTGTTGAAAAAAACTTTATGTAGTTTATATAATTATGTCCACAGAACGAAATAAAAAAATCGGGCTTAGTGTTCTTCTGAAAAATTTAATGCTGAACAATTATAAAAAAAAAAGATCGAAATCGGTTGGCGTGAGTGCGAGCCCTGGAATTAGGAACTAAAATTTAGCCTTCGCTTCGCAATCCGCATAATAAGATTCCTGATTATTTATCTTGAAATACGAAATTTCAAGAGATTGATTCAGAATTACCTTTTCTGTAGGAAACAAAGGACGAAAATTCCCATTAAGAGATTTGAGTCAGATGAAAGAATGGTTTATATACAGTTATGCCAGCTATACTACTCTGCGGATCGTTTACGTGTTATCATTCCTTTTGGATTAACAAAGTTTCGTCACGTACATGACTTTGGGACGTGAGTTTTAAAAGGAATAGAGACACTCGTAGAAATGGACTCGAATGGCTCTAAGAACCATTTCAAGAAAATTAAATCCATTCGCTATTATTAATTCTCCCGAGAAAAAGAATAGCAAAAACGGTTGTCATTTTATATCTTTTTTTTATTTGATTGATAAATTAAGCAAATTATGTTATATTGTTGACCAGGGTATTAGTTAATTTCTTATGTTAAATAATCAATAGTACCGATCACTGATCTAATATTTGGAGAAACGAGAAAAAATCTGCATCAGTCGGGATTCGAACCGAGACCGCCACCATCCATGAGTAGAGCATTTAATAATTACGTTTAGCGTTAAATGCTTCAGAAGAACACGAAATTCGATTTTTTAATTTCCTTCTGTGGACATAACTGTTAAAAGAAAAGTCATTTTTAAGAGAAAATAATCATTTAGGATTTAATTATTTTGCGGGTTTATTTGTTGTTAAGGTTATATAAATATAATTTTTCTAGGATTCTTGAGAAAATACAAAAAGATTTTTGAAGATTTCAGATACGATCAATCAAAATTTCAACAAATTAGTTAATCTTCAACCAAATAGTTGAATTTTCAATACAAAAAGATTAATTTTCTACCAGTTGTATTTATATCCAAAAAAAACTTTAGTGATTTCCAAAAGAGACGAATTTTCTACAAAAAAGTGAAATCTAAAAGGATTTTAATTTTAAAATAAAACAGTTGAATCCTCAACCAAAAAAGATTAATTTTCGACCAGTTGTATTTATAACCAAAAAAAGTGCAGTCATTTCCAAAAGGGACGAATTTTCTACAAAAAAGTTAAATCTAAAAGGATTTTAATTTTAAAATAAAACAGTTGAATTCATTGGGGGAAAAAAACGAATTTTAAAACAAAATAGTTGAATCCTCAACCAAAAAAGATTAATTTTCTACCAGTTGTATTTATGACCCAAAAAGAAAAATAATTTTGAAAAGAAACGAATTTTCTACAAAACAGTTTGATTCTTTAACCCAAAAATATGAATTTTCAACAAAAAAATTAAAGCTCAACCTAATAGTTGAATTTTAAACCAAATGCATGAATTTTCTATCAAAAAGACGAATTTTCAACTAAAAAGATAAAGCTGGAACAAAAAAATTACTTTTTAACAAAGTAGTTGAATTTTCAACCAAAAAATATGAATTCTCAATTAAAAATGTAATACATAATTGTTATTCCAATCTAAAAAGATTTGAATTTAAAATAAAAACAGTTGAATTCATCCAAAATAGACAAATATTTAACAAAATAGTTGAATCCTCAACCAAAAAGATTAATTTTCTACCAGTTGTGTTTATGACCAAAAAAGATTCAGTCATTTCCAAAAGAGACGAATTTTCTACAAAAAAGTTAAATCTAAAAGGATTTTAATTTTAAATTAAAAACAGTTGAATTCATTTTAAAAAACGAATTTTCAAACAAAATAGTTGAATCTTCAACCAAAAAAGATTTTTCAGTCAAAAAAGAAAAAAAAATTGTAGGCAAATTATAATTTGAAGGAAACAAGATTTTTGAAGATTTTAGATATGTCGAAAAAGTACCTAGAAAAGTTACAACCATTTTTTTATTTTACAGGATTTTACCAAATTTTTGCAAAAATTTGAGTAAGTTTAAAAAATATTTAAGACTTTTTGACACTTAGAAAATATTAATAAATATTTTATAAGCCTTCCGTATTCATTTTTGACAATTTTGGAAATCTTTTGTAATTTTTTCTGATCTTTTTAAATATTCTCTTTAAAATAATTTTAGAAATAAAGAATCACTCAAATATTCCCAGTGATCTTTAGAAATTTTGTTTGATTATCTTGAAACCTTTCAAAATTAAAAACAAACTTCAAAATTTTATTTCGAAATTTTCAATAATCTATATTTTGTTTTAATTTTTTTGAAATCTTTTCAAATGTTAAATTATTTGTGAAATTTTTTAACAAATACTGAATAACATTTAAAAATGATTCGATTTTTTCTTAAAATTTTAAAAAAGTTCTGTAAAATTAAAAAAATTGCCTCAAAATCTTCCAGATTCTTTTTTGACAATTTTGGAAATCTTTTGGAATGTCTTGAAATATTTTTAAATATTCTCCTAAATAAATTTTATAAGATAAAAAAATCATTTCAAATTCAAAATTATTAAGAAGCTACTAAATTTGTTGTTTGATTTGAGGAAATCGAATGATTTTATATTGTTTAAAAATATTGTTTAAAAATTAAATAGTTTTGATTACTGATCTAATATTTGGAGAAACGTGAAAAAATCTGACTCAGCCCGGATTTGAACCGGGAACGCATCTATCCATGAGTGGAGCAATTACGCCACCGAGGCATAGCTAACTTATAGCTAAATTATTTTTTATCTAAAAAAATTAATTTGAAGCGAATATTTCAAAACATTTCAAAAGATTTCCAAAATAATACCAAAAAACCGGGAAGATTAAGATTTTGAAGTAATTTTCCTAATTATGCAGACTTTTAAAAAAAATTTAGGAAAAATTAGAAAAAAAAGTATACAAACAAATTTTTTTTAGATTCCTGGGAAAGTTATAAATGACTTACTATTAAAAAAAAATTATTTCTGAGGAAACTTTCAAAAGATTTCTAAAAATTTCGAAAAAAGCTAGATGATTTTAAGGAAATTTCTTAATTTTGAGAGATTAAAAATTTTTTTAAAAGAATAATTCAAGTTATTTTAAAAGAGGTTTAAAAATTCTTCCCTTCGTAAAGAAATTTCCCCTTTTTGGTTAAAAATCCAATTGTTTGGTTGAAAATTAATTTCTTGGATTGAGGATTCAACTACATTGTTGAAAATTCTTTTTTTCTGGTTAAATTGAACTGCAGTTTGTTAAAAATTAATTTTTTTAAATAAAAATTTAACTATTATATTGAAAATTCAATTTTTTTTAACATTAATTTTTTAACAGAAAATTGAACTATTCCATTTTTGGTTAAGAACGAATATTTTTCAGTTGAAAATTCATAAACTTTGTCAAAAATTCGTCTGTTTTGGTAGAAAATTAATGTTCTTGGTTGAAAATTCATCTTTTTGGTAAAAAATTAAATTACTTGGTTACAAATTTGTTGTTTGTTTTGTTGAAAATTCAACTGTTTGAATAAAAATTTAACAAATTTGTTGAAAATTTCATTTTTCTCGTTAAATTCAACTGCAATTTGTTAAAAAATCTATTTTTTTGTTGAAAATTTAACTATTTGGTTAAAAAACAACTATTTTGTTGAAGATTCTTTTTTTTTTATGAATTTAATTGCAATTTGGTTGAAAATTCAATTTTTTTTTGAAAATTTAACTATTATGTTTAAAATTCATCTTTTTCTGTTTAAAAATTCATTTTTGGTTTAAAATGGATATTTTTTGGTTGAAAAATCATGTATTTTGTTAAAAATTCATCTTTTTTTATTTAAAATTAATGATCTTCGTTGAAAACTCATCTTTTTGGTAGAAAATTCAATTACTTGGTTTAAAATGATTTTTTTTTGTTGAAAATTGATATTTTCCGATTGAAAGTTCAACTATTTTGTTCAAAATTCATCGTTTTTGGATGAATTCGACTTTTTTTTATTTAAAATTAGAATATTTTTTGGTTGAAATATCAACATCTTTCGTTGAGGATTAATTTTTTTTGTAAAATAAAACTATTTCGCTAAAAATTCATCTTTTTCAATAAAAAATTCACCTATCTGGTTGAAAATTCAACTATTTTGTTCAAAAGTAACTTGTTTGTAGAAAGTTCATATTTTTGGATTAATGAATTAAACTATTTTGTAGCAAATACTTCTCTGATGGTAAAAATTTCATCTTTTTTGGTTAAAAATGCAAATTAGTTGAAAAATAATAGAGTTTTTGGTTGAAGATTCAACTATTTTGTTGAAAGTTTGTCTTTGTCAAAAATAATTAAAAATTTGAAAATATTTCGAAAAATGTAAAACAAAATGTGGATTTTCGAAGATTTTGAAATCAAAATTAAAAAAGTTTTAATATTGAAAGATTTCAAGAGAATGAAAAAGTTTTTTTAATATTCATGGGAAAATTTCATATGATTTTTTATATAGAAAAATGAATTCCAAGAGAAAATTGAAAAATATTGCAAAACATATCAAATTATTTCCTAAAATTTTGAAAAAGAATATAAAAGATTTTAAAGAAAAATTTTGCAATTTTTCAAGATTACAAAATTTTAGAAAAAATTATATTAAGTTTAAGAGATATTTAGAAGTTTCGAAAAGATAAAAAAATAATTCAAAACTTGTAAAGATTTCAAAAAATTTTAAACAAAATGTAGTTTTTTGAAGATTTCGAACAAAAAATCAAGTTTTTGTTTTTAATTTCTTTGATATTTGATATTATTGATCATTGATTAATTATTGAAGAGTTATTACAAAAACCCATTATAAATATAATTTATTTTAATACTAAGTGAATTTTACATGAACTCTTTTATAAACTAATTAATTAATTAAAAAATTATGTAGGTAATTAATCGTTAATACCAAATACATTATAAATCCTTCAAGGAATAAATAGAGTCCTAAAATATTATAATTAAATAAGAAATAAATATTGTTAAATAAACAATTATAAACTGAAATATTTTTTCAACAAATTTTATTACAATGAGAATATTTCCTCGATTTTATCAATCTTTTTTAAAAATGCTCATTTTTGAACGTGAGATAACTAGTATTCATCCTTAAAGAGGGTATCTTTCAATCAGAGTTTGCATAAGAAGATAGTTTATCAATAAAGTATTTTTCTTTCAATAAAAGAAACGATATTCCAATAACTTTTTCCACTTTTAAAGAAATATTTCCTCCTTTCGTTCCACCAAACATGGATCCAGAAAATTTTTCGAAGAAAGCAATTATGAATTTTCTTCAACGTATATTTGTTTAACCAATTATTTAACAAAACTTTATAAACTGAATAAAATAATGCAATAAATTCCACTTACATGGGGTACATTTTTTTGTTAAAAATTCATCTTTTTAGGTTGAAAATTCAACCATTTGGTTTGAAAGTTGAACGACTTTATAAAAAATTTATTTTTTTTTGGTTGAAGATTCATAATTTTAGTTGAAAATTTAAATGTTTGGTTAAAAATGAACTTTTTTTATTAAAAATTAAACTGCTTTGTACAAAATTCGTCTTTTTGGCTTGAAAATTCAAAAACTTGGTAGAAAATTCAACTGTTTTGTGGAAAATTCAACTTTTTTTATGAAAAATTCAACTATTTGGTAGAAAATTCAACTGTTTCATAGAAAATTCGCTTTTCTAAATTGAATTTTTTTTTAAATGAAAATTTAAGGATTCCATTTTTGGTTAAAAAGTGATATTTTTAGACTAAAAATTCAACTATTTCGTTGAAAATTAGTATTTTTTATTAAAAAAAAAATCATTTTTCGGTTGAAAACCCATATTTTTGGGTTGAAAATTTACTGTTTCGTGAAAAATTCGTTCTTTTGGCTAAAAAATTCAACAACTTGGTAGAAAAATCAATTATTTAGTAGAAAATTCAACTGTATCATAGAACATTTATTTTTCTAAATTGACATTTTTTAAATGAAAATTTAACTATTCCATTTTTTTATTAAAAAGTGATCTTCTTTAGACTAAAAATTCAACTATTTCATTGAAAATTCAACTGTTTCGTAGACAATTCGCTTTTCTAAATTGAATTTTTTTTAAATGAAAATTTAACTATTCCATTTTTGGTTAAAAAATGATATTTTTAGACTAAAAATTCAATTACTTCGTTGAAAATTAGTATTTTTTGTAAAAAATTCAATTTTTTGTTGAAAACCCATATTTTTGGGTTGAAAATTGACTGTTTAGTGAAAAATTCGTTCTTTTGGCTTAAAAATTCAACAAATTGGTAGAAAAATCAATTATTTAGTAGAAAATTCAACTGTTTCGTATAAAATTTATTTTTCTAAATTGAAATTTTTTTTCAATGAAAATGTAACTATTCCATTTTTTATTAAAAAGTGATCTTCTTTAGACTAAAAATTCAACTATTTGGTTGAAAATTAGTCTTTTTTGGTAGAAAATTAATCTTCTTGGTTGACAATTTGTCTTTTTTTGGTAGAAAATTTTGCTCAAAACTTCAATTTTTTGCAGTAAAAATTAATTTTGAACTGAAAATTAAATTTTTTTGATAAAAGTGAACTTTTTTGTCGAAATTTCATATTTTTGAATTAAAAATTGAACTGTTTTGTAGAAGATTAAAAAAAGTTGAAAATCAATTTTTTTAAATGAAAATTCAACTATTTGGTCGAAAATTAGTCTTTTTTGATAAAAAAAATTAATTTTCTTGCTTAAAGATTGAACTCTATGGTTAGAAAATTTCTTTTTTGGGTTAAAAACTAATTTTTCCAACCTATAATTTATCTATTTGATTGAAAATTAAAGTTTTTGTTGAAAAATTATATTTTCGGGTTGAAAATTCAACCGTTTTGTATAAAAAATTCGTTTTCTTGTCTTCAAAATTCAGCATTTTGATTGACAATTAATTTTTTTTGAAAATTAAACTTTCTAGGTTAAATATTAAACTCTTTGGTTGACAATGAGTCTTCTTTGGTAAGAAAAAATTCATCTTTTTGGTTGAAAATTGAACTATTTGGTTAAAAAATTTTTTATTAGGTTTATAATTAAATTTTTGGAAGGAATTTTTTTAAAAAGCATAAACATAAAAGAGTGAAATTATGTAACAAAATTGCACAAGAAGTGTTAAGTTTAAAAATTCAAGTATTTGATTGAAAATGTATGTAATTTATTGAAAAATCGTCTATTTTAGTAGAAAATTGAACTATTTGGTTAAAAATTTCTTTGTTGGGTTGAAAAATAATTTTTTCAATCTAAAATTGAACTATTTGTTGAAAATTAACCTTTTTGTGGAAACTTTATATTTTTGGAAAAATTCGTTCTTTTAGCTTGAAAATTAAACTACTTGGTTAAATATTTTTCATTTTATTGAAAATTCATCTTTTTTGGTAGAAAATACATTTTTTTGGTTGAAAATTAATCTGTTTTTAGTTGAGCATTCAAGTATTTTTTGGAAAATTGATCTTTTTTGCTTAAGTTGAATTTTAAGTTTAAAATTTAAGTAATTATTATTATTTTTAAAATAATACTTAAATTTTAAATTTAAGTTTTTATTTAAAATTAAAAAAAAATTTTGTTAGGATATCAACTATTATATTTTTTATTCAAAATTCATCTCTTTGATGGAAAATTAATTTTTTTGGTTGAATATTCATAATTTTAGCATACTTTGTTGAAACTTCCCTTTTTGGGGCTAAAAATGAATTTTTTAAACTGAAAATTTACCTATTTGGTTGAAAATCCAATGTTTAAAAAAAAATACGTCTTTTTGTCTTCAAAATTCAACAGTTTGGTTGACAAATAATTTGTTTTAAATTCATCTTTGTAGTTGCAAAATTCAACTATTTTGTTGAATTTTGAACTCTTTTGTTGAAGATTTATTCTTTTAAGATTCATAATTTTAGATACAAATTCAGTTTTTTGTTTTAAAGGTAAAAATAAAATAATATAAAAATTCAACTATTTTTTTTTAAATTCGTTTTTTTTGTTTGAAAATTAATTTTTTTGTCTCAAAATTTAACTATTTTTGGTTGAAAATTTATCTGTTTTACTTTAAAATTCAAATATTTGTTTGAACATTCATGTATTTTCTTCTAAATTCATTTTTTTTGGTTTCAGTTCAACTGTTTTTGATTTTGAATTAAAATCTTTCAATTTTTTGTTGAAAAAAATTCATGAAAAAATTTATTTAGTCGGGCCTAAACTAACACACTCTAACAAAGCGGGGTACGCGGTTTAAAATTTCAGAAAAAAAATCACACATGCAATTTAATTCGTATTTTTAAATTTAAAAAAGACTTAAAATTAACAATAATACACTCAACTCCCGATATAAGAACCCCCGGTTTACGATATTCCTAGAATTGATGGCCTCCACAGTTTCGTTATGAGAGGAGCCGCTTGGCCGAAAGAGAGGCGGTGCTCAGTCAAGCGTGACAGCTCGAAGGCCGCACTCTCAGCGCGTTAGTTGCATCAGGCTGCGTCATGCGTCCAAATCCAACCGAAATGATCTTATATCGGGAATTTAGTGTAATTTTAAAGATATTTACGCATGAAAAATTACCTGGACTTGTAAGGTTTGTAATTCTCCTTTCAGATAGGAGATCACGACAGCAAATACGATCATTACAAGACAAACCAGAAGGTTTCTTATCCTCTTAATGAATTTTCTTTTTTTTGAACCTGAGAGCACTACGTTCATGTCTACGTTCCACTCAATGAGTTTCGTCGTGTTTTCGAAAGGGTTGACCTGAACTTTTATGTCATTTTTGGGTGGTTCCATTTTCAGATTCAAGGACATCTCCCTGATTTGATTGTAATTTTTTTTGGGGAACCCTCAGATATCCGAGACATAAGGTTCTTTAGCTAAAGTCTTACTACCCTGGAAAAATATTGAGAACAAATATCTTTAAGCAAGTAATAAGGCCACATCCGCTCATCTCTAATATATTTTATTCTTATCTAAAGTTTATTTTCTTTGATAAAATCATATCGAGATTCTTATCCGGCAATGAGAATGAAGGGAACGCTGGGAATGCAAACATCGCATGATTGATGGATCGCAGCGAGTCTTATAAGAATGATAAACATTAAATTAAATTAAATACATTTTTTTTCTGAAATAATTTGAAATTATCCAGAAATAACGGCAATGAAAAAAGAAATTTTATTTTATTTAAAAATAAGCACTTTATTGCAAAAATGAGCGTGAGAGACCCCAAAATATTTTTTTCAAAATTTTGACGAAATTATTTCACCTTGGAATACATTTATTGCTTTATTTTTAATTTAAATACGCCACCCAGATTTTTGACAGAAAAAAAAATATTTAGGCGTCTTTCAAGCATATTACAATAAAAAAAATAAAAATATTACAATAAACAATTAAAAATTTGAAATGATTTGAATTTGAAAAAAAAATTGAAAATAAAAAATATAATTTGAACTTGAATTTTTTTTTTAAATTTGAAATAAATTAAAATTCAATTATAATCACAAAATGTCTTTTGAATTTGGAAACAAAATAATCCGTTAACATTGACAAATAAAAAATTCAATTTTTTCTAAAAATGGCCTATTTTTCAATGTTTTCAAATATCTAGAAGACGTATTTCACTAATAATAAAACAATAGATGTATTCCAAAGTAAAATAATTTATTGACAATGGCAATTAAAATAAAATAAGCAATTTTTGGAAAAAATCGGTTTCAGAGAATCCTACATATTTAAAAAAAAAAATTTTTTTTAGTAATTGATCTATACAATATACAATGTGAAATTTCAATTTTATTTTTGAGAAAAAACATTAATAGGATTAAAGGAATCTCTTTCCTGCTGTAAAATGTTCTCAGATAAGTTTTACGTTTTACAACATTTTCAGTTCCGTTTGTGAATTATTTTAGTATCATAAATAAGGAAATAAAAAATCGTGAAAAAGTTATTCAACAAAACGATTTATTTATTCAACAATTTTGTTGCGTCAACGATTTTAGTGGAAGGTATTCATTAAGGTGGTCCAAAAAATGCTTTTTTTAAATGGTACCCCTACAAATTGTTCCTTTTGGTGTCAGAATCTCCCCTAAATTTTGGCTGAATTTACAAAAATAATATTTAGGGGATTTTCAAACTCAGTTTTCCAAAAAATTTCTTATTTCATTTTAATTACCATTGTTAACGGATTATTTTACTTTTGAATAGAGCTATTAAATTAAAAAATTAATTAATTAAAAAAAGCAAGTTTTGGTAAATAAAAAAGATTTTTTTTAAATTTTATATAAAAATCTGGTCGATGCATTTCACTAAAAAATAAAAATGGGTCTACTTTGAAGTAAAATATTCAATTAACAATGACAATTAAAATAAAGTAATTAATTTTTGGAAAAATGTGCTTCAGAGACCACTAAATTATTTTTCGAAATTCTGCTAAAATTATTTTACTTTGGAATACATCTATTGTTTCATTTTTAAAGAAATAAATCACCCAGACTTTCGAAAGAAAAAAAAAAGATTTAGGCATCTCTCGAGCCCAATTTAAAAAATTTTTTTTTTTAATTTTTGCTGTTGATGGATTTTTTTACTTTGGTATAGATGCATTTTAGTTTTTTGTATTTAAAAAATAATGCATGACAGCGGCAATTAAAAAAAGCAATTTTTGGCAAAAATGGGCTTGGGAGACCACTACATATATTTTTTTAATTATTTAAAAAATCTGATTCATTTATTTCACTAAAAATAAAACAATGGGTCTATTTCGAAGTGAAATATTCAATTAACAGTGGCAATTAAAATAAGGTAATTCATTTTTTGAAAAATGTGCTTGAGAGACCGTTAAATTATTTTTTTAAATTCTGCTAAAATTATTTTACTTTAGAATACATCTATTGTTTCATTTTTAATGAAATAAATTATCCAGATTCTTGACGGAATTAAAAAAATTTTAGGCGTCTCTGAAGCCAAATTAATTTTTTTTAATTTCCACTGTTAATGGATTTTTTACTTTGGTATACATTTATATTTTAGAATAAAATAATCCATGAGAGCATTAAAAAAAAAAACATTTTTTGCAAAAATGGGCATGAGAGACCTCTACATACATTTTTTTAATTCTTCCAAAAATTTGGATAATTTATTCCACTAAATGGATCTATTTGAAAATAAAATAATTAATTAAAAATGACAATTAAAATTTTAAAAATCAATCTTTGGGCAAATGGGTTTTAGGGACCTCTACCTTATTTTTTTAATTCTGCCAAAATTATTTTACTTTGGAATATCTATTATTTTATTTGTAGTGAAATACAATACCTTAATTATTTTTGACAGAAAAAAAATATTTAGGGGTCTCAAGCCCATTTTTGCAATAAAATGCTGATCTTATTTGCATTTTAGTCTTTTGAATTTTCAAAGTAAAATAATCCGTTAACAGCGGCAACGAAAAAAGCAATTTTTTTTTAATGAACAATTTATTGCAAAAATGAACTTGAGCGCTCCCAAAATATTTTTTCAAAATTCTGTAAAAATTATTTTCCTTTGAATACATCTATTGCTTTATTTTCAATTTAAATACATCACCCAGATTTTTGATAGCTTTAAAAAAAATTTAATTAAAAAGTTAAAAAAAGTATATTTTTTCAATAAATTTCTGATTTGTTTAAATTTCTACTGTTAATGGATTCCTTTACTTTGGTATATATGCATTTCAGACTTTTGTATTTTAAAGTAAAATAATCCACAGATAGCGGAAATGAAAAAAGAAATTTTATTTTATTTAAAAATAAGCACTTTATTGCAAAAATGAGCGTGAGAGACCCCAAAATATTTTTTTTTTAAATTCTGTCAACATTATTTTACCTTGGAATACATCTATTGCTTTATTTTAAATTTAAATACGCCACCCAGATTTTTGACAGAAATAAAAAAAATATTTAGGCGTCTCTCAAGCATATTACAATGAATAAAAATGAAAATATTACAATAAACAATTAAAAATTTGGAATGATTTGAATTTGAAAAAAAAAATAAAAAAAATAATTTGAATTTTTTTTTTAATTTGAAATAAATTAAAATTCAATTATAATCACAAAATGTCTTTTGATTTTGAAAATAAAATAATCCGTTAACAGCGTCAATTAAAAAATTCAATTTTTTGCAAAAATGGGCTATTTTTTCAATTTTGTCAAATATCTGGGAGACCTATTTCACTAAAAGTAAAACAATGGATCTATTCTAATGTAAAATAATCCATTAACAATTTAAAAAAAAAATTCTTTGACAATTTTTTTTTAAATTCTTTTTTTGAACTTTCGATTTTTTTTATTAGATATTAAAATTTCGTCTACAATTAAATTATGAGTTTAAAATTCCGTGATGTCACAGGAAAGAAAATCCAAAAAAAAAACTTGAAATGAATTTAAAAACCAGTTAAAAATTAAAACAACTGATAATAAAATAAAAATCGAATAAAATTTGAATTCTTTTTGTAGTTGACAAAATATTTAGTGGTGTTTTTTTTTTTTTTTAATTAACTTTAACTATTTCTAATTGAATTAACAAATAGTTCCTAATTCAATTAAAATTTCTAATTAACTTAACACCACTCTCAATATTTTTCAGTTCCAACCATCTGAATTAAAAAAAAAAAAAAAACCTAGTCAAGTGTGGTCTCTATCAGCCTAAAAATTTGTTTGATCCTACCGATGATTTTCAGATTGAAAAAATTTCTCCTGCCATCTCTGAACCAAAAAAACAATATCCAAACCTCAGAAAATTCCTGAAAAACGAATCCGAAAAATGGTCAAATTTCAATTCCCTCATTCGATCTACGTGGTCACAAAGCCATTACGCGCGGTAATTCCCTCTTCAAATTCAAATGAGCTGTTTAAAATTGAATAAAATTTCCGAACTTGTAAAAACGCGACACACTTTTAATTACACATGAGGAAGTAAATTCTATTTTTATTCTGAGGTCTCGTTCACTCGGAATCCGTGACAATACTGACTTGCGTTGATTCTGATTCTCATTTCTCTGTGTCACACTTTACTTCCATTGCTCCAGAAAAGCAAAAGTGCGAAAGTGTCACATTTCGTTTTCCGAATATTTTTTTACTTTCGAATCATGACTCCCGGAGAAGATCCACGCGTTGCATTCTGGGAAGTGTGGGAAGACGCAGGTCCGATTAGCGGTTCCGATGCACCGGCTTTTTCCTCTGAATTAATTCCCTCGGGGTGGGAGTATCGAATTTTTTGTTTCTATTTTTCCGCTGGCCAAATGGCCAACTGTGGGTAATCTGAAGAAGCACTAGTGTTCTAAAGAGTTTAAGTGCTCGGAGAAATTCTCAGGAGCATGAGAATATGCTCGGGAATATGCTCGACCTTTATGTGCTTTGAGAATTTAATGAGCATTTATGAGAATTTTGAATTAGGATTTAAAAAATCGTATTTTCTACTTTTATTGATAATAAATTATTTAAATTTCGCGCGAAAATGTATTGCTTCAAATTGCAAAGGGCGGTAAATTTAAATGATAAAATAAGTCAAAGTAATAGAAAACATATTTTTCGCATTAAACAGTGCCTTATTCAGGGTTGCTACCATATCCCAATTTCTAAATTATTTTGGGTATAAAACCAACTATACACCTAGAAGATTAATAATGTGAATGCAAAATAAATTTTGTTTCTAAATATATTTAAAACACTTTTTAGTTGTGTGTTCAAGTCAAAAAGTTACATTTTCAACCAAACCAAAAGATAAAATTGTTACAAACCAAAAATATAATATTTCAATTTGCAGTTAGAAAAGTAAATTTAGAAAAACGAGTTTTCAGCAAAATTAATTAATTTTCAACTAAAAAGAAACGAATTTTCAACCAAAGAAATGATTTATTTAATCACAATGATGAATTTTCAACCAAAAATATGAAATTTTGTCCAAATAGTGGAATTTTCTATCAAAAAACAAACGAATTTTCAACCAAAGAAATTAATTTTTAACCAAAAAGATGAATTTTCAACTAATGAGAGTACTCTTTTACAAACAAAAGACGGATTTTCAATAAATAGTTGAATGTTCACCGAAAACATAAATTTTTAATGACATAATATAATTTTCAACCAAGCAGATTAAATTTCTATCAAAAAAAATAAATTTTCGACAAAAAATGGAAGTTATATTTCCAGTTAAAAAAATTAATTCTAAATAAGAAAAATCTCATTTTCAACCAAAATTAGAATAGTTAAAATGTCAGAAAAGTAAATGTTCGAACAAAAACAAAAGAATTAAATTTTCAGTTAAGAAAATCAATTTTCAACCAAAAAAATGAATTCTCAACAGAGTAATTCAATTTTAAACTGAAAAAGATAAATTTACAAACCAAAAATCTAATATTTCAATTTACAGTTAGAAAAGAAAATTAAGAAAAAAGAGTTTTCAACCAAATTAATTAATTTTCAACGAAAAATAAAAGAATTTTCAATCAAAGAAATTCTTTTTTTAATCACAATGATGAATTTTCTACCAAAAATACGAAATTTTATCCCAATAGTGGATTTTTCAATCCAAAAGATAAATTTTATATTAACAAAAAAACGAATTTTTAATTAAACAGTTTTTTTTCAATGAAAGAAATTAATAATTCTTAACAAAAAATATAATAGTTAAATTTTCCACTAAACAGATAATTTTTTAATGAAAAAGATTAACTTTTTCATTAAAAAAGGTAAATTTTCCACAAAAATAAAGTAGGATAATTTTCAGTTGGTAAAATAAATTTTCAAACCAAAAAAACAAACAAATTTTCAACCAAAGAGATTAATTTTTAACCAAAAAGATGAAATTTCAACTAATGAGAGTACTCTTTTACCAAAAAAACAGATTTTCAACAAATAGTTAAATTTTCACCGAAAACAGATAAATTTCCAACTAAAAATTGAATAGTTAAGTTTTCTACTAAACAGATAATTTGTTAATGAGAAAGATTACATTTCTATCAAAAAATGTAAAATTTCCACAAAAAATGGAATGGTTCAAGTGAATTTTCAACTAAAATTATGAACCTTCAACTAAACAAATTTTATTTTAAACCAAATATATGAATTTCAAACTAAAAAGATAAATTTTCTACCAAAAATAAAGTAGGATAATTTTCAGTTAGTAAAATAAATTTTCAAACAAACAACAAACGAATTTTCAACCAAAGAAATTAATTTTTAACTAAAATGATGAATCTTCAATCAAAAACATAAATTTTCAACCAAATAGTTAGTTGAATTTTTCACCCAAAAAATTAATTTTCTACGAAAAAAGACTCATTTTCAACAAAGTTCATGAATTTACATCTAAAAAAAATCAATTTTTAACAAAAATTAGAATATTTACCACGTCAAAAAAATTTTCAAAACAAAAAAAAAATTTCAAAAACATATTTTTTTCATAACAAAAAAATTATTTTTCAACCAAAACCAGAAGAATTAAATTTTCAGTTAAGAAAATCAATTTTAAACCGAAAAAATGAATTCTCAACAGAATAATTCAATTTTAAACTAAAAAAGATAAATTTACAAACCAAAAATATAATATTTCAATTTTCAGTTAGAAAATTAAATTTAAAAAAAAAGAGTTTTCAGCAAAATTAATTAATTTTCAACTAAAAATATAAATTTTCAAGCGAAAATGTAATAGTTAATTCTTCAGTTAAAAAAAGTAATTATCAACTAAAAAGAAACGAATTTTCAACCAAAGAAATTATTTTTTAATCACAATGATGAATTTTTAACCGAAAATATTAAATTTTGTCGAAATAGTGGATTTTTCAATCAAAAATATGAAGTTTCTATCAACAAAAAAAAACGAATTTTCAACTAAAGAGTTTTTTTTTAATGAAAGAAATTAATTCTTGAAAAAAAATAGTTAAATTATCTAGTAAACAGATCATTTTTTAATTAAAAATATTAACTTTTCTATCAAAAAAGGTAAATTTGCCACCAAAAATGGAATAGTTAAAGTGAATTTTCAACTAAAATGATGAATCTTCAACTAAAAAAATTTAATTTTCAACCAAAATTAGAATATTTAAAATGTCAGAAAAATAAATGTTCAACAAAAAAAAAATTGTTTAAATATATTTTTTTCATAACAAAAAAATGAGTTTTTAACCAAAACTAGTAAATTAAAAAAAACAAGTTTTCAACAAAATAATTAATTTTCAACTAAAAATATGAATTTTCAAGCGAAAATGGAATAGTTATATCTTCAGTTAAAAAAAGTAATTTTCAACTAAAAAGAAACGAATTTTCATCCAGTGAAGTTATTTTATAATCGCAATGATGAATTTACTATAAAAAAAAATGAATTTTCAACTAAACAGGTTTTTTCAATGAAAGAAATTAATTCTTAACAAAAAATAGAATTCTTAAATTTTCTACTAAACAGATAATTTTTTAATGAAAAAGATTACATTTCTATCAAAAAAGGTGAATTTTCCACAAAAAATGGAAGAGTTAAAGTGAATTTTCAACTAAAATGATGAATCTTTAACTACAAAAAAATTAATTTCAAACCAAATACATGAATTATAAACTAAAAAGATAAATTTTCTCACAAAAATAAAGAAGCATAATTTTTAGTTAGTAAAATAAATTTCTAACAAAAAAACAAACGAATTTTCAACCAAAGAGATTAATTTTTAACCAAAAAGATAAAATTTCAACTAATGAGAGTACTTTTTTACAAAAAAAAAGACGGATTTTCAACAAATAGTTAAATTTCCACTTAAAACAGATACATTTTCAACTAAAAGTTGAATAGTTAAATTTTCAGTAAAAAAAAAAAAATTTCAATAAAATTAAAGTAAATTTTTAACGAAATAGTATAATTTTCAACCAAGAAGATCAAATTTCTATAAAAAAAATATATATTTTCGACCAAAAATGGAAGTTATATTTCCAGCTAAAAAAATTAATTCTAAATAAGAAAAATCTCATTTTGAACCAAAATTAGAATAGTTAAAATTTCAGAAAAATAAATGTTCAACCAAAACAAAACAAATTTTCAAAAAAAAATATTTTTTCATAACAAAAAAATTATTTTTTAACCAAAAACAGATGAATTAAATTTTCTGTGAAGAAAATCAATTTTCAACCAAAAAAAAAATGAATTCTCAACAGAATAATTCAATTTTAAACTAAAAAAATATAAATTTACAAACCAAAAATATAATATTTCAATTTGCAGTTCGAAAAGTAAATCTGAAAAAACGAGTTTTCAGCAAAATTAATTAATTTTCAACTAAAAATATATATTTTCAAGCGAAAATGGAATAGTTATATCTTCAGTTAAAAAAATTAATTTTCAACTAAACAGAAACGAATTTTCAACTAAACAGTTTTTTTTCAATGAAAGAAATTAATTCTTAACAAAAAATAGAATAGTTAAATTTTCTACTAAACAGATAATTTTTTAATGAAAAACATTACATTTCTTTCAAAAAAGGTTACATTTCTATTAAAAAAGGTAAATTTACCACAAAAATCGATTTGTTAAAGTGAATTTTCAACTACAATGATGAATCTTCAATTAAAAAAATTTAATTTTGAACCAAATACATGAATTCAAAACTAAAAAGATAATTTTTTACCAAAAATAAAGTAGGATAATTTTCAGTTAGTAAAATAAATTTTCAAACCAAAAACAAAAGAATTTTCAACCAAAGATATTAATTTTTAACCAAAAAGATGAAATTTCAAGTAATAAGAGTACTCTTTTACAAAAAAAAAAAAGACGGATTTTCAATAAACAGTTAAATTTTCACCGAAAACAGATAAATTTCGAACTAAAAATTGAATAGTTAGATTTTCAGTAAAAAAAGAATTTAATTTTCAATAAAATTAAAGTAAATTTTCAAAGAAATAGTAGAATTTTCAGCCAAGAAGATTAAATTTCTATTAAAAAAGATAAATTATCGATAAAAAATGGAACAGTTACATTTTCAGTTAAAAAAAATAATTCTAAATAAGAAAAAAACTAATTTTCAACCCAAAAAAATCAATTTTCAACCAATAAGATGAATATTCTACCAAAATAGATGAATTTTTAATAAAGTACACGAATTTTCAACCAAATATTTGAATTTTTAAAGGAATTTTCAACCAAAAAGATGAATTAGTCACCAAGAAGATTAAATATTCTCCCACAAAATTCGAGTTTTCAATAAACTACAGGAATTTTAAACCAGATATTTGAATTTTCAACTTAAGAAGATAAATTTAAACCAAACATGTACGAGTTAAATTTTCAGTTAAAACAATTAATTCTCATCTAGAAAACATAATATTCAACAAAATAATTCAATTTTGGACAAAAAGAAAAAGGATTTTCAACTAAAATGAGGAATCAACCAAATAAATGAATTTTTTACAAAGTAGTTCCACTACCAACTAAATAGTTGAATTTTCTACCAAAAAGATGAATTCTCAACGAAAAACGTGATATTTGATATTCCAACCAAAAAGGATTTTAATTGTATACCAAAAATAGTTGAATTGAATTAAAAAAAAAGATTAATTTTAAACCAAATATTTGCGATTTTCAACCATAATAATGAATCTAATTTCAACTTTAATTTATCGAAAATTTTCGAACTCTGTGAGTTTTTCCCTGAAATTTCCTGACTTTCTGGAATTACCTGACCTGAGCAACTCTGTAATTTAAAAAAAAAAAAGTATACGTTTATTTCACTCTAGAATGTTTTTGTAAGACTGTATGTATTAATTATGATATATAATTGTTTAAACAACGAATGCTTTAAATTCTCTTCAATTCTCTATAAATGCTCTGTTCGAGCTTAAATGCTGAGCATATTCTCGAGGGAGAGCACTTGCTCAACATAAATTCTTGGGCATTTAAGAACAAACTCTAAGAAGCAGTTTAATTTGAAGTGAAAATGGTACTCACCAGGTGGTACCCCATGAAATAAGTCCACGGTGGCGTGGACGCCTGAATCCGGCCTCACGAGAAACTCTTTCCAATAACGTATAACGTGGAAGAAGCCTTGAGTCGCATCTTTTGTTTACTATGCTGATCGAGGCTCGCGAACCTTGGCTCTACTCGCCTCCTCCGCAGTCCGCTCCGCAGAATCCACACACGGTCTCCGTTCGCGTTCGACCGGTTCGGCCGTTCGGGTCGGCTGGCAAAGTGGCAAGCCAAGAAGCAAACGGGGTTCGAGTTCGACTGCCAACTCTGCTCGGCGAAATCCCTAGGTCAGTGGTTGCCAGTCTTACGCGACCTGACGCGACCGTCGGAGTCTGCTACAACCGCACAACCGTACAACCGTACGTGTCGGAATTTCAACCTGCGCCTGCGATCGGATTTCCTTTCGACGGGTCCTGCCTGGCCCCTGCCCCCAGGCTGAATGAAGTCTTTCTGCCATTTGGTTTCCCTTCAGGAAGGTCGAGGAGTTTTGACCGATTTTAGGAGGAGAAATTGCCCAATTCTTGGATCCTTGGGAGATTCGGTTTTCAGGAACTGAGTGAGGATTCGATCCTTCTAGAATCTAGAGCAAACGAATATGATTTGGTAGATTCTGAGCTGGAAAGTGTTTGCTTTTCATATTAGACTATACACACTAAAAAGAAGGCATTCATTTTTATCCGGCATCCTTTTTTGGCCGTTCTGATATGATCTCACAAATAGGCTATTTTAGTATCTGTTTCTGCCTTGTTTAGTTTGCTAACTTCCGATTGATAAATGATCCGAGATAGCGAACTAAATTGATACAGAGGGTGCATTGTTTCAATTGTTCCAAACTGCAATATTATTACGAATTCCGTGAATTCCTTGAATTCCCTTAATTCCTTGAATTTCATGCATTTCTTGAATTCCATGATTTTCGTGAATTTTTTAAATTAAATGAATTCCTTCAATTACATGAATTCCTTCAATTACATGCATTCCTTGAATTTCGTGAATTCCTTGAATGCCGTGTATTCCTTGAATGTCGTGAATTCCCTTAATTCCTTGAATTTCATGAATTTCTTGAATTACATGAATTCCATGAATTTCGTGAATTTCTTCAATTACATGAATTCCGTGAATTACATGAATTCCTTGAATTGCGTGAATTCCGTGAATTCCATGAATTTCTTCAATTACATGAATTCCTTCAATTATACATGAATTCCTTGAATTGCGTGAATTCCTTGAATGCCGTGAAATCCTTGAATTCCCTTAATTCCTTGAATTTCGTGAATTCCGTGAATTAAATGAATTCCGTGAATTCCTTCAATTTCATGAATTCCACGAATTCTGTGAATTCCACGAATTCTGTGAATTCCACGAATTCTGTGAATTCCATGAATTTCGTGAATTCTGTGAATTCCTTGAATTTCATTAATTCTTTAATTCCTTGAATCTCGTGAATTTCTTCAATTACATACGGCCAACGGCCATACCACGCTGAAAAACCCAGTTCTCGTCAGATCACTGAAGTTAAGCAGCGTTGGACGCGGTTAGTACTTGGATGGGTGACCATTCAAGAATACTGACATGAGTGCTGTTGGCACATCGTGGGTGTGGTGAGCTCACACTTGTAGTTATTTATAACTACAAGAAAAACCTAGAAACACTACCCGAATCGGGTAGTGTCACGCCTACCCTGAAAGGGAAATGGTTTAATGGTACATGAATTCCTTGAATTGCGTGAATTCCTTAAATGCCGTGAATTCCCTGAATTTCTTGAATTCCATGAATCCCTTGAATTCCGTGTAGTCCACGAATTTCGTTAATTTCTTCAATTACGTGAATTCCTTAAATTCCGTCAACTCCTTCAATTACATGAAATCCTTGAATTGCGTGAATTCCTTGAATGCCGTGAATTCTGTGAATTC